>VACF01000032.1:0-49419 GCA_006891605.1 Pleurozium schreberi
GTTTATACCAAGTGGCAACCCACTTGATATGGAGAAACCAGGCAATAAGAAGAAAAATGCAGATGATACACCCAGCGGCAAATCCAAGAAAAGTAAGAAACAGGATGCCAGGGACGAGGTGGAAGAGGAAGGGAGCGAGCATGCTGATGATGATACCCAGTTCCCCTCCGGTGTTGTGCATAGTTTACCRCAACGTGTTGTAGCTGTTCAGCGCCTGCGCTGGAACTCTAATACAGGAAAAGAAACTTGGTTAGCTTACGGGGGTGCTGCTGGTATCATACGCTGCCAGTACGTGTCTCCTAATGAGTGACGGTTTCTGCATTGGTTTATTCATTGCTGGCGTTGCCTTTATTTATTATGCTTTCGGAAATTTAGTTTTGATTCTCTATTGAAGTTCAAGCCCCCGAAGAGCAAGTCTTGCAGTAACTGGACCCGCTCCATTGGACTGGCGACAGGGCTTTAATTTGCAGAGGACTCGATAGGGGTGCTCCAAACCCACTCCCGGGAGCAATCCTGTGTTTTTCCAAGGAGGCAGATCACTGTGCTCTTCTAACTTACTGCGCGTTTATTCTTGGATCACGCTTTCCATACTCTGGGACCTGTTTCCAGTGACCGTTAGTCATCGCAGGACTTGCTTCAAGCTCTGAGACGGAGAAGAGCCGAAACCTACCAACCTATGGGACCAGGTACTTGCAGGCAGTCTCTTGCTGCTGTTGGTTTTCAGGACTTGTGTTTTAGAAATCTGAAGAAACATCGTCTTGCATCCTTCCGTCAATGCTTTGTCTCCTACTCTAGATCTGAAGTGAAATCTCGTGAAACCTCACTTCAGCATGAAGCGAAGTTAAGTCAAAGGTACGTGACGAAATGGGTCGGTGAAGTCCAGCTGACCTTCCGGAGTGTTCCGCTCCCTCTCCATTCATTAATTTAATTTAGTGGACGGTGTGGAATGGCACGTTGCATCCACAGCCAGTCTTTTTGATTCCATTTTAATTTTTTCCAAAAACTGTTAAAATTTTAATTTTTGTGATACTTTGAAGGTAGCATCTAGAAAGCTTAAAATACAGCACTTGTGAACGTTTTAAACGTTTCTATTGAATTTCTCTCCGTGTGAACTCAAGGTGTACACCAAAATACAACATGATTTTATCGATACCATCTCTATTTTTGCTTATAATTTCTTACTGTTTACAGTTTTTTACTAATTACTATGATTTTAACAAAGGAATTACTCTAAAAATCACATGAAATTTATTTCTATGTTTTTAATGATGAAATAAATGAAGTTAAGTTTTGGATAGATTTTAGTACATGAAGAAAAAAATCATCACATGAATTTTATTTCTTGACAGACAGTGCCTTTGGAGGTCAAAAACAAAGTTTGTTTTTCAAAAATTTAGTTTATCTTATCATTTGGATGGACGGTCTTTTTATAATGTTTGGTTTCCGTGTTGCATCACATGGTCGGGTTCTATACACATTTTCCAATTTTGGATTGTGTAATTTTGAAGGCCTATTTGCCCCTACATTGCTATGGATGCTTCCCTCTAATGTATCATGGTGTTGGATGTGATTTGGCAAGTGTAAAAATTAGGTCATAGGTGTTGCCTTACAAATAGGAGTTCCATAGTTAGAATGAGAGATTGCAATCAATTCAACTCTTGTTATTGTGCATGCTAATTTTCATGTTCTCCGTATCCAATTTTGAATGGTTTGTTTGGATTCTCATTGATTATTGTAACTTATCAAATGGAGGAGGTGGCATTGTGAACATGTATAAGCTAGTCCAATTTGACCAACAATGAACGCCAAGCTATATGGAAGATTCTACTAACCACTAGGAGTCCTAATGATTAAAATAAAATTTTCCCTAGTGCAGCGCACAAAGTCGACTTGAAATTCAATGTCACTTAGACAACCATCCACAAGATCTCTAAGCAAGCACAAGAGTCTATAGCAATTGGAAACCTGGTGGTTGATGTTATGAGCATGAGTGTGATTGAATTGGGAGGAAGAAACAATTGCTAGACTTAGAAACCGTGAAAGCCATCTCTCATGTAGAGACAAAATATTTGGATATTGGTTGTTCATCAACACATGAACAAATCCAAAGTCTATCGCCTTATTTGGGARGACAAGTTCATTAAATTACATGCAAGTGCCATCAAGCCCTACTTGACAAATGAGAACAAGATTGGTTGTGTCTAGTATTATTTGCATATTGCTCTTGGACCACATTGTCATGATGTGGGCCGTTTACTAGTTAAAAATTGGGCATCTTACTATATTTAAATAACCCCTAAAGGACCAAACTGCATTTTTTTGGCAACATAGCAATTTTGGGTAGCTCACTACAAATGGAGTTTTCATTATTTTTCTTTGAAATTTTTAAACAACATGTGTCCGAGGAGTAGCTTTAAGGCCCAACAATCTTCATAACATTTGAATACACTATTAAAAAGTTATTGCATGATATGTGATTTTCTTGGAACTTTGGGCAATCCGGGCAACCCTAAAAACTTCTTTAAAAATTGCTTTTTGAAAAAATAAAAATTTGAAATAGGTTGTTTACAATTATATAAAAGTGGAAAGCTTTGAACCATTCCATTTGGATTAGTGAGCTAAAAGTTATGAGGCGTTTTAGTTTGTGGGTAATGATGACCAAAATTCAATTGGTAGATGGTGAAGAAAAACCTCATCGCACTACCAAGAGCAAGAGGTTCATAACAAAGGTGATCTTTCTTCAGTTGTTGTTGTTGYTTAGCTACAACATGATACTTGTCTCAATCATCTTTTTGATGGCGAATTCAAAATGTCGCCATTTATACCACAAGAACCGGCACAATGTAATACTAGGAATTGCCCAAGATGCACAATGGAGATGAAGTACCTCTAGTCGGTTGACAAGCCACAAATCAAGAAAAAGGTTGCAAAAAAAGGTGTTGCCAACCATTCGGAAGAAATGGCTTATGAATTGGGTGTGCAAGAGCAACAATTTTGTATACATGCAATTTGACAACACAAAGCCCCACTCGCAAGTAGTGAGGGGAGTAGATGACCTAATTGATGATTTGCAAATGGACGAGTTTGATATCTTGTTCAAATTCTAATCTACAATTAGCCCAAACATGAATGTATTGGACTTGGGTTTCTTCAATAATATCCAATTTTTGCAACCTCAAATTGAGCAAAAGACAATAGATGATTACATTGCTAGAACACTCAAGATGTTTGAGGACCTTAAGATGGAAAAATTGAACAACTTTTGCACCTTGCAGCAATGCATGGTTGAAACGATTAAGATTGATGGAAGCAACAAGTACAAGATGCCTCATATGGGCAAGGCCAAACTTGCTATGAGAAGAATGCTCCCTAGTTATTTAATTTGCTTCCACAATGTCATTCAACACGGAAAATGCTCACTAAATGGTCAAAAGTAGTAAATGGAGGTTTTAGTGGCACATGAACTATCTTTGATTTGGAGTGAAGTATGCAGACTCCACAAATAGGATGAAATCTTTTGATTACTTTTTCACCCYTTGAGGATATATTCCCCTACTTTGTATAGACTAAACATTGATCTTTAAATGAGTTGTACTTCCATTGTCCCATAATACTAGTCTCCATTTTACCTCAAACTTGATTTTAGGATTGAAGATGATTTTTTGTGTGTTTGATATTAAGTAATGACATGAAACATAAGAAGTCTAGTTTGTTATACACTTTATGGATTATAAGAAAAATGATTCAAAAAAATGATTTTTTTATAGAGATTTGAAGTTGATTCGGTCAAAGACCAAAAAACATTGAACTTCAATGAATCTATTTGAATACCAAGCCATTTTGGGGTAGATCTAAACACATTGAAAGGACATTGTAGTTGCATAGGAAATCTTTCGTCTCTTTAAAGCCTATTCTTATTCATGTATGAAACTCTAAATCTCTTGCAACTTTCTACATTCTAATCTTTCTTTGATTGCAATTAATAGCTATGTTCATTTGTTTTACACTTGGAGAGACACACTACACATTCACTATAGAATCATTTCATTGTAACCATAACATTCTTAACCTTTAGTGGAAGGTCCCTTTTGCTCCCTCAAAAGTTGGCCCCCCTAGCAACCAATCAGGACATCTCTAGTCTCACAACCCACTCTCACAACTAAACCAACCAATGAAATTGCTTCTATTATAACTAAAATCCTCCCGCAAGTATATAGCGGAGGATTATACCTCCACTTGGGAGGAGGTAATATAACACCCAATTAAGAATGTTATGACGTGCACTATTAAAGCGTTACCAAATCCTTAATAATTTTATTACTTTTTGACTGCCGGTAATATTATGGAATAGGGGAGTGGTTCAACCTCTTGTAAAGCCCACAAACTTAAAATTTATTGTCCACCTTTTCTTCACCCTAAGGGTTACCATGGGATGGGTTACTTTATACGTGTAGAGCCTCTTGATGAGAGCCATTATTTTCGGTTAAGAAAAAGACGCCAAGACTGGCCACTTGCTGGTGTCTTGCTGCTTCTTTCACCCGTTCTTAGAATCTCTACTGAACCTTGTCTACTCTGCCAAAATTTGCGCCAAACGTTTCTTATGTTGCGATGGTTCTTGATAGTTGACGTCTTTTGAGATTTGTGTTTGCAGCCAAGGAGAGGGTGCTTTGAAATCAGGGATGGTGAGGGGAATATCTTCGTTTCACTGCTGGTATTGTTCTTGAACTTTTTCTGTTATGTTTCGATCTCTTTTTATTGTTGTTGTGGTGCTGGAGTCCAAATTTTAAAACGGTTTGGGGTGATTCTTGAAGTACTTGTGTCGGACTTAAATGCCAAGTTTGTCCACTCTCTGTTGAGCGCATCCAACTTGATTGTTTGTGTAGGGTATGCCTCGGCCATTCACAAAGCTCAAAGCTCTTGACATGGATGAAACAGCTGCAAACATTGTGGAGCAGTTGAAGTAGATGATTTGCAGAGCATTGTACTTTGATGCTAAATTGATTTCATACTTGCAAAACTAGGTTCAAACAATCACTTTTTTGATATTTTGGAGCTATAGTGCAGCCATTGACTTGCTTTGTTGAATGTAAAAGTACTACAAGACTTTGCATATAGAAGCTCTGTGCCATAGTTCTGATTACTAAGCTTTTTCTGCTCCCTTCTAGCTCCAATTGAACGTGGACATTGCACACTGAGTCTGAGACTGGCTACAATATCGTAACGCCCCCCTTCCCTCTCAGTTCACGTTAACCCCTAAAGGATGTTGCCCACCAAAAGAGTTGGCGTATGCTGTTCGTATATTGAATGTATTTGATCCTCTCTGAACACTCAAAAATTCCCAAAAAATTCTTAAGTGACCAGTAGTATGATTGTGACTAGGTCTGAAATTTATAGCTTAAATGGGATTCATGTGCTACTTAATTTTCCCTTTTGTATACTAAAAGGGAGAATGTATAGAAAACGATAACATCCTTTAGGGGTTAACTCACCCGCATTCCACTCTACAAATCAGAGTATGTATGCACTAAGCAATGGAGTAGAGGTAAACATTATCAAATCAAATTGTTGCTAAATATGACTTTTTATCTCATCCCATGTTATTTCCGACATAAGTGAAAGTTCTTTTAGAGTTTAGCTTGTGTTGAATCATAGTGAGCAATATTGATCTATTCCAATTGTGCTACAACCCTGAAAGAATGGGCCTACGTCCAAGTTTTCTCCGTAGTTACATGTTATTCCATTTGATAATATCTATATTTATAGAAGAGATTGATTTTCTAGATTGAATTATGAAACTTTAGTCKGTGGTGTGACTGGTGTCTGTGTCATGGTCATTAGAAATTAAGAATTCAATTAATATATATCATCATACATACACACACATATATATAACAACACTGACATTATACTCACTTTGTAGACAACTGAAATTGATAGTATTGGAATTCAATTATAGCATTTTAAACATTGGCATTCAATTGGCATTCAATTAGAAGGGACTTGTTGCACTCCAATTTTTCACTAAGAATGTTATATCAAATAATTGAATGATATTTTGGGGGGATGGATTTTGTGACAAGATTTGTTACAAAGGTTGTGACAATTGTGTACTTTATATTTATATTTATATATATATTTATATAATTTATTTCAATTTCATCACATTTATCATACAAATATAAATGGAAGTATTTGTAGAAATATATGTTGACTTTGATGGCTTGTAGAGTAACTTTAGGAGGGTAGGGCAACCTAATTGTAAAGGCAACCTAATTTCACTATTTAGTGTAGATGTGCTAAATGTTGTGCACCTGGTTACTGAGTTGAACAGAAGCTCCCCCTTACAAATGAGAGAATAAAAGCAACTGCACGCTCTCAATCGACATTAAGGTAGGGTGCTCTGAAAGTGACCGCTTACTAAAAGCCACCTCCTCTTGAAGTATACACAGTTGGTACATTGAAGACAACAACATTGTACCTCTATGTTAGAGGTCCCTTTTAGAGCCGACTACATTACAACTTCAAATTTTTTTAACTAACTCTTTGAAGGTCCAAAAAATATTAAATTACTTGGGTTAGATGCCAATTCCTTTTTTCTTCCTATGAAAATTTATTAAAAATTGTTTCAAGGAGTTTAGCTTCCCTGAAAACACAATCAGCTCTTAAATGGTTGCTTTAAGAGCAGTCTACCTTAAGTCACATTTGAAGTGAGATGTATGTTCTTGAAAAAGGTAAGTATTGCTTTAGAGTTGGTTTCGGTAGACAACCCTTTGTCTGTCGTCCATGTCTACCCAATGTAAATACATTTGGAGTTTAGTCTCAAAATTGTCATGTCTTGGAAGGAGGAGGATTGTAGCCTTTACAATTTGAAGTTGAAAGGAAGTGGTTGGTGAGAATTTGAATCTTGTAGAAATGAACCATAAGATTTTTACATGGAGACAATGCTCTCGGGAAAAAACATTGGGAAATAATCTAAGGTAACAACACCCAAAAGTAACACTAGTTGTTTCAAACACCTAAAGAAAGACCTAAATCCAAGTGCAAGTGGACCCAAATCCAAGCACAAGTAGAGTCAAAGTCACTAGTAGAAAAACATGTTCTAAATGACTATCTTCAATGACTAAAAAGTGTCCACAATGACTCATTTGTAGTCATTGTGGACAATTTTCAGTCATTTAGGACAGTCATTTAGAGCCTGTTTTCTACTAGTGAGTAGACAGGTGGGCTTCCAAGAAGTTATCACTCTTCCAAGAAGTGGCCTATCACCCGCTTGAAATCCAAGCTTAGAGTGTGTCACTTTTGGGTGTTTCCATGCTCACTTTGGTGTTAGTCTAGTGTCYGTAGTAGGTGCATCTACACAATTAATTTGTATTATAATCATACGAGCTTGGAAAAATACAAAACCAATTTTGTTGATTTCTTGGTCCATTTCCTAACAAGCACACATCATTTTATTTCGTAGCTACCCTCAAGATCTACAAATTTAAAACAAGTGTCGCTTTTAGGTGCTTCTAGCTTAGCTCCTTTGTTTACAAAGGGGAGCATATTAGTAAGGGAAGCTTCCAAAACTTCCCAAAACTTTTCGTCTAATATACTGTTCATTGGTATTTATGGGCTCCRTCCATTCTAACAGCAATGTCAAACCCAATCAACAACAGATAAATTTGGCATTTGTTTCCTCCATGATGATCCCAYTTAGGAGTACTAGGGCAATATGTATAGGGCAATGCCCAAGGAGGGCGGAGCCCAACGAGGAGGCACTTTACATTGCAAAATGCCCGACAATAAGGGACACTGCCCAAAGTACATCATGAGCAGGAAAATCAAAGTTGGATGAAACAATGGGGATGAAATAGAAAAATTGGATGAAGAATCCGTAATGCTCGATTACACAAGTTTGCCCGCTTAATCAGGCATTATAGCTGATTGCGCAGCGGAGCCCTCCCAAGAAATGAATGGACAATCTCCTGGGAGTGGTTTACGAAACTCACAATGATCAATTCAATACTCCGTAAACCACTACCAGGAAATGCACCATTCATTGCCCAGAAGGATTCCACGGAGTAATTAGGGTTTCATGCCCATAATGCCCGATTACGTGAGCAATATTGCATAATTGGGCATTACAAATTTTTCATCCATTTTTTTTCAGTCATCCAAAGTTTTGCATTTCCCGGCAATGGTTTACGCCGGGCCAATGGCCCTCGTCATTGGGCATTGCGTGCAAAAGAGTGACTCCTAGTCAGGCTCCGCCCTCCTCGTCGGCCCTTTTTGCAAGCAATGTCCTCCTTCTCGGGCATTGCCCTATACTTACATTGCAATAGCGCAATTGTCGTACATAAACGCCTTTGCTATTCATCGGTGTATGGTTTCAATCTCTCAAGTCAAAACGAAGAAAGAAACTGCAGTTTTCCCAAAAGGGTTAACGGTTAACGGTTAATTCCAAAGACATCCAAGAAACAAAGCAATTTATCAGATATTCAGGAGATTCGAGAGTCAATATGACAGTCCCGAGGCAATATATCTGATCTCTTGAGAAACTATTTTCAACCCACAGCCTGACCACAAACAACGGCTATACCGGTATGGCATTCAGCAAATTCAGATAAGAAACAATCCTCCTAAAGGCCACAAACCACTTGCGAAATAAATGCCACAAAGAGTTTGCTTTCCCACGGTTGATCACTACAGAGAATGAATGGAATAGTTACAGGCTACAGAATGCTGACGGCCAAAGTCTCAGCTTCTAAAGGTAGTAATCTCCTTGCTTGGACGATGCTTTCAAATCCTTCAACTTCTTCAGAATCTGGGCATAATATTCCTGCAGATAAAGTTCCAACGTGGTGGTCTCCTTAGGATCCGCTCCCAACATTGCATAAGTTTCAGTCATTGGTGCTGAAAACACRGTGTTGCTCGTGAGTACCTRCAGGATGCAKATCATTAGAAGCACATCCCTGTTCATGGAAGCATCCYCATGAATATTCATRTACCTGGATCTTGAGGTTGTCCACAACTTGGTATTGGACTAGAATCAGTCACGTATCAATATAGACTCACCTCTGAGAAAGCCAACCGGTCGGCTACGTCAGTAGTCCACTGGAAAAGTCGAGTTAGCAATCGTGTCGTCTTAAGCACGCCCACAGGAACAGTCGTCACCTTGGCACATTGCAGAAGGGGGAATATATATAATTGCAGCAAGATTAGCAGTGAACCAGAGTCATTTCTGGAACAAAATATTTGAAGCACATTTTTCACACGTGAAGTTTACTCTCATCAATAGCCTCGAATTGAAAATCAAGGGAGACGTGTTCAATATTGGACGAAGTTTGTACACCCCAACGTTCACACACCAGCATGCCTTCACCCTTTTCGCTTGCAAATGTCTCTCACAATTCTGCGACTCTGATGTCCTCAATTTGTACAAAAAAATTCTAAAGACGCTCACCTGCTGCCTAATAAATATGCTCGGTTGCTMTTGCTACACATCTCGCCCATGACAGCGCCACGGTGGATGCAGCACAAGCTTGTGCATGATMGGTGAAGTTATGGTCTAAMACCTGTGATGACGAACAAATTGGTACTAGAATTKCTGTACAGAGATAATGTAGGGTGAGCTGCATAAAGAATGCATTCTCTACTTCAAAGAATTGAATTCTTCTCCGCTAAAAAAATACTAGAGAAAAATATTAACTGGACAGGTGGTGTCGATAAGTGACGTTACTTGACGTTCTTTGTCGCGAACTTTGCATCAGCAGCAAGAATCTCCTGTTCTATCAATCGACATGGCTCCTCCTCTCGCTTCCACACGACATCGACGTGACCAAATCCGGGGACCGTATGTAATTCTACATTCGAAAACCGTCGGTTCATTTCCTCTGCCAGAGTGATGTGACATGAAGTATCATCAACGCCGTGGTAGACAAGGATGCGCTTCTGAAGCTTCTGCAATTTAATCAGTGCTGGGACGACAGCATGCGTACCACCGAGAAGAGAGTTGTGAGTCATGTGCCATGCGGCGTCGTGGTGGTTTGTGATGTAATCTGAGATGAAAGAGGGTGGGAACCTGCACATTTGAAAATGCTAATCAAAATCGAACAGTCATTGTGAGAAATTTTAACAAATGATCTCTTGAAATTTTGTTCGCGCCGTAAGCTGAAGTCACAATCAAAGTAAACCATGTCGACCAGCAAAGGGGTTTAATTGCTTACCGGTTCAACTTCTTATGTATATATGACACCCAGAACCTATGCCTTGCATAAAACAAGTGCGCCACAGCCCGGCTGAGGTTGTAGTATTTGCTTACYAATAACCCTCGAAAACCCTTCACCTGCATGCAGAACACGGAGACTGAGGATGGCTTGATTGAATTCTCCAGGTAACTTCCAGATCTTGAGAATTTGTGTAMATCTTGTARCTGATAAAAAGATCTTGTAGATGCAAACGAGAACGTTCGGTTCACGTACCGTGAAAGGCTGAAGGTAGGAGAAGAAGGAAGCGCAGGGCAGCCCAGCTAATTTGCCGCTTTCGTCAAAATCTCCAGGAGGATACACGGGCGCAATCAAAGTGATCGATCTCACCCTCTCTGGATACCGAGCCGCCAGSACCAAGGCCATGATGCATCCCATGGAATGTGCCACGATGTGGAAGCTCTCCAACCCATGCCTGTGAATTATGGACTTCTCCAGGGCTTGAATGTGGTCAGCSACTGTGTAAGCACAATTCAGGGGTCGAGGGCTCCGCCCGCAACCGAGAAGATCAGGAGCCAGAATCCTATGCTGTGCCTTGATTTCATCTGAGAGGTGAGGGACCAAGTTGGTGTCAAACCAGAACGATGACGAACTGAACAGGCCATGGAGGAACAGTACCGCCGTGTTTTCTGCACACACAAACAACATCAGATTTTCTCTCTTGACGAAATTCCTCGTCTGAAGTTTTCGAGCTAAAATTGACAACAATCAGCGCACTTGCAGGCGTCATTGCAGAAGTCAAGCATGTGAGTAATCTCGACTACACTCTCAATTCTTTGTTATTACGACCTGCACTATTGGTTGACATTCTAGAATATTCTGCAAGCTTGTTGCACTATCACTGACTGTAGCACATGTGACACACATTCAAACTATGTCCGAGTGAAAAAGGCGGGACAAAAGATGGTGAGACGGTGAAAAAGGCTTCAGTGTACCTCTAGTTGCGGTGATGTGTGGAGGATTAAAATCAGCCACTGAAGACGCAAACATGGGCTTCAAATCCTCTGAGTTAGAGACCTTGGATTCCAAGCCACAGAAATTCGTACATCGTTGCCCTCCGGCGACGGAATCCTCACATCGAACGAACAGTCTGCTTGATGCTTCTTTTTGTGTCATCAAAAGGACAGTACATTCAGGGCACTGGCAATCGGACCAGCGAGGTTTGACAGGCTTCACTTCTTCCGCTTCTTCTTCTTCTTCTTCCTACACATGTTACGCACACTGAATTTGTTAATAATACACAAAGCCAAATGCAATTTTTTTGCCTAACTACTCCACTCTATCTTGTACTTCGCTTGTCTAAGATCATGTGGTAAAAATTTCATGAAGTTTGACCGTATAGATCGGTAGATATTAGCATTCAAAACTGAAAAAGAAAGTTTTCTTGAACTACAGTCTGCAATTTCAGATTACTTTGACCGCCATTTGTCAAAAATATTTGCACTAAAGACTTTGAATTTAAAAAATTTTATATTAAGAAATTGAGTTGAAAGTCTTGAAAAATTATTTAAAAAAAAAAACACTTGATCTTCATTCTTCAAAAAATTGTTAAGTAGAAGTAGGTTTAAGATTGAAAAAAAAACTAAATGGTTAATAGCTCTAAGATGGGATTGAAACACAATAATCTCAATGGTGAGATTGTCCTAGAAATTAAACTTCACCTTGTCCAACAATTTGTTTTGAAAAGTTGTGAAAACTGCATTCGGAAATAAATCCTAGAAGGTATTTTTCCAAGAAATTGCTTAGATTGCCCAAAAAACAAGACTGTTCATAACTTTCTCATTACAAATCCAAATAGAATGAAGCATTTTTTTTATGTACAAAAAAATGTAATACTTTAGTAAAAAAAAATTTAAAGTTTTATTTTGACTTTCTATGATTTTTTTTGTGTTGCCTACCGACCTCCATTTGTAGCTTTTTGTGCCATAATTTTTGCTCTCGGGCACTGATTGAAATAAAAATTATATTCCCACAAAGCTTATGTGATTTCACAAAAAAGTTTAAAAAAATTATGATGAATATTGAGACTATACGAGCCTATCCGAAGTCACATTTTGGCCCCCGTAGGGCCAATGAGACTTTAGGGGTTAAAGTCAAGTGTGCTTTTGGGTATACCCACCTTAGTGATTTATGTACACAAACTATAGATGGCATTTTAAAGTCAAGTGCGCTCTTGGGTGTGCCCACCTTAGTGTACCCTATGCCTTTGCCACAATTGAAATACAAGTACAGTAATTTCCTAATTTTTTAATTCCTAGAAACTTCAAAATTCAATATTTTTCACATTGTAGGTCCAAATGTCATGAAACCAAGACCGTGCATCCCTCGTTGTAAAGAGCTTTTTGATGATACCAAAAACATGACTAAATGATGGATAGTCTGGGAGATTTGACTGTAACAAACAAACAAAAGTAAACAAACAACCTAATTCAACGTATGGATAAGCATTTGAATAGGGTTTGCAATATAGAAATAGGTTATTAACCTCGTCGTTGAGTCTTGTTGATAGCCAAAATAGGATTCAAAATTATCTTAATCCCTAAAAAATGGGTTGGTCTTTGTAAAAATTAGAGAATTTGTAACGATGTGCATCATGAGCAAAAGATAAACTAGAATCACTTTTTGGAGGTTAACTCCTAAAAGGTTTTTACTATGTTTTCACTAGAAAAGCTCCAAAATTTCCATTTCTAATATAAGTACCAAATTTCTTAGAAAAAAAAAACATTTATAGATACATGTAAGTGGACTCTCTTGTAGTAAGTTGGTTTGGGTAGATATGGGAAAAAATTCACGAATTTCCACTGTATAAATTGCAAGATATTAGCATTTGAATTGAAAAATCATTTTTTGGGCATGTTGCAAAAAAGCAAGCAAGTACACTTCACAAGGTCACATTTGTATGAAGAAATGTCCATATTGGTTGTGTTTCTTTGGATTAATTCTTCAAGGCAAGTTGGCTACATACTCAAAAAAACTCAAATCATTTCGAATTGTATATGTAAGGAAAAATAGTAAATAGAAAAAATAGACAATGATTCAAAATACTAAATTGTGAAGAATTGATTTATGAAATTGAAGAATGCCAATCCCAATGGTTATAATGTTGTAATAACCAATCTACATCCTACTATTTTAATTTTTTCCAAAAGTATTAAAAAATGGAATTAAATAAAGAACTTCAAAGTTTACTCTCTAAAGTAAAGATTCCATAACTATCCGCAAACTAAAATTCTTCATAACTTTCATCTCATTAATCAAAATGGAATGATTCAAAGCTTTCCAAGTACATATAGGTCTAGAAAACTAATTTTACATTTTTATTTCTTAAGAAAATATTTTAAAGAAGTTCTTTTACATGATCGGTGTTATGATGTGGGTCTTCTATTAATTGTAATTGACATCTTTATTAGTTTGAAGGGGTGGTTAGTGGTTAGTATCAAAGGTTGCTATTGTTAAGAGCTTGTTGTTTGTTGTTCTTATTATTTGCCGGTTGGTTAGTAGTTGATACTAGAATTAGTGGGGTTAGGGTGAGCTGGGCATCTAGCTACTAAAGGTTGTGGTGGCTTTGTAGAGGCAAAGGTTGGTTTCTTGTCWCTCTCTTGCTTTTTTTAGTGGTTGGGAGGTGTGGGAGGCACTTAGGGTGCAAACTATGTATTAATTATTGAATTTTATATTGAAGGAGGCATTCGTGTGAAAGGATATGTATTGTGTTTTGATAGAGTGTTGGATCAAGGCAAGCTTTTAAATCTAAGTTTTGGGAAGATTGATCTGCTCCAATGCAAAGTCTAAGATCTAGATCTATTATGGAGAAGGAAATATGAGGCTACAAAGTGGAGKTATTTGAAATCTAAGGCAACCAAGGAGTATGCATTGAGGAACTTGGATCTTATTGAGTTTATATTTTATAGCTATTAAACCTAAAGGGTATCTTTCTTCACTTGTTTTTTTATCTTGTATTAATATCTTGACTTCTATAGACTAGGGATCTATAAGCAATGMACAAAATACATTTGGGTGTAGAAACCGTGATTGACTAAGCAAAGCTAGAGTAGAAAAATGTCTACCAATGTTGAACATTTTCTTGGATTAGGATGAAATTTGGTATGTGAGGATTTGACAAGTTACTTTATTATGTAGAAAAACTCCAAAACATTTAAAGAAACTTTCCATAAGATAAGCAAGGTCAAAGTCAATTAGGGTATTTTGGGAAGGGCAAAAAACTGGTAGTAAAAAAGTGTCCACTAAAATTGGAAAGAATTTTAGTTTGGTATGAAAATTGGTTTGTAAATATTTGAATGATTGATCTATAATTTACTAAATTTTCAAGTTATTTGAATCTATATTTCATCATTTATGTTTAGATTAAAGTTAGGTAGGCTATCTTCTAGGGCATATTTGTAATTGTAGGATAGGGATTTAGGGAGTTTTTTAGGTAGGTTTATTATTCTTAGGAGTATTTAAGATAATATTCAAGTCACTTCTGCTCAAGAGTCCCTATGCTATTTCRAACCTAATAGCAAATTTTTGTGGCATTGGACTATTTGCCGAACAATGAAAATTACATATCATACAATAACTCTTTAACCATGTAGTCAAAACTTATATGAATACTTAGGCCTTAAAGCTACTCCTTAGGCACATGTTTTGTGAAAACTTCAAAGAAAAAAAAGAAAAACTTCTTTTGTAATGAGCTGCCAAAAATTGTTATGATGCCAAAAAACATGATGTGTTTACCCGTCGGACTTAGAGGTCAATCTATTGTAGAAGACCATCTCCTAACCTTATGAATTACAAGGATGAAAGATGCTTTGTCATTTATTAGGCACTATGTGTACTTAGCTTTTTTTATGGATTGAAGCAGCCTATTCACATTCTGCCCATACTCCAAAAAGTGCTCCTAGATTATACCATGAATTGTTACTATAGGAATGAAAAAATACTCAATGATGAATCGTTGCAAATTTGGGATTATTGTTGCACAATTTTATAAGTGGTTTTATTGGGAGCCAATTTGATTTGGAAGTAGAAAAAATTTCAATTTTGATAATGTGGAGTTATGAGTGGTGGAATATTTCACTGTTGCAATTACATGTACCATCATGTTTTTCTAGTTTAAGTTTTGGATGCCTTCATTTTTTAACTCCATTTGCACCATGGGATAGGCACTTGTTTGACATTTAATAATTGTACCTATGACCTTGTTTAGCACCCTATTTCTACAAACTTTAGAAAATCATATCTATTTCAATTTAAGTCAAAAAATTACTATTCAAAATCAATACACAAGAACTTTGAAGCTGGTGTCTTGATACACTTACACAAGAGGGCGCGAAGTTTAGAAGACAACAGTACGCTCTTGGATTTGCGCGCACGAGTCCTAATCTGTATTGCAATTGGTGGGATCCAGATTACTCTCGTCATCCGTTCAGCAATTTGTAAAAGCAATGCTAGCTGGTAGAAAAAGCAAATTAAAGTTGGTGGAAAATCCAGTAATCTTGAAGCTTTTTAGGTTTGGAGCTTGTAGCAATCTTTCGACTCTTTTCGAATAATAGCTTCGTTGTTTGTCCCAATAGGTCAGAGTAGGCATTGAGAGTGGATTAGGTTTGGGGTCGTTGTCTGCTCTTTGCTTCTGCCGGTTTCCTGGATTGTGTAGTTTGTGCTTGTTGAAGGTACTCGCTGATCATGTACTGAACCCTAAACTTGGTATGCTTTGGGGACAAATCACCCAGTTTTGACTAAATTTTTTGTTCACTTCGCTGACTGTTCTCTAATTCTGCATTTGGGGAGCTTCAGTTCGGCCTATGAATGATTCGTTCTTCCAGGGTTAAATCAATTTAATGAAAATTTGCTGCTGATGCCAAAGCCTCCAGATATATACTGTCGTGCGTTTAGACTGATACGGTAAGACTACCCAAATTTCCACGGAATCTTAGAAACTCTTAGACATACCCAATTCTAATTTTTCACATTCTAGCCTGAAATCTCCCCAATTCCAAAGGACCCTAGTTCATATTATTTACATCAAAGTGAGGATGAAATCTGAAGTGCTGAATGGTGAATGATTGGAGGAAGTGAGTGGCAATCAAGTCACTTGATGAAACTCTCAGTGGTGGATGGTAATAGGCTTGAATGTTTAATGGCGGTTAAACTATTCATACATTGTCACGTACGGTCGATGCTTTGGACTGAATTCTGCTTTCATTAGAAGAGTTTCTGAAGGAGGTTGGTTTGGGTATGTTTGAATCGGGTGAAAATAATCTATAAGGCGGAGGTCAAAGCCAGGTTTGCATATGGGTCTCTTTTGTTCGCGGTCCCTCTCTATGATCTGTTACTCAATTTCTAAGAAATCTAGTTTGCACCTAGAATTAGGTGAAGTACAAGAATGACATTTGAATATTCAAAAATGATAAAGAGGTCWAAATTCAAGTGAGAATTTCTTCAATGTACAGTACAGTTACGTCTTTTCAAAGATCCTGGCATTATGGATCGACGATGCGTCTACAAACATCCTTCAATTTCGTTGTCGCAGGGTTAGAAATCTCTTTTCTAATTGCAAGCGAAATTGTCAGGATTAATCTTCACGGTCAATAACATTAATTGTTGGATGGTACACGAGTAGTTAATAGTGTCACACACCAAACTCAACCCTGCTTAATTAGTTTGAATATAAGTTACTCTCTGAATTTCAAACTTCACTGAACCTAATTAATCGAACTTCATACTTATTCTCTTCGTGATCTGGGTTAGGTGGTAAGCGTCACTGCATTCTCCGCAAAWGGTCCATTGCATTGCATTGCCTTCCATTCCTTGTCTCTTAACGCTTGATGAATGGATTAAACAAGTTCATTGAAAGCACTGATGRGCTGAAGACTTTGAGGAGGTCATGACCCACATTCATCAAAAAARCAAATTCTCAATGAGTTATCATACTGCTGTTTGTGGCAACATGTATCAGCTATAAGGTACGGATTCAACAGACTTGAGTTGAGTATGGGATTACATTGAATATGGGATTACTTGGAATGCATGTGTGTCTGAAAAGATACCAAAATTACATGAATTTTCGCCACGTTAATTTCAGCCAATTGATCATATCGACTTACTTCGCATCCCATTCGGTCATCACATACCTTAGGCCTTCCCAGATGAGGAATCCTATTTTTCACATAGAAGCATACCGAGTTACAAGAAATAAGAAACAGGCAATCAACAATAAGAAGAGGTTATAATATAATTAAGGAATTATGAATGATAATCTGCAACCTTAATTAGATTTCCCCTCAGATGTATAAAATTCCTAGGTTTCAGAGCTTTGCGGATATCACCAATATAACAAAATTTGAAGACGTATTGAGGGTGTAAAAATTGTGAAATTCAAGTGCACAAGCATTCACAAACAAAGGTCTAATTTCAGGTCACAAACTAGGACAGCCTGTATAGATTTTGGGTTCAGGCTGCGCGTCCTGAACTGCGCCAAAGCATTTGAATATCGCCGTTTAACGAAATTGACGTAACTTACTAATTGTGTCAATTTGACGAGTTTCACCATCCATATTGTTGACTTGATTTGGTAAAACSATCATTCAATGTCAAAAAATCCATTGTGATTGGTGAATCTATATATGTACTCTAATGCTCTGGCCAATGGGTCACTGTGCCAACACATGTCATTCAAACTGATATACCGGTATCCCGGACCGGTAAAGTTAGGGTTGRTCTCAGCGGACGGGATGTGAGAAAGATCAACTAACACGTTTTCTAAGAACTTAAGCGTCTTATATTCTTCACCCCCACCGGCTTACCCGCAGCAGGGCCAGGACGGCCAGCAGTTCGCAACTTCCCCACAAATGCACCAAAAGATCTTCCAGAATTTGAACCAAAAAATCTGACGTGTGTGCAACTCTGTGAGAAGAAACGTACAGTCTGGTCATTTCAAAAATTGAAGAATGATCATTCACCCATGTATAAGTATATGTTCGTGTCACCTAGTCCATGATTGTGATTGAATGCCTAGTTGCACTGAATTATCGAAATGCGTCTCCTAAAAGTTTGGGGTGGATTTCAATTTATGGGATCCGAGTGTCCAGCTCGGGTTCCAACTTAACTTCCCAGGGGTTGCATCCAACTGATGAGATGAGATTCTGAAAACAATGCGTCTTAGACCCTAAACCCGAAGTTAATGAACCCTAATCCACAAGCACGTCACCAAATGTACCACAAGTCACCTTTACTACTATTGGAGGTATCTATCCTTTAAATGAGGATGCCATATTTAACTACTTTTGGACTTTTCAATGAATTTTGGACTTTACATCGGAAGATCTCCAAATTATAACATCGATAGATCTCTCGATGTTTTTACAAATCTCCTGATGATTTCACAAATCTCTTGATGTTTTGCATAGATTTCCCGATGTTTTGCATTATCTCCCGATAACCCATTTTTTTTCTCCCGATGGCCATTATTAAATTTGGACTTTCAAAAGTCCAAAAGTAGTTATTAAATATGATTGGCATGAGGCTGTTTGTTTGTTTGTTTGTTTGTTTTGTTTTGTTTGTTTATTTGTTACATTGAGATCTCCCAGATTGTGCGTCCTCCGGTGGTGTGCTTGGTATTGTTGGAAAGCTCTTGGCAAGGAAGGGTGCAAGGGCTTGGTTTTGTGGCGTTCCGACTTACAATGCAAAAGTTATTTTTTTTTGAGGTTTTCTATGAATCCAAAAATTAAAAATTACTTTTATTTTTATTTTGCTTGTGACAACGGCACAAGGCACACTAGTCACTAGTGGAACATGAAATCTAGACAGGCAATTGAATTTCACATTTATTATTCATAAAACACATGATGTTCATTATTGGATAGCAAAGATGGATGGAAGTACTTAGTTTGCCATATAAACAATATACATAGGTAGAATAAAGGTGATGGAGGACTTCACTAGTATTATTGAGTCTTTGCATGTACCCGAAAGTACTATTTTGAGCCACAGACTACAATTTATGCTTGAAAATGCAACTTTCACATTTCTGTCTTTTTAAATTAGAAATTGCACTTGAAAATTTTATTATAAAAGTGACCATTATTGCCAACTAAGAGCAAAGAAGGGAGATAAGAGGTAGAACTAAAAAAAAAGATGTTTAATTCAACAAAAATTCAACCTAAATATATCAAACTTTAAAGCAATGCAAATCATTAGGAAAATGTTTTTGGAAAACCTTCCTTTGAGAAGGTTTACTTCTATTAGTTTCAACACATATCACAATTAGATTATTTGACTCTAAACCTTCTTAACTTTAACTTTTTGCACTACAAAGTTTAGAGCTTTAAATCTTTGTGGTGAAGAATTGAGTTGCTCAAGAGTCTTGGAAAAGAGTAAAAAAATAACAAAGCATAATATTTTTGTCTTTAAATTTTTTTTAAGTAGAAGTAGGTAGAAGATAGAATAAAAACCTAATCATAAATATGTCTAAGATGGAATTAAAATGCACTAATTGCAATGGCACGATTGGTCTAGCAAGAAAAATAAACCATGTGGAACTTTTTTTTTGGAAAAATAATGCCATATTTTTTATAATGAGACTTTTTGCACTCTCATTATTATCCACGACTTGAAGATAAACCGTTTTATTTCTTTACTAGTATTTTTTTATAAACAGGTAACAACACCAACTTTTGAAATGTCATTATAGGATCACTATTTGAGCATTATTTATTTTTGGTTTCATTTACTATTTTTTTTAAATGAATTTTTCAAAAACTATAATTTTGTCTCAATATCTGCAAAAAGTCTAAACATAACAAATATGATCCTGGATGTAAAAATTGCATTCAAAAATGAATCCTACAAGTTATTTTTTCCAAAAGATGCTTAGATTGCCCAAAACACAAGGTTGTCCATGACTTTCTCATTACAAATTTCAAAAGAAATGAATTAAATCTTTCTAAGTAGGCAAAAATATAATCTATGAGAAAAAAATTAAATTTAAATTCAAATTTCAAATTTTTTTTTGGCGACCGCCTCTTTCCCATTTTGAGTTTATTTGGGCATAAATTTGTTCCCAGGCACCAATTGAAAAAAATTATATTTCCACGAAGCTAATTAGTTTTTCTATTTTCAAAAAAGGTTTTCAAAAAATCAAGACCAAAATTGAGACCGTAGGTACTTGCTCAAAATCCCATTTATCTGTTGAACGGACAATGGTCCTTCAGGGCTTAAAACAAATTATATTCCTTGAAATTGGACTAAAATGCACTATAAGTGATTATAATTAGGGCCATGTAATACAAAAGTGGCCTACCAAAGGGTAAACTTCTATTGTCTAAGAAACTTTGAATTTGGGAGCCCTTTTCAAAGTGCGGTTTTGGGTAGTTAGTATAAGCCCAAGCCCATAAGTGGACCTTGGTTCCGCCTCCTAAAGCTCCATCCTCTACATTTAGGCAACATTCAAAGATATGCAAAAAGTATTGAATAACCCCTTCAATCATTTGATAAGGTAGGTGAAATCAATACCAATTGTTGACCTAATATCACCAAATTTAGGACCTTTGTTAAGGTAGAACTCTCCTTGCTAATTCGGGGTCTTTGATTGCAAATATGAATTCAGAATTTGAAATATAATAAATTCAAGCATTTTTACGCAGGTAATTCCAACCAAATGGGCCCACTTCGAATGGAGGATTTAACGTCCTACCTATTTTTTGGAGTGTGATTCTTAACATGCATAACATTCAGCAGCAAGCATGGTCTCTATAGTGATGGTGTGGAATATTACACACCCAACATCCTTTGCATCCTCCACATGTTCCACTAATTTGCTACTAATGAAGGCTGTTGGGTGTGGTATATACCACACCATCTAACCCTAAACCAAGGCAATGCCAGAGCACACTATTCAATGTTATGTGACATTTGACAATCACACCTAATTTCAGAGCATTCAAGTCTAAATTTTATTATTTGAATTTTGTCCATGCAATGATTGGCAAGTTTACTCTACACTAGATAGTGAAATTAGGTTGACCTTACAATTAGGTTGCCTTCCTCCAAGAAAGTGACTGTAAAAGCCATCAAAGTCAAAAAATATTTCTACAAATACTTCTATTTGTGCACATGGAGGTTTATGAGTTCCAAATACACCAATTACTAATTTAAAAGTAGGATATTTTTGTACATTAGCCATAAATATTTATATAGTGTGGCATGTCGAGAAATTAGTGAGGGGCAACCTAATTTCACTATTCAGTGTAGGTGTTGAGTTTAGGGTAACTTAAGTTTAGTGCGGTTTTGGCCTCATGGATGTGGACCAGTGGTGATTTTTCACAAGGTCCCTAACATGTCCAGGGACATGTTCATAAAAAAAACATTTCCATTGGATTGGTTCTCAGAAAATGAACCGGTTTTTGGACGTGTCAAATTCACTTCAGACGGGTTCTAAAAATAAATATTTTTTTTGATAATTTTTTCCAAAAAAAAGAGGTGCAAATATCAATTACATTATGTCATATATGACATGTGAATATAAGCATAATAGAGTCAAACCACTAATACCTCATCGAAATACCAATCTTCAAGTGCTCAATCCACCTGCACACATTGATTCATCAATCACAAAATTTAGAATGTACTGTAGATATTTTCTACCCACACTGGTGCCTGGTGGAGTGAGAAACTGAAAGCCTGACACCCAGGGTCCTTTCGGAAGTTAAGTTAGACTTTGGGGACTCAACGAAAGACGCTCAGATGCCTGGCTGGGCAACTCCAGGAGCTACAAGCCAATCCTCTCGTTCAAAAGCGAGCCAGGCAGTTACTGAGAAAAGAGAATATAACTTAGTTGGTACTGTACATCTGTCCTGTACACACAAATGAAAGGGGACAAACATGGGGTTCATGTGTAAATTATGTGAACATGGTTTCATGGATCATTCGTACAGTCCTTACAGTAGGAATCAGATCGAAGTTACACTCAGCAACTAATTATTTAATCGGTACAATTCAATATTATTTATTTATATTCTATAACCCCTGGGTTCAGGACAAGGCCACCCCACGAAGCTCCGAGAGCCTTGAAGTAGCTAGGCTGAAGTCACATGCTTTTGTACTTTTAATTGTGTCGTGAACACTGGGGTTAAATTCTTTTGTACGAAAATTTCACCCTACATACATATGCATAATTATGCAATGTTTTGCATTGATTCGGATCCTGTTCTGGTCACGCCAAGTCAGTCCGCCTGAATCGCATATTTCACCATACGAGATCTCAATCAAACTGAATGGTAATTTCAAACCATGAAATCTCAGTCAAGATTTTAGGGATAATTTCACACTTACAAGAAACTGGGTGCAAGAAGTTAATATTTGGATAGCTGGAGGCAGAACGACTGGAATGTTTCAATTCTCAGCTAGCCTCGTTTCTAATATGACCACATGAGCAATGAGTAATGTTCCAGTGACATTTGGTGCCTGGAAATTTATTGTCAATAGGTGAGTATTTGAACTGCGAACCAAWCTGAAGCTTGTTGAAAAGAATCCCGTAATGAGCACCTCAATGGTAGATGAATTCACATAACTTAGTGACTCTTGTTCAAAACCTTCTCCTCTTTTGACGGTTTTACCTTGTCCTTCCTTCCCCCCCTGTCATGCTCAAATCTTAGGACGTACGTAACAAGCATTGCATATGGGTGCTCATACCTCACCTCTCAATTTGCAATGCCAGTTAAACGTCCTAATACTTCACGTCCGCTTTAGATTGTTTCGTCGTTTGGAAGTGGAATAATAAATAGGGCAGCTACCATTCTTAGGGTTTCAAGGAGCAGGGAAGGAAGGCACTTTGTAGGGCTTGGATCCTCGTCCTTCAGAGGAGAAATCATTAACTAATTCTAGAGCTGATCGATCTGTGAGGAGACTGTTATCACCCCAGTCATGCGCAACAGTGAAATCACGTATCTGCACAACTCTGACGTACATACATGTATGCATGCCTCCCGAGCAAGCGCTCTGTACAGTGGGCACGGTGGCACGGTTCATTGTTTGAGTTTGGGCCAGCACCAAACGCTCTGGAGTGGTTTAGGGTCACCATCTACCATTTTCCAAACCACGCGCTAGCTTTGGTCGGTGAGACACGATTCCCTGAGTCCCTGCAATTCCAACGTGAATTCTCTACAGTTCAAGCGATTTGATCGCTCTCTTGGTGATGCGAAAAACACATGTCGATTCTAGTGTACTTGCAGTGCCAATATTTTGGTCTTGCTTGATGAGCTCAAGTCACAGCARCTACGTGTACCTCCTCCTGAGTGTCAATCTTAGCATTACACCCCTGAATCCCCATTATCTGGCTTCCCTGCGGGCCCGGCAGAGGCTGCAGCAACATGAACTGCCTCTTTGTTCCGTGGCGTCGTCATTGTGCGGAGGTTGAATGAGATTGCATGAGCTTGATTCACCGTCTTCGTCCTGTGCTGTGTCAGTTCGTGACCTGCACTTGGAGCGCCCGTCGAATATTCTTGGTGGCCTCGGTGCCGGTGGTGATGGCAGTCTCGGGGATCCGGCAGTAGGTGAGACAATTGGCGGGTCGGGCTCAGACTCGCAAGTGCAATTGCAAGCTCCACCTCCTAAGAAACGCCGCTACCGAGGCGTCCGGCAACGGCCGTGGGGAAAGTGGGCTGCCGAGATCCGGGACCCGCAGAAGGCAGCTCGAGTCTGGCTGGGGACCTTCGATACCGCGGAAGAAGCTGCGGTGGCCTACGACAACGGTACGCTCAACTAACTTCTTTAACTCCTCGAACTTGCATGTGCTCAGTTTCAGCAGATTTCCAGAAACAGTAGCTTAGCTGAACCTTGGACGTGATTATATTAATGTCGGACCTGACTGAAACTTCACTATCAAAGTGACATGATTGCGAATTATATTTGTTAGAATAGCATGTTACGTTTCAGAGCGCTGAAATTGTGACTTTCAAGTGTCGAGAGATCTGACTTCGGAGTTGGGTAACTGAAACGTCGTCAATTGCACTGAAAKTCATCATCCGCCATAATTTTCAACGAGGATCATGGTTTCTGCTACGAAATGTGGTTTGCGAGTGATATGTAAAATGGAGGCARGTTTTCGTGTAGCGAGCTCGTAGGTCAGCTAGTGGTTGCATTTGATTGATTTGTGTAACTGTCGTTCAATTCATACCGTGGTCCGCGCATGCAGCCGCCATCCGATTCCGAGGGTTACGAGCGAAGCTCAATTTCCCCGACGGAATGCCCCCTGTTGTCACTTCGACAGGATCGCTAGCTGGGGGAGGCTCGGGCAGTGGACGTGTGCAGTCATGTGAGCCTTCTTCACCCATTGCTGTGTCCACTTCCACGTCGTCTCTCTCGCAATCCTCCAGTCGTAGCATCCAAACAGCCCACCGCAGCAGCCGAAACCTGGCCAGCATCCCCCGAAGCTCCCCGTCCGAATCTCCTTCGACCAGCTCCCCGTATTACCCTCCTCCAGCTCAGGAATCCAGTGCTCGCAACTTGCTTCCCTTGCAAGTTTCTGGCATTACTTCCGGCGAAGGTAGTAGCAGCAKTAGATTGCCAGGTAACTTTACAGTGTCTCCTCCGCCATTTTCCTCCCYACCTCTTCCGGCCGATTGGCAACAGCAGCTACGATCCTTGCAGCGTCCTGCCCAGAACTTGAATCCTGCAATTCAGCCCCAGAACCCCAGTCGAAACCCTGAACTGCATTCTGCACATGTGGCTCTGTCAAAACCCGCCTYGGTGAACTTGCCCTATGAAACTGTAGATGCTGCTGAAGCGTGTGCGGAAGAGCTGGCCCCTGATCCTATTTTACATTACGGAGCGCATATATTGGGTGGCCCGAGCTCTGTCGATTTTAGGGAAGCAGATCGAGGAGGACAACTTGGTCCTTTGAGTCCAATGTCAAGTAGCATTCCTAGTGGAGGTCCTMCAGAAGTAAATAATCCCCGTGTTAGGGCTAATCCTCGGTATGTAGARTTGTCTTATGAACAGATTTTTGACCAACCTGGGGAGATGCCGTCAACTTTTCCTGGGGCGGTTTCTCCGAGTGAGGGTTTACGATTGGACCCATTTGCAGATGATCCGTCTCCGGACTCTCCTCAAGGTTTGGATTAGGGGTACGTACGTTTCCCCAATTTTGCCGATGTACTGTACAGTACATGGTTTAATATCTGAATTCTTGTTTTTTATGGTTGGCACGTGAGGTAATATATATAGTACCTGGAAGTTTTTAACAGATCATTTCAATTGTGCATGTCCMTTGAATCCCATTCTGAAGAGGAATTGACAGGAGGAAGAGCTGGATTTCCTTTTTCAGGATGAGCATGGACCTTACTTAATTACTGACCGCATCCAAAATTGAAGATCATAGCAGTGGGCACATGTGTAAAGTTGTACATGGTGATTCAAGCAGGTGAAAATTTCAAAGAGGTATGATGATAGATTTTGAAATATAATTTTCTATTTTAGATGAAATTTCATCACCTATTCTTCAAAAATTTGCAATACTTTCAAACATTGTGCAAAAAGAGGGTGAATGCAAGAAAGACTAGTACGGAGTACTATTTTGCGTCACAATTCGAATTGCGGAGTTTCCATCCACTATAAATTTTGAAGTATGAGCCCAATTAACTTGAAATTTTTATTGGAGATGTCTTTCTTGATAGCACTTAGATTCCTCATTTTTTAGAAATTTAAAAAAATCATTTTACATTTAAATTTAAATTTAGCTAATTTGTCACGTTTTGTAGTTTAGAGGTTTTTAGTACTGGGGAGTGCCCAAAATTAATGATCTAGTGCTAAAATTTTTTTGGTCTATTTCCACACTAGGTGGGCATGCCTTTGCCAAAGGGAATCAAAAAATCATTATTTTATATCCTCTACATGCGTGCTAATAGGGCTCTCCTGCGTGCGCACTTCTGAACATTCAAGATGGTTTTAAGATCATTATTTTGGTGAAATCTCTTTATCATAAAGTTCTCCCAAATCGCCAGTTTTTAGTTTTTTTTAATATTACAATTCCTATTTTCTATAAATTAAAACATCAAAACACCTATTTTCATGAAATTTTGCACTTTTCTAGTTCTCCTACTTAGAGAATTTTCCTATGCTTTTCCTTCATACTGTTCATAGGGTACCTTCTTCTTACAAATTTATACATTGAATATATTTTTCACATTTTTTTAAAATTGTTTTTCTAATTTTACAGTACTCCCGAAAAAAACATGAGTACTATGCCAAATGCTACAAAAACCGGGGGGGTCTTTCTTGCAATCACCCAAGATCTAAAAATTTTATGTCTTATGAAAGACACATGCCTTTAGCTCCACAAATCCACAATATTGGAATAAGAAAATTCAATTCAAATGCACTCGAGAATTAGAGCATAAAGAGTGAAAGGTTTTGAAACTCATTCAACAACAATTGGCTCGTCTTTTCAAGGTTAAGGTGGAATTACTTATTGCCATACATCTAAGCATCTAGACACCTTGGAAAAAATTCTTGTTTCTACATAAATCTATGGATTTCATAAAATGATAAATCTCAATAGAAACAAACCTCCTTGAGAATATTTTAATTTCCAATGAAAATTGTAATTTCAAAGACAGATTTTCAAATTCCATGGCCTTTATGTATTTATGTGTAACTACTTATAGGTAAATGGAAATTAGAGGCCAAATTGAGTTCAACAAAAATGGAAACCCATTTTGGCCTCCAAGTCCAAAATAATAATTTTTTTGAATATAAAATGAAGAGAATGACACCATTTGGCTAGTAGTTTAAAGTTTTGATAAATTTTTTCACTACAAATTTGATGCTAAAAGTGCCCCCAAATGGATATTTGACTTTTTAATCCATTGATTGGGCACTTAGTTGCTATATAATATTATGCAAGAGATAGATTAGGACTAGGAGTTGTCACTTTGGCCTTCACACCATGACGTTCCAAGTCCTACTAACATTGGACATTTTTATTCACCTTCTATGATTCAAAGAGTTTGGGATCAAAGGTTAATTAATTAATTAATTTCATTCACCCCGTACTGGACAAAATGTGGCCAATTTGGAATTGGATGCCATGGCTATAAGCATCTTCAAAAATGTGACTAACTTGCATCCTAAATAGTGATTGCAAATCCAATGCCATATCAAAGAAACTTACATTTTAGCTTTGATATGGTGTATTAGTGAGTTCCTTGAAAAATGTTTATATTGCTTGTGGACTATTTTAGAAGAAKTTGAATGTGAAAAATATGATAACTTTCAAAATCCATTCTTTCATGCATAATCAATTTCATCAAAAATAAGGTGTAGGCACAATCTCAAGMGGCATTACATTTTCTTGCTCTACAATCTCTTACTTAGGTGACATTCCCAATTTTTTTTAAATGAAACTATTAGTGACCCAAAAGTATGTCGAATCCAATTCATTTTGTAATGTTAAGACACTCTATAATGTTTTGTGAATTTTTAAAATTTAAAGCATAGAATACTTCCTACATATCAAAATTCTAAACCCTAATTCCATAATTCTTCTCCTCATTTTAAATCCTTTAATGAACCAAATATATAGATTTGGACATAATCCTAGATTGAATGGAAGAAAATATAAGGCATTATAGTCTATTATAATTTTCTTGAGCCTCTTGGGCTCTCAAACATTATGAGATACATACTTAGAATGGACATGCATTGCCTTAGCCATTGATTACTTGAGAAATAATCTAGGCCTAATTCTAGTTGTGCTATGGGTCATTGCAAGAAACACCTGTCGTTTTCTATACACTTTGGCTACAGCACTCATGATTTTTTGGGAGTACTTTAAAATTAGAAAAACAATTTTAAAAAAATATGAAAAATATTCTTAATGTATATACGTTTAAGAAGAAGGTACCCTAAGAAGGAAAAGCATAGAAATTTTTTCTAAGTAGGTGAACTAGAAAAGTGCAAAATCTCATAAAAATAGGTATTTTGACATTTTAATTTGTAAAAAATAGGAAAAGAATTTTTTTCAAAACTTGAAAATTGGCCATTTGGGAAGAGTTCATAGTGATGACATTTCACCAAAAAAATGGTCTTAGAACCGTCATCAATGTTTTGAAATTGCGCACAATCGGAGAGTTGTTTGCACTCATGTAGAGGACATAGAATAATAAATTTTTAGATTTTCTTTGGTAGGTCTATGATTTTCTACTATGTTAATAGACCATGAAAATTTCAGCTCCAAATCATTAAAATTAGTGACTCACAACGTAGTGAAAACCTCTAAACCTCAGAGTGTGACAAATTAGAAAAAATGATTTTTAAATGTAAATTTATTTTTTAAACTTTTTGAAAAACAAAAGATATGATTATCATCAATTTAGGCATCTCCAATAAAAATTTCAAGTTTACGGGATTTATGATTCAAAATTTATTGAAGATTACAAGAAAGCCACACTGTTTGTGACGGAGAATAGGACCGGTGTTTCTTGCAATGACCTCTATTTGCACTAAAATTTGTACTAACTGATATTTACCATTTTTGTACACTGATAATTCATGAACTTCAATAAAAACAAAATCATAGAAAATCCACCAATAAAGTTTTATAAAATAAAAATTGAAAAAAATTGAAAATAGAAACATACTTTTTGAAGTCTCAAAATCAGAAGAGTCAGTTAAATGTCACTTACACGAGCAATAGCAGAAGCTATAATCTGTTTTGCTTCCGTAGGTAAATGTASAGTAAATTGTTGCTTTCACTTCTCACCTTCGCTTTCGATTCGTAGCTAGTGGAAGCAAGTTCACTTACACCTTCAGTTCGTTCGAGGCAACATTGACTAGTGCGGAATTTGCGTGGTTTGGCTTCCACTACCGCCATGATCACTTTAAATGACGTCGTACCCTAAGTAACTTAAGATTGACTTGTACAGGAAGAGAGGGACCAGAGTCTCTGCAATGCATGGCGTGCGGCTGTCACCGCAGCTACCACAAAAGTGTCCGAGTCGGGGCCAATGGCAAAGAGCTCCTTGACGGTAGCGAAGCGTCCGCAGCAGCGGATCTGCACCTCTCTCTCAGTCGAATCGAAAGCGTGGCCCTCAACCTCATGGAGGCGACGGGGCGGGCCTTACCGTTGCTAGCAGGGGAGCCCCCATTGCAACGAGGCAGCAGGATGGACGATCTTTCGCAGAAGGAGTTGGACACTGTGATGAAAATCTCCATCGAAAACCTCGACCACATTTCCAAGGTGACGCTGTCCACGGTCGAGTGCATCGGCCTTCTGCAAACAGCAGGAAACTCCACGCAGCAGAGCGCGAACACTGATGCTACCAATGCAACAGCAGCAGCAGCAGCAGAAGCTCGAAATCTATCCGACCATGGCCGTCTCTCTTCAGAGGTGAGCCCCGGGAGCACAACGTACCGGAGAAGTACGAGACCCGGCCAGCCATCGCCACCGCCAGGCTCGCCATTCTCTCTCCAACTCGCAGGAAACCGAGCCTCTCCTCTCCCCCACCGCGTTTCGAAGGCTGGCAAGCACGACGTGATCACTGCTGCTGGGAATGATAATAGTAATGGAGGGAAGCCCAAGAGAAAACGGACCCAATTCACGGACGAGCAACGAGGCAAACTCAAAGCTTATGCGGAGCATGCGGGATGGACCATTGTGGGGCAGCGCAAAGAGAATATCGTCGCCGCCTGCCACGACATCGGTACGTACGCAACATCACTCCCGCCCATGCATGCAAGCCAGCCAGCAGAAGCTGCTTAACTCATCAATTTCACTCCAGATGGAACCGGTACCCCAAGATCGATCGAGTACCCAGGCTATATTGGATCTCTGTCAAGATTTTTTTAAATGCAATTCTGAGATCTGAGTGAGATGTGATATGGGGAAGTCCTGTCCTGTCCTGTCCTTTCTTCAATTTCATTTCATATGTTTTGACCGACTCACACTGAGTCACATGGATTGCGCGCAATGCTATCACTGATTAATTCTGCAGATATTAATTATAAAACCTGTTGAACATTAGCTGCGTGAATTCCACTTGTTTGAATCATTCCCAGGAAGTTTATGATCAATCCGGCCAATTAGTCATAATTCCATTCATTTGCAGATTGAACCGTGAAACCTCCGTCGGTCCTTCGTGGTCGGTCGTAACGACGAGTGTTTTTATTTTTATTTTTCTCAACTAATTCTGCTACAGGTGCGTGGTTGAATGTTTGATTTTGGTTCAGGTGTGACGCCGAAGACATTGAAGTATTGGATCCACAATGCGAAGCAGAAGCTCAAGCGCTCACATCCAACGTTAACACCTGCGTAATTGATTGCAGTAACGTACCCTGGCTGGCTTCCACAACTAGCTAGCTAGCTAGCTACAGTTTCGGATCCTTAGCTTGCTAGAGCGAGTCCGACCGGATCATCCTAACTAACGTACAGACAGTCAGACTCTGCTTTACCGGCCTGTTGATGATTGATTGATTGTGAAAACGGACGCACACAGTCATATATTCAAGCATGCAGAAAACTGGCTACTTTGATGCATGGGCAGGACTGTTTGTTTTCAATGCCTGGCATTAATTAATTAATTAATTAATTAATTAATTCCACTCTTGGCAGCCATGCCAGCTCTCTGTCATCGATCATCCATACCGCGAAGTCAACAAGGAGTGTACGTGGATTCGAAATTCCATTGAAAAAATCTTGATGGAACTTGTCGTTCTCATAGTCAAGGTAGGGAGTTGAAGAAAACTACATTCAGTCACTTTCCAATTCATTTGTGAATTTCAAAGGAGTTCTTCATGAAGGCGACATGTAGTAAGACTACATGTTTCCATTCCGTCACCTTCAAGAGATTTCAACACGGCTTTCAACACTTTCAATTTTGGCTTCCATCTCTGATCAGTACCTACAAGTTCTACTTAACAATTTGTTTTTAAGAAGAAWATTTTATTTTATTTTATTTAAATGGGATTTTAAATTAATCTCAATTTAACTTTGTAGTGCAAAAAAATTGACTTAAGGACTGAGTTTTTTCAAAGTTTGAAACCCTAGTAAAGCTAATAAAATGAAGTTAACTAAGTCTAATCTCTATTCCAACTTGAAATTTATAAAGTTTTGTAAAATTAAAGTAATTATAGATATTTGAACTTTGAATCTATAACCACAATATTAAAATTTTTTATTATATAATGACACAAAATTATGGATTATAATATGGCGTTTTATACTATAATTTAAACATGTGCAATTTTCAAATTTTCCAAGCATATATTGTATTTCACGTGAATTTTCTTCACTCTGAGTTGAAAAATCACAATAATTCCAAATATTCATGAGAAAAATTTGAAACTCTTACAACATACAAAAGATATGTGGTTTCATCTCTAAAAATTAATATAAAATAATTACCACTTCTCAAAATGTTTTCCTTACTTACAAAGTTTTTTTACAAAATTTGCTATATCTAATTCAAGAATTGGAGATTTTAAACAAGTGCTAAAGACCTATTTCCACCTTAAACTTGTAAGGATKGGCATATTAGCACTAGTTTCAAGCCTCAATTGTCATCACTCTATTTGCTGTCATTTTCAAACTATATATGAATTTGAAATTTGATTTTCAAAAATGAAATCATATGTCTACCACAACATTGTAAAAGTTTCAATTGGAGTAGAAACTACATGTGATAAAATTCATTACCTTAGATGAACTCAAATCCAAATAACATCATTTCTATGGCTGAAATTCACATCAAGAGAGTATAGTGAGAAATGACCAAAATACACTGCAAGGGTGATCCATGAATTGAGCATCTTCTTCTTTTAGAAAGTCAATGAGACCATAACAAGGAACATTGCAATACTATTCACTGAAAATGAACTTAACCCTTAAAGGACGGACCTATTACCTCAGGGTAAAGGGGGGTTGTGGATTGTAGACCACCGAGTGTTAGACGGTAGGATGTTAACCCAGAAAGGACGCCACAGACCAAAGTGGTCTAATGGATGACAAAGTATATTTCCGCATGGGACAGAAGTGCAACTATTCATACTCTGAATTTTTTGTGGAAAGCGGAGATCTTCTATAGTACTTTGACTTCAAATGAAATCTTTTGAATGTTTTAATACCAATTGTTCTCGCAGTTTCAGAAATGATGATTTCCATAGGGACCCAACATTCTTCTAGGGTTAAACTATGTAGCACCTAAAAATGACAACAATACCGAAAAATTTGATGATGGGCATAAGAAGACTTGTCTGCATGGGCAAGAATTTCCATGACTTTGTGTTACAATTTGCAACACCTAAAAATGACAATACATTCAATGACCCTAATTCATGCTTTTCATGCTTATTCAAAAAGCAGATGAAAAATACCTTTTTTACATCCACCATACTTGATTTTTGTCATCAAAAGGACTCAACACATCCTTGTCATCCTTTAAGGGTTAAGCACCCTCCAAAAAAATTAATTGGATGAAAAAACATTTTTTTCCATCCAATAGTGCCAAGTGAAGTCATCCATTGGACCACTGTTGTTTATATCATCCTTGCAAGATAAATATGTTACGCTGCAAAAACAAATAACTAAGGTAAAACAACCATTTAAGAGCTCAAACTGAGTTTGGGGAGGTGAAACTTCTTGAAATATTTTTCATTAACTTATCCTCGAAAGATTAATGAAATTGGCATCTATCCCAAGTCATTTCATATTTTTGGGAACTTTGTGGAATTGATTATGAATTATTGAGGTTCAAATGGCATAGGGCTCTAAAATCACCCACGTCCTCAAATGTACACTACACTATTCAACGTACGTGTTAGCAACCTACCTGTTAGAAACTTGTGAAGCCTAAACTGCTTTAGCCTGAATTCTTTCAGTTGTGCTTAATGTCACAGGCAAGCAACGATACTTAATTCTTTGACTAGCGTGCCAAAAAGATAAGAGAGTTCAATAAAAAAAATTGCATATCCCACTTCAGAAGCCATTTCCAACAGTGCACTGTTGGTTCAAGCGTGATGAATACAAGCTGAAGTCAGGTGTCTGCTGAAACCCTGGCAAAAAATCCAAGTAAAACCGAAAAACGGATGAAAGCTTCTGAATATCATTGGTGGCCGCAGCAGCCTCTAGAAACATGGCCGGAGGAATCGCATCCACCTACAGAACATAAGAAGAGTTTAAGAAAGATCTGTCCTCACAAAAAGTTTAACCGAAAAGAGCAAAAACATGTACAAAACTTCAAATGGACAGTACTCTGTACAATACTAAAAAAAAGAGTCTTCAAAATTTTGTGTTCTGCTAGAGAAGTGTGACATAATCACATACATTATCTCTCAAAACTCTCTTAAAGCGACGCATGGATAACACTGAGAATAATGCTTAAAGGAAGTAGCGATTAGGTTAACATTCTTTCTATTGTCTGATGCACTATTATTTCGTAGGTTTGATGCTAATGCGAATCCCATGTACTTCCTCGTATACTTGTTAGCGTACCTCTTCATGRATAAGATTGGATTACCATGTCGTGAACTTTGAATCTCAAGGTTACTASATTTGTTGATTGAGTGACTATTCAACAAAAGGTTCTTGACGACGGGGGTCCCMAGGTAGTACACTAYTAAACCCCAAAAGGTTCATTTCYTCCACGGCACACTATTTTGMTGGTACAATACTAAATCATGACCGACACTCTGCGAATCGAACAGCTGTGAAGCTCTCCAAATGCAGTCCATGTGAGCGAGGGAGGAGGGATCACCTTATTCGGCGCTGGCACAAGCAGAAGTTTATTACCATCATCGTACATAACGCCTGCAGCTCCTGGAATGTCGCATCGTAAGGGCGGGTACTGGACATAGGCATGTGATTTTGCCCCTCCGGCTCCCAAGCCTCTGTTGCCCCCAGAGCTCGACGAAGCCCCCTCAGCGAGCCCCATCCTGGACTCTTCCYGATCACTTTTTCTTGGCCTGCGTCACAGAGCCAAAGCCACACCGTCACTTGTTGCAGTCTCTTCCATGCATCCCACACACCCAACCACCCAACCACCGGATCGCTGGATCGCGTATTACGAATTCCCATTGGCAATTCTACTTCCTAGTTTGCAACACGACATCGAAAGAATTCTGCACTAGGCAAGCTTTCGGAAAAGGCTTGACAAAGAAGGTGGAGGCAGGGGTCGCACCGCCTTCTGAATGCAAGTTTTGAGCACCAGAAATTCCTTCTCGCACATGCCTTTCTCCACAGCGGGCACTTTGGTGGCCACACACTGACCGTATGCTCTCATCTGCCAACATGATCACCCATCCCCCCTTTTCAATTCGCGGACATATCCAATCAGAGCGCCAACGAGCTCGTCCACCAYACTCATTGAGAACCCCTCAGCGAAACCATGGCACATCGAAAAAGGTCCACGAAACCCAAATCCTCAATCAATCCATGCATGCTAAAGCACCCAGCGCCATCCTCACAGCAACCAATCCATCCGTTCCATACCCATCTACGAATCCATCAGCCAATCCACGCCAACACTCGACCTTCCACCGCCACAATGGAAGAGCCTCACAACACACAAGAATCACAGCGATCCTAGGTCACGCTCGATGAGAAACCCGGAGGAGGAAATTAATTTCAAAGAGAAGATACGACACCCAAACCAAGCCAATCCCAGCCACGGCTAGGAATCGCATTCCAGCGCCTTCGAAGCGCGATGCCACAGCTCAAGGCCAAGTCCCAGCGACAGAATCCCCCATGCAATCAATCCAGCTCTGGATAGCCGCCCCAATCAATCCAGACTCAGACCCAGAGAAGAACAGAAACTATGCCAAACGCAGAGTGAACCTCAATGAAGGAAGAGGTGGGAGTGAAGCAAGCATACGGCGGGGGAGCAGCGGAGGAAGACAGTCTTGAAGGGCGACGGCAGGGGACGGCCATGCTCGCCGGCCATAGCTTCAGGAAGTTAACGGAGGGACGGACGAAATACACCTTCGTCGTTTGCCTTGGGAGGAACTCTTGAAAGACGCTCCCCCGCCTTCCCCTCCTTCACGCCTCTCTCCTCGCTAGTCGCTACCCGTTGCGCTGGCGTGATTGAGAACCCGGGAGATACCCTCCTCCCAATACCCTCCTCCCAATACCCTCAAGAAGATACTCCCCTTGACAGGGTATGATCGAGGCCTCTTTGAACGAACGACACTCTCCATATGATTTGATTGCAAGTGCATTCTAAAGTAATTTGAATAAGTGTAAGAAAACTCAAATTTAGACCATGAAAAATTTAACAAACCACTTCAAAAACAACCAACTAAATTGGAGTGAAATGTGCATTTGCAACCATAATTTGCCAAGATGCCAATTATACTTTAAAATTCTTTGAATGGTACAAAAGGTAGTTTGTAAGTTTATTCAACCTTATTGTACATTCACCTTCCCCCACTACTCCATTCAGCTTCCAACCATGCTAGAATAATTTTGTAACTAAGGTAGGATAAAGCACTCTTGTACTTTTGATTAAATATTAAATTCCAACAATTTTATTTATCCAATAGAATGGCACATGTCTAGTTGATTTCCATTAACAAAAAAAGACTAGAGGATACATTCTCATCTATTTGAAGTCAAATGTCATTCATTGGATTCCTCATATAGTTGCAAATGCAACCCTTCAAATCGTAGAATAATGAATGAACCTTTTGCCTTGACTGTCTAAACCACATGGTGGTATCCCTCAAAGTTATAATCGTCCAAATGCCACGGAACAAACTTTGTGTGCATTTTCAATTCAATTCCAAACCCTTCAACCCCAATTCCATTGAAAAAGTCATACACAATTAGATCCAACAACAAGATCACAATTGGGCTASGGCCAATATCAAATGTGAATGCCTTACCACGACTGTAGAGATGGGACAATGGTTCAAACTTCAAAGATGTAGAAATGATGTTTGCTACAATGAGAATGAGAGTAGTCTTTAAAAAAAATTCCAAAATGTCGAACCCATCATATCAAAGCATGAACAAACGTAGGTGTACTATAATTTGTGAAATGTCGTTGAGGGAATAGTGCCATTCTAAGATTACCAAACATGATTTCTTCAGTTTCTCAACTTATAAGGATTACACTGAAAACCATACTAGGAATTATATTAAAAAAAAGGGAATTATAKAAATAAATAAATAAAAAGACACAATGAAAATTATAAATTTCTATTTGGGGTATAGGCACTTACAATTAGTAGTCAGAGTGTTGTACTACTACTACTACTATTCCATACTACTGGTACTCCCACTACTGTATATGACCGTCGACATCCAGTATCGCAGGGGAGTGGTTCGTTCGTTCCAGTCCAAGCATAGCATGCCGTGAGAGCAGAGTCTCTCCAAAAGGAAAATAACTTAGGCCTATATAGGCTAAGCATCCAAAGAAATGCTCGACCTCTCCCACTGCCTCCCTCTTCTCCAATGACTAGCCCGTCTCACACCGACGCCATCGGCGTCAAGAAGTTGAAACAGTCGGTACAGGACAGTGTGTATGCACAAGCTTACTTGCTTAGTCCAAGTGAAAGGATTTCTCAAAGCCACCAAAAGCTGGCCGAGAGACTGCTACTCTCGGCCCTCACGAAATGCCACCTGAACACGGTCAGGGCAGGTCAGCTCAGGGCAGGGCAGGGCAATATGCTACAGTATTGGTCAGGCGGTTCTCAGCAACTGCTCACAAATGCGCAAACATCTCAGTTGTCAGTGCTGCAGCAGCAGTAATACGCAACTAAGGGTCCGCTATAACTACAGAACTGCCCGGCCAAATAGAACTCGAACATCACTGCTTTGCTTCGTAATTAGAACTTGAAATTTCTATCACTACAAGCGCATGCAAAATTACTTTACAAAACTCAAATTTAGATTAGACGTAACGTTGGAAAAAGAAAACAAACCATTTCCAAACAAACCACTCAAATTGGAGTGAAATGTGCATTGGTAACCGTGATTTGCCAAGATCAGTATAATTTTGATCTTTTAGTTTTAGTTGGTTGTTTAAGGTGTTTATTTTCATCGTCCAATGTCTAAAAAATTCGAGTTTTCTTCAACCTAAAGTACTTTTGAGTGGGCTTGCAATTCTAGAAATTCAAGTTTTTATAACAAGCAGTGAAAAGTTAAGAGGTATATCTGGCGGGGCTAATTCTGGAGGCGGGGCAAATTCTGGAGTCTATTGGGGATGCCGTAAGGAAACTGGTTCACTACATACATGCTGATTAGCTTATGCTGATTAGTTTATTCTCAGATTATTGTTTTGTTTTGTAGAGTCGCACTTATCATTGTCATCAGGGGAATATGGCCTTGCAGAGATGCTGCCATGGATGTGGTGCTGAAAAAAAAAAGTTAGAAGCCATGGACTTACCACTTGAGGGGGATGTAGAGCATCTCACCCGCCCGCAACTCACAGCTCCAGCACTGAGCTTTCTGGAACTCGGGCCATTTCTTGCTCGTATTTAATTCGTCCTCCGGATCCACCTAACACGATTCCCATTTCAACAATTTGTGTCACTGATGCATCGCATACATACGGTGAGCCGTCTCATCAACCATGTTCCTCAGTTATCGACCAACGTTCACACAGTAACTCATTACTTCAAGCATCACTCCCCGGGAAATACCTTGGCATTAGTTTCATGTCTCAAAAGCAACTCCCAACGAAGGTCGGTACAGTAGTCTGTACAGTCAGATGACCATGCGATGGTGCATGAACGAGCATAAAAGCCTGCTCAGAATGTAAAGTAGCCACAGCTAGCTAGCTAGCTAGCTCAACGATATGGCCAGAGGAGTACCGGAAGTACGCGATAAGGATGAGTTTGGCACCTGGGAAGTATTGCGGAGGAACATGTTCGATATGAAAGGGTAGAGCTTTGAGCTCTCATGGGGACCATAAAGCCGGATGTGTTTTGTCCCCCAGATCTGCAGAGGATTCAAATGAAAACTTTATGAGGTCAGCTCACCCACCMCAGTCGATGATATCAAGTGTTTCGGAACCATTCTACGTGAAGACGTGTGTGAATACGACGATCTACCTGTGCCAGAATGTTATGATACGGATCAAAATGTAGTGGCGAAACAGTGCCAGCAGGTCCCAACCATATATTTCTCTGATAAACTTCTCGCTGTGCTTTTACGTAATCAGGGTCCCTGCCGCAACCAGACAGGAAAAAAAAAAGCCCGCCACTCAGTTCATCATTACTATCTTGTTGTAGGAGCTCAAAAGAACAGGGATTTTTTGGCAGGTTGAGATTCGATCCTAATAAAAGACTGCTGATAGACTCGACTCTTCGTGGAATCCCTCGCCCGCTAGATGTGCACGGAGTCTTTGAAATTCCCCACATAATTCTAAGAACGAGAACTCATTCGTTCAACTGGGAATAAATCTACATGGCAACGATAAATCTACGTAAGGGAGGCTTACTCTTACGGGATGCCATTTGCCATTTCAGGAACTTCAGTGARTAGCTGATGTTGCGCCAAGTAACCAATGAGTGGCGATGGCGAGGACGAGTTCTCTCTTTCGCACATGAATATGTCGATGAAGTCACCCAACGACACTGCGCATCCATCCATGACATAGCATCGTGACTCGATAATAAGCGTAGGCCTCGTGGTCCAGTTATGAAGCCCAACAAAGCAAAATCGTAAAACTATGCACAACMCTGYTCTGGGGATTCAGAGCAGCAGTGACGTTGATGTTGACATGAACATACAGTAAATAATGTTGAATTGTGCATCAAAAAATACATTTCCAAGATCGATAATAACGACTGGGTACCCTCCGAAATAATTCATGCATATTGCCTWACACCAACAACAGGCAGTAGGGATCGTAGAGATCCAGTTTCGTTGTTCGGAAAATAATTTTCTACAACGTTTCCAGAAATTTATGTTAGTTGTCTAGAGAATTCTCAGCATGCTTAAAGTGATGAGTACAGGAAGTATCTTACTAGGTTGGTGAGGCATAAAATACTCCTTAGAGCTAGCACGGGTCACGTGTTCCTTGTAAAGATCCCGATAATCTCCCCAGCGCCCTTCCTCCTCGTTCCAAAAACTAAGTTCAACAGGAACATTCAAGTGCCCGAAGGTATCCCTGAGCAACTCCGGAGTCCACTTCCTCGATGCCCATGTATCCATTGCGCCTTGGATCACCAGAGGCGTTTGTGCCTACAACCCCCGCAATATTCAGAGCATGAACTTATCACTACAGAAAATCCCATCGAGAAAAACAGGACGCCCTGCTTCTTATAAGCCCAAGGCCTAGGATTGTCATCCACTTTAGGTTATGGATTGATGTGAATTTGAATTCTCGTTGCAATATCCCTTCCTTGCGCATTTCTTCAACACAGAAAGTGAACGACCTCTCCATCCTCATTCAATCCTAACCAACGAGATTGTAGTCCAGAGCTTCGTTTAAAATCAACACTTCCTAGGGAGAGCCATCTATGAAAAAATCGAGATGTAGGTGTAACAATTACACAAGCAAGAATCCCAAAACGCACAAAAAGAACCGTTCTAAAACTCCAGTGGATGAGCATTCGCACAACAAGGTGCAATCCATCTCCCCATAGACTGCAAATATTTTGAATCTAGATCAATTAAAGTGCCCTAAAACTCGAACTCAATGCCGGCCCAAATCAAGTTCCAGAAAAACTTGCAAACGCTCACCGCGAGCCCAAAATTCGCACCTCATAGCAGCCATGAATGAAWTCTTCCACTGTGGGCGCTACGGCCACTGGAATGGCCCTGTTGTGGGATGCATGGGGAGGGGTAGCAGCAGCCTGAACCGACCCAATGGAAAAAAACTGGTTGTTGTTCACCGTCGCCATGGCCATCGCCTTCCTGCAGATACTCTGCAACGGCGATGGCTATATATATATATATATATATATACACACACATACACATGGATATATATGCATACATATATACACATAAATATATTTTAATCAATTGCGATTAGTCAATTTCTATTTATAAATCCACCACAGTCTACCCATTGAGCATCTACAAGTATGACCAATTGTATAAAAGCATACAAAGTCAAATTTGTCTCAAGTTCTTCAACCTTTATGGTTTTTATTTATATTAATTGTTGAAATTCTATCCTATAGTTATCATGATTTTCTATATGAAATTGAGGACATTTGAAGGCTTTAACAATACAAGTTAATTTGTATTTAACAGAATTGGTCAAAGTCCATGATGACAATTAATCCTTAGTAAAAGCATTTTTTTACACRTAATGATTATTACTAGAAATTTTACATTATTGTGAAAAAATTGACATCCTTGTATAAAATTATTAGTCATTAAACATGGGAGAGAATAACAAATTAKAATTTGAACTCCTTATCTTTATTGTATATTATGATGTATCTAGAAAGCGAGGCYTGTAAAAAGACCAACTCCTCTATTTATCCACTTTTCTTGTGGCTGGTTGGACGGCAATTCCATATACATTACAAAGTTTGTAGAATGTCCAGTTGTTGATAGCGTCCCTGTATATTAAAGTCAAAGGTAAATATTTAMTCAGARAAAACRAATTGCATTTAAAATAAACTTTGAAATTATTTTGTTGGATGATGAATAAATACCGGCTCGAACAAGAGTCTTATATACTGGACAATTGTAAATGCCCAACTTTGGTGCTTTTCGATATTGTTTTGGATTGAGCCACATAATAGGTAAGTCAATATACAACTCCTTAGGGCGAGAGTCCTCTAATACATGTGTAATATAGTCCCATCTAGMTCCCTCAAGAGACAAACCACGAATGTAACAACCATCTATAGGAGGTTCTTTTATTATATCTAGGGTAAGGTGATCAACTTGTACAAAATCAAATTGCACAGTATCAATTGGCATTTTATTTTTCCKAGCAAAATTTTGAAGTGTGCCGGTTAAAAAAGCCTGTGTAAGAAACCAAATTCATAATTTGTTATTGAATCATTGCAATAATTGCCACAAGCACAAGTAAATTCATGGAATAATGACAATGTTACCTGAGGGAAAAAAAATCCTGATATCCAATAAACTGAAGGAGCACCTTTGTTTATCCATGTGGTAATGAAATCACATCTTTCGAGCAAATCTTTTACCCATGATGCTAAAGGTTTAAGTGAAGGATAGGCTTTTCCTTGCCACATTTCTGGAACCTGTAATAAAAATGTTAAATTGAACTTAAAATTTTGAATTGATGTTATTAGTTTCTTAYAAATTGTGCTAAATAAAATAATTTGTATGTACTTTCTTGATCCATGATTGTTATTTTAGCATGATTTTTTTGAATGATTTTATCAATTGTTAAAAYAATTGTGTTTAAGTTGTAAATATATAATTGTATACTAATTGGCCCAACTTAGGATCAATATCATATAGACCCTCCAAAATCATTTGTATTTTTATCTATCAATTTTTGCACAAGATTTGCTAATAGTAAAATAATGAAATAAACCTGATTGTTAAATACACTAATTGTTAGCATTTCAAGATCATTTGACATAACGACTAAGYCCTTTAGGGCTTTTAATGATTCTCTTAGAGAAATCTTCATAATGTTGAGAAGGCCATTATATCTAATACATTCTTGGGTAAGGACAGTGTTCATGCTTTCTTCATACATAGTAGGATATTCTTGTAACACATAGATGATATCAAATAYTGGTGGTGTTGCAGCTTGTATTTCCAAGCACTGTTTTTCAATTATATCTTCTCTTGACATTCCTCCTCCTTTTGTTTGTTCTCGAGGTTGTAACGATAATACAGTTCCAAATAGATCATAAGATTCGTTTTGATCACATGTGATATCGGCATTTTCATGAAGACCAAAGATCTCAGGTTTGGGTGCCAAAGGCAATTCTCGAATATATCCCAAATATGATGCACAAGTACTTGCTTCTTCGGGGGGCAACAAGAAAAAAATGATAAAGAAAAGTTTTTTTCAAAATTTAACCGTAAAAATTTATACTAGAATTATTTGGAAATGTGTGGAAAAAATTTCAGAAACTTTGACCTCTCAGATTGAAAGATTATAATGTTTGAAGTTAGGTGAAAAAGATTTTTTCCAACCTTGCCCGATAGGTCTTGGAAACTCTTACTCCTTCTAGAATGAGATTTTTATACTACACATGGTTGTCTTTTTTGACATTTGCATCTTATACCATGTAAGCTACATATCCACCAAATTTCAAAATCATATGAAGAGTTTTGCACATGCTGCCTGAAGCTGCCAAAGCTCCCTGCAAAGTTCAGGGTAGCATAACATTTGATCCAGGCAGACGATCAGAAAAAAAAAATTAGATTTTCAGGTAGAAGGTACATAATTACACATTGTGTTCAAATTTCATGAACATTTGATAAAAAATGACTTCGTAGGAACCTACCCAAGATTTCTTGCATACGTTGAACGAACTCGTGGTGCTTTAGGGGTTAAAATGTTCAAGAATTTTATTCTTATAAATTCACTATTTGTTGCAAAAAACCCATAGTTTGTAATTTGTCTATACATATTAAATATTTTTAAAACATATATTAATTTATGTTGTGACCAAATATAAATTTAATTCTTGTTGAGCAACCATGCAAATTGGTTTCAATCCACGCTTTAGRATAAAAATTCCAAGTGACAACATTGAGATCAATTTTTTGATGCCTCAATTTTTGACAACTTTGGCAGAGGGATTAAATCTCGGGATTAAATATTGGTGTCTTTATTTACTATCCTTACATCTACCGTAAGTAGTCAATCACCTCACCTAAGCTTACACCAATAAAAGTGCATTCAACATGAGCATGACATGATAGCAATAAGAGTTGAAGAGTTTTGTAAAATTTGTTTGTAAAATTATTGAAAATATATAAAAARCAAACAATGAATGATGAATAAATTGTGTTTTTAAATAACTCATGCAGTTCTTTAAATTGACTCCAATACCTAAAATCTAGTAGGATGGAAAGCACTAATAGAAAGCTTAGTTTTTATAGTCTAGATACTCCTCTGTCTTGTAAAAAATTCACTAAAATTAGGTGTAATTAAATTTTACTTTTATTACCTTATATTTGTTATACTTCCATCTTAGATTTTCTATTCAAGTGCATGATTTGTCTTTTTTATTATATGATTGTGAATTTCTAAGAACTACTTAGGCCACATTTAAGGTTATAAGATCTATTTGTTTTTACCGAATTCACCGTTAGATTAAGCTTCATCAACAAATGGCCATGCTGCAAGGCATGAGTTCTAAAAGGCCCATAAAAAAAGACTTTGTTAAATACACTAAGAAAAATTGCACACTTTGGTACACCAACTCTCAATATGCACAAAAATTCATAAAATTCTCAAAAATCCACTCCATTCTTCCATAGTTACTTCACGATCTTTAAAACTATGAAGACAATTTTTACTTCATATTTAGTACACAATGAATATTTTCAAGAATACATAGTGAAAAATATGCATTTTGAAACTTTCATAAATCATTTTAAGGTTGGAGCATTAAAATGATCTACAAAGATTGATACAAAAAAATTCAAAACAATCTAAACAAAAAAAAGAAAAAATCGTTATGATTCTAAATTTAGATTTGAGTTTTTTTTAAAACCATTCCAATTATATTCAATAAGATTTATTGTGCATTTCAATATTATAGGAAAAATAATTTACAAATAAATAGTTTTTGATATAGAGCATTTGAAGGTCTTTTGTTTTGTAAATTTTCTCTACGGTGGATTGGTTTCATACTTTCATTTGTATCAAACTCAATTTGCTTTTTTGGTAAAAAAAAATTAAAGTTTTTCAAGCAATCAAAAGAGTGAGCAATGTATCCAAAATACTTTTCAAAGTGATATCTTGAAGATTTGTTAAATTTTATATCATACTCATGCCCATTATTTATTTATTTATTATGATGAAACTAATTGGATAATTATCAGCACATGATTTGGAAACTTCAAATTGTTTTTGTTAAATAAACAGTGACTAAGGAAATTCATAGTACTATCTAAAATCCAAGTGAGTCTATACAATGTCAACCTCACGAGTTTCATCAATTGATAATTCTGTCTTTTCAGCTTGTGCCACTTTGATCTTAATGTCATCAGAAGTTACCTTAGACTCAGCTAAAGTATTGATCAAAACTTCATCATCCAAAATATTTCCCTATGATTTGACAAGCATTAATGTGATCGATTTCAGTTTTGTTCAAGTACTAAAAAATTTGTGTTCATATTATTTATAGGCCTTATCTTATTATTAAGTTGAATTTGTTTCTCTAAAATTATGGAATGTTAAATCTAAAGCAATCACATTACTTGTGCATTGGATAAAAGATATAAGATTTGAGATTCGAGGTGTTTTAATTGAGCACGCATGTTGGCATTTGATATTGTAAGTTGAATTTTTAACTCAGCAAGGTCTGGTCTCTCTGTAGCAATCACATTTCCTAACAATTGATCTTCTAAACCTTCCAAGGTTACAAAAAAATTGAGCAATGTTACTTTCACACAAACCTGCCAAATCATAATAAATATTAATTATATGGTGTAGTTGTTGTTATTGTTATTGTATGAATATGCTTTATGTCACTAGTAGAAAACGCAAGAAATTTGTCAGAATTTTGTTGATTTGGTCGCGTTGTCCCGGTCATTGTTTTGTTGATTTCAACATAAATCAGTAAAAAATTAACAAATTTTTGTTGAAATCAACATAACAATGACCAAGACAATACGACCGAATCAACAAAATTCTGTCAAAATTCCTGTGCTTTCTACTAGTGTGTGCAATATATTCTCTCATTGTTGAATTTTTACTAATTCATTTGTCCTTCTAGGCATAGACTATGAACCTCTGGAGGATAATGAGGATTTCGAAGTTTGGTTGTCAAATAAAATTTGAAGTCCTTGTGGTAAGGGATGATATTGTCTCCAATCTTAATCACTTCTTGTCCACCTTGTTTGAATGTTTGTTGTAGTAGTAAAGGTTCTAATGCTGGATCCAACACTTCCAGAATGTTTTCAAGTAAAATTATGCGACCAAAGCGTACTCCATTTTCTAAAGTTCTTAAATAATCTTTCTCTGAGAGCTTAATAACATCACAACCAACATCTTTGAACATAGTTTTTATCCACTTGTTGGCTTGGCCCTAAAACTCAACAACATAATTTACTAAATTATACAATAAGACAATTTTCATTATTTTGGAATGAACCACAACAATAAAACATATTAATTAGAGAACTAAATTAACATAAATTTACCAAATCTTATGTAAATCTTTCAATTGTTTACATTTGATTTTAATCTTTGAATGTCATATTATTTTTACTTTCACATTCAGATCAAGATTCATACTCAATTAGGATTGGTTGCTTATTTCTTCTATTTTGGATTTATTTCATTTCAAATATAATATGTATAGTATCAAATATTGCGCTTATTTATCAATCAAAAGTCAYAAGATATGAAAAGACCACCAAAATTTGAAAGAAAAATTACTTGAGGATCAATCATAAGAGACCATCTTTTGGCTTTGGATACAATAATTCCATTGTCTTCACTAAGCGAATCACTTGGCAAACCGGCAATGTTCCATGCTCGCATTTGAACTGGATCTCTTAAGCATGATTGAAGTGTTGTATTTGGAGTATGCGGTACCTATAAATTGAATATATATATATATTGGTGATGAATACTTCAAATCTTAAAGTAAATGTAATACAAAGATTTTCAAATTAAATAGAAACTTGAATACCTTAAGATCTATTAGCTTGTGCAACCATTCTGTATTTAGAGAGAGCCTGTAAGGAGGAGTAAATGGTCCAGTATATGCAATATGACCTCCTGCAATGATAACATCACCAATYAATAAACCTAATTCTATTCCAATGGATTCTATATTGGCAATCCAACGTGTTCTTTCTCCTCCAAGACCACCTATTAGTTTTCCTGCTCGATCAAGTTTTTGTTCACAATCCCAAGCTTGTTTTACAAGTGCGTCTTTTTTTCCAACTGCTACATCTAGTTCTRCTCCAAGTCTCACAAGTTTTGCCTCCACCTACATTTAAATTACATGTGGTTTTTTGATAATAATTTTGAATGWCTAAATTTCTAAAACATTTMTTTTATTCATATAACAATAGTGATTTTTCTAAGTCAACTTCTTCATGAATGAAGAAACTTTTGAACAATGGTTGCCGTTGTTGAAATTATATGGAGATTTTCTTAAAATGTTGTCTTAAAGACTTCAAGACAATTTGATTTACAAAAAGATAYTRWTTGTACATATAATCTTGTGTAAATATCTTCTTACGCATTTGGAACCATATATTACCTCTGCTAATTTTGCACGTGCACCATTCAACTCAATCATAACTTCTTCAAGTTGAGCATTTGCTTCCGCCAATTGTGCACGTTTAGGAGCTACAACTTTGCAAACCAAATAATAGGAGTGCATTGCTCTCACCCACATACAAATGGAAGTGCACGCCTTTGATACCCTTGCTACCTAAAAGTAYTTGTATAATATAAATTATCTTGTACTTGTATGTATTTATGTGATTATTATTGTGATCGTCAATCCTAATAGACTTGACTTCTTAAACATCTTGAAATATGATGAATATATCTAATTTTTGTGAATATTGGATATATTCAAATTAGATAAATTTCTTTCARTAAATAAAAATTAAATAARCTGAGAAAAAAAATCCCYTGGATAGAGCTCAATACCAACCTGTGCTGGAGTAAATGCTTCCATTGCAATGAATGGTTCAATTTTTTCAATAACACTATCTGGTATATTATCTCTATCAAAATTGAGTAATGAATCCAAAAATACAGTGGGATCCGTCAATATCTTGGTACTAGCTTCCCAATAATCAGCTATTTTTTTTCCCATCTGATCCAAAATGCATCAATAGTAATGAATTTAAAACATTAGGTATTATTGATGTCCTCATTTATTAACCCCTTGGACATTAGAGTAGTGTTATAGTGGTTAAAATACTTAATAGAAATGCAACAAAGTAATCGATCATTATTAGATTTTTATTTTTATTGATATATATATGGAACAAATGGAATAACCATTGCATTAAAAAAGAGGAACTTATTGCTATATTTTGCGATGAAAAATAGATTTCCACTACTTACATTGTTATATTCTTCTAAATATAGCTCTGCAACTTTTTGAAGTGCTGGAAGATCTTCAACCTATAAATTAATATGAATAACTTGATAAAGTTTATCATGTACTATTTATGTTTAATTATGATGTTACAATTATAAATTTTTAGGTGGATTTTAAAAATAACTATTTGTTTTAATTTTTTTTTAAACTGATTTTATTAGGTCACCTTCACTAATTGACAAATTTTTTTTGTGGAATTTCATCTACAGAATCTATTTATCAATATTTACATCTAAAATTATGATATTTCAAATATTACTTGCTCATAAATACGTGGTTCCATTCCTGGAACTAGAAAATCACAAAACATAAGTCGCTCTGATTTTTCAAACATAAATTCCCATKATAATTGAAACCTAGCTTGCAATTGTTTTGTTACATTATTTCTAAACCATACTCGGTCTTCATTATTAATCAATCGATCCTATTTCACACCAAATCATGAAATTAAAGTTTTCATAAATGTAATCAACATTGTATATACAAATATGAAAACACACATACATAAAATTGATTTTTCTAATTGAGATTTTAATTATGGAACTGCAGAATTAGTAAAATTATAAAAACATTAGCTGTTGAAATGGCATATTTTTGTATAACAATAAAATAAGTCTATTATTTTGTTTTTATATATTTTATTAATTTAAAATTTTGAAAAACTAGTTCAAATTTTAAGATGATGTTTAAAAAATTCTATACAATCTATACTATTAGGTATGATATATTTTATGTTCCTCTGATGACAATTGAGATCTTCGGAGCTCCCCACCAAAAGTGCTATGTTTGATACTATTGGCAAAGGTGTATTATCAAAGTAAAAATTGTAGCTTTCTAATCTATAAGGCTGCCTCAATGTTTTGTCATCCAAATTTAAAAAAGAAAATTTGTATGAAAATCCTTAAGAGCTATTCAACTTCATTTTCTCTTCTTGAAAAAAAACTTTATATATTAGCATAGTCAWSCAATAAAATATTGACACATGGCATTATGATGACACATTCATTTATCATCACCAATAAATCCATCGTATAACCAAAAGCAAAGATGGGTGGTAGGGTGGAGTGATGGGGGTGAAAAGATGGGGAATTTTGTTCCTCCATCCACACTATCCCAAAACTTGTGGAAAGAGAATTTATTTACTCAAGAATTATAAAGGAAAAAAAAGGCTAAAATAAGGGATTTTTAGAGAAGTGAACAAGAAGTAGCTATGTACTCACAATGGAAGAATAGGAGTTAACAAGTACAAGGGCAAGACTGGTTTTGGCAGAGCCAGATAGACTTATTAGAGTCCAATTGATATGAATTTATTTCAATTGTTGGGACCATGGAAATAAGATTTTTCTASTTGAATTCATCTACAATTCATCGTGGATACTTTTTGGAGAAGTATCCACGACCATTAGCATATAAAAGGCCAAAGTCAATTAACACTATTGAAATGCCTATTTTGAAACATGATAATCCTAAATTGTTGATTGACTTTTTAAAATTTTGAAATGTATAAGATGGTCTCGCAATGTCTAGCATAAGATTTTGAAAGTCAATTAGCAATGGAATTGTAATATTGTTCGTGGCCTACCAAATTCAAAGAAGTTGCAATAAACTACCTAGTCAAATGTTTTTCTTTGAAGAAGAAATTAATTATAAATTTAAAAAAAAAAGAAAATTGGTCTTCTGAAGTTGATGACGTTTTCTTGCAGTGTTGTGGATGCTTGTCCACAGAGAATTTATTAGCATTCATTATCTTTGAATTAAATATAATAACTTATTTTTTTTTATATAGAATGAGAAAATTTGAATATTTTTATTTTTATTTAAAACACATGTTGTAAATTCTAGACCTTCCAATCTAGAGTCAAAAGGTATTTGCCAACAAGCTAGAATGTAGGGAACTTTACATAGTTTAACACTTTAACCCCTCAAGGATTAACACGGTTTTGACAATGGAGGATTTCAATGAATTGTACCACTTTGA
>VACF01000035.1:0-105713 GCA_006891605.1 Pleurozium schreberi
CATTTGACCATTTGTCGTTAAGAAATTTTATGCTTGCAAATTGAAGGAATTAATTCATTGACATTTAATAGAAATGAAGAGTGAAAAGGTTGTCTTTTTAATGAAAGCCAAGGTATTGGACAATTTGATGATGAGAGTTTAACCGTTCATTGTCAAAAACGATGAAATTGAACTTAAAGCATAACTTTAGACCTCATTTGGGCATAGTGGAATAATTTTATTCCAAAAACCTTTAAACTAAGAACAGTTGGGACATCAAGCTAACTTTTATATATACAAATCAGACTATGATTTTGAGCCCTCCAAAAAAGTTATGGACGGAATCCAGAGAGTATAATTGAAAATGTCAAAGAAAATGCCCCTTCCAACCCCTCTTCAAACTTTGTCCATAACTTTTGAGTGGAAGCTTGAAATTGTAAATGGGTTTTTAGAGATGAAACTTAGTTTGATTTTCTACATTCATTTAGTTCAGAGTTTTGATAAAAATTATTCAACTATGTCTAAATGAGGTCTAAAATTATTCTTTGAAAACAATTCTTGCTTTTGATTTAACTATGAGTGGTTGAGCATTTGAGCTCCTACTAATCCTATTTTACATTTTTCATATGGATTGTTTTACCACCCACCACCCTATTTATATAAAGATCTTGTGTTCTCATCTGTAGACGCTAATTTGATTTTGAGGTTGTCTGAAATAATTGCCAAATATTTTTTATTTATTTTTAATGTAATTTGGAATTTGGAATATGAGAAACATCTCTAACCAACTATAACTTTGGACTATTTTGCTAAGAATTGGCAGGRGCTTGTATGGAACAATCAAAATTTTCTTGTTCTTAATTAAAAAAGGATGAGAAATTTTTGTTTCTTTTTTATAAGTGGTTCATTTCATGTTATCCTAGTTTTCTATTTGGTTATATGGCCTAAAATACTAAGATCAAGATAATAATTTACGGATTTCACTTGGCTAATTTTACAGTAGAAATTGGATCTTCTTATATTTTAATTCATAAGTCCCTTCRAATAAATGATGGCAATGGATACAGCATCAATTGCCAAGCACATCACGTAAGGCCTTGAATACATAGAAGAAATACAAGTTCTAGCAAATTTGGACATACTAGAGCATGAAGCGTCTTATCTTAACAATGACCTCCTTATTAGTTGTTGGCTGGAAGCAATATTGAGTACTGAACAAACCTTCCAACTTCAAAATCATGGGTCAGAAAAACACATGAAACTTTCAATAAATTTTCAGTTTCCTAAATATTATTGTGAATATGAGGATAAAGATGAGTACAAAAATTCACAAAAAAAAGAATAAGAAATTACAATGATGAAAAAMCAAGCAATCCGAATACTAATTTTCATGGTACCTACAAAATTATGAATACAAATTGCAAATAAAGTTGAATGACCCGAGAATATATACAACATTATTTCCTAGAACTTTGGTGGTCTACAAGTAATTTCCAAAAGTTTGTAATGAAGCCAAAAYTGGCAACACACTGTCTCATTTCACGTAGAATATGTGAATAAAGAGGGTCAAAAGAAGGCAATGGAGGATAGCTAGTCCTATTCCTCTCTATATACTCTAATAAGTCCCCCCAAGCATAAGCCAAGTGCAGTTGACAAAGCCTTGGAGCAAGCTAGGCTTCCCACTGGAAAGTGGTTCACTTGAGAGTTTGTGATATATAGAATCCATCAAGTATGTCATTGGTGTGGGAGTAGTTGTTGTCTCCACSTTGTCCAATATATGGGGAGRTATTAGATATGCATTGTAAGTTTAYTGTGTCAGTAAAGAGTTTCCATTTGTGGTCATGTGTGTTTTGTTGATGCCAAGTGTGACAAATGTGAATGTTGTTGTAGATTTATTTAGCCATTTAATTAGTGGTTGAAGGTTAGTCACTATCACTTATAGAATAATTATAGAGAAATTATTAAGAATTTGTGACATGGCAACCTTTGGTTTTGGGTTAAAAATCCTAATGAAATCCTAGTCACCTCCTATTTGAGGCTACTACTCCAATTGCATCTAGATAGAACAACACTTATATTCTTGTGTCTTGCCTCTTGTTTCTTTTTATTGTTTATTGTTGTATTTAAGTCTTCTTCTTGCTTCTTGCCTCTTATTTAAGTTATTTCTTGTTGCTTCTTGTTGCCCCCCTCTTGTCAATTTTTATTCCTATATACCTTTGTCATTCTTTTTCCTTGTTTGTTGTGTTTTTCATAGTTTGGTCAATTTGGTCTTTCAGTATTGTTCTTTTCTACTACAAGGTTGTATATTTCTCTTCTTTAAATATATCTTTCATTCAACTTCTTCAAATTTATGAGTGATATAACTCTTGTTTGGAGTCCCAAAATAGAAATTAAGACATTTTAATTCACTTGGATTATTGATTTTTGAAAATTGTTTCTACATTTGTGTTGCAATAAGTTTTTAAATTTGGTTGTTTAGAATTATTGTTCTCTACTTTAGTTTTCATTTTTTATTGGTGATTGGCAATCGATGCCATTTCTATAGGAGGGTGTTCAATAGGTGGTTGTAGGACAAATAAGAAACATACTTAACATAATTACATTTGTTGTGTGATAGGAAGTCAAATGGCATGGCTACTTTATCTACAAATAAACCTCTAATTCCAACTTCATAGATTAGATTTTGGCTCTATACATAGCACTTAATTAACTAAGTCATGACTCTAATATAGCTTTGGTATAGCTATATGCCAGTCATTTGTCTAATAGAAGTATTTGYTATAGAGTCAATCTACATTTAGACTACAATTGGCAAAGCATGTAATAAAACTGAAGAACAACTAATGTTTGACTATTTTCTATGAAAATGATTAAATCTATGGGATATCATTTGATGAGCAAGTTCAAGGCAAATACTTTACAACTACAAAAAAACTAGTAGCTTGTAACTTCAAACCAAATACATTGCAAATGATTATTAAAAATAGATAAAAAATACTCACTTATACAAATAATAAAGTAAAAAAATAATAGATGAATTTTCAGCTAAAGACTCTTAATCAAATCAACACATGGCATAAATGTATAGATGGTCCCTACTCACAATTGTATTGTAGTTACAAAGGAATTGACAACCTTTAAAAAAAATCTAGCTTGTCACATTGGAGGGCAAAATGGCCTTCAAAATAGTGATTCAGGGACTTGTTGACTCATTGGGCATAAATATGTCAATGTCTACATGTGCACCTCACTTTGATGAACGTCCACTGAACGAAGTGATGTAAACAATTCATAATAGTAACTATGTCCTTTTCAACTGCAATGTCCTAAACAATAAGTCCCTGGTTTAAACATTGTTGCACGTATATTTTAGTCAAATTTGTCCTAAACAACAAAATACATAGTTGTATGAATAGTCATTTATTGCCCTTTTCTTCTTGTATGTGTATGCGTAAACAAATAGGGGGGGTTGAGTTCATTAAGAACAACACACATGTTCTACTTTAAGTATACCTATGTCTAAACATCAATAGAATATGCAATGGTAGTGGTGAACCATACATTGTTCTTGCTTTTAAAGGATTGAGGCACATTTTGGAAACATTTATTGAAACTACCACTATTCAGGGCAACAAGAAAAAATGAATAAAAATAGTTTTTTTCAAAATTTAACCGTTCAAATATCTACTACACTTCTCTAGCTAGGAATGTATGGAAAAAGTTTCAAACTTTGACAACAAGAATTGAAAGATTATAACATTTGAAGTTACAATAGGTAAAAAAGTTTGTTCTCAACCTTGCTTGACAAGGCTAGCAAACTTCAAATCCTTCTAGAGTGAGATTTTTACACTACACATGGTTATTTTTTCTTGAAATTTGAATCTTGTATCATGTAAGTTATATACTTGCTAAAATTCAAAATTATAGGAGGAGTTTTGTACATGCTATCTGAAGTTGCTTGAGCTGCCCAAAAAGTTCGGGGCAACATAGGTTTTGATTAGGGCACTTGATAAAAAAAATTGGATTTTCATCAAAAAGGTACATTTGTACATATTCTGTCCAAATTTCACAAGCATTTGATCAAAAATGACTCCGTAGGAACCTATATAAGATTTCTTGCGTATATTGAATGGACACTTGGTTGTGTAGGGGCTGAGATAGAGATGCGTGGAACAATGAAAGCAGGGTTGCTATTATGTGAGCTTGTAAGCATACAATTTTTTAATAATTTCAACTAAAAAAAGTTGTCAAAATTTATTATTTCTAGAAAATCTTAGTATTTATTACTGTGGACCTACTACCATGGACCTATTACTGTGGTCTCTTCAATAAGCTTGATGGGCTACTTGTTGGACTTTGCTAGATTCGAAGAAAAGAAATTGTTGATTAATTAGGATATGTTTGAAATCAAATGAGTTTTTTCCATTGAAATTTAGATTTTGATGAATACTTGGCACCAAGAGGAGCCCTTAGTCGGAGACAGAAAAAAGAAACAATTTTTTTTTTTTTTTTAATTTTTTTTTGTCCGCGACTAGGGGCTCCTCTTTCACTGCAAGGTCTTAACCCCTAAATGCCCAAGGCCTGTTTTGAGCTTCTAGAAATTTGTTCCAAGTTGAACCAAAAATCAAAATTTTGATAAATTGTATCAATTGTAACCATACAAATTTAAACTAGACATGTTTAGAGATTAGATTGGAAAAAAAACAGCAATATCACTTAGAAGTTGAAAGATTATAATGTCTAACCAAGAAGGTGTCAAAACTACAAAAATATCAATCCACTTTTTGCCTGGTGGATCTAAAAAGTTCGTCAATCAAAATATATGAGGTTATAAGGCCGAGCATGTACAACCCCAATCAATTTATAGCTTCTCAAAATCTACTCTACGTTTTTCTTAAATGGATTTTTTATGCAATTTTGTCTCGAAGATCTAGTGTATTTGAGGCTCATTTCTAAGAGCCTTCAACACTAGGAAAAGTCAGGATTACATAGGGTACCCTTGCACAAAATCTTGAATAGAAAAATCTTAGTCATTTATCTTCCAGATCGGATTTTCAATGCTAAAACTTGACTTTAAAATATAGGCATCTACCAAAAGTACAAACTACTAAAATTACCAACTTAGTTAGATTTTCTTCAACTTCAAAGTTTTGTCAACAACATTTTCGGGTGCCTTGGGCATTTAGGGATTAAGCAACAAGAAGGAAGTGATCATCAAAATCCAATTAATAAATAGCAGATCAAGATGGCAAATGCTTGATCTTTCTTTCGACACCAAGAGGTCCCATGCAACAAGAAGGGACAATCAACAAATCAACCATTAGATGAAGATGGAAGAATTGAATCCCTGAAAGGTCCACAAGAGAACAATGATCAACTAGTCAACACATTGGTGTAACTAAACTCATTCCTTACAAAACTAATTCCTATCAACCAAGTATTTTCATCCAAAATCATAACAAGCTTGACTTCGAGCACATCAAGAAGAAGACCTTGCTACCACAAAATAGTGATCAACAAAATGAATTTTGGCGTGGCTAAGCTATTTCCAAACGTAATGATTTCCCATTAATTATTTCTTTTTTCTAAAATAAAAAAAAGTCTATTGACTTGCAAATCAAGAGGAAACTTCCAATATCCTTCCATTGACCATGAGAGGATCCATGATGCTATAAGACAATGATCAACTAAAATAAAATTCAGTTTGAAAAAGATCATTAAATATTAACATAATGCTTATCAACCATAAAAATTCCTAAAATCTAAACAAATCCAACAATAACATATCAAGAGAGACTTATTGATACCTTCCTATTAGCCCCTAGAAAAGACTCAAACTACTATAGGACATTGATTACCAAACATTCTAAGCAAACTTATTTCCGTCTCCATTCATCTTTCACATCAATTGAGTTCATCTTTGTAATGCATACTTTTAATATTTTACATAGTACAGAAAATTAGAATCTTCCTTTAAATTCTATATAACCACGGTTATAAGCCCATGAACTAAGTGCTCAAACTTTGTATGAAAGTTTGAAAGTCTTTTCCACAACAAATAAAAATTTCAAGATGATAAAATAAAAATTTAATGCAATCCACAATTACAAGGGACATGGTTATAGGTTACAAAAGTTACTACAATTAGTAATTTTTTTTGGAAATTTTGAAAAAAAATTTTGAAAATTTTTTTATTGGAAAAAGGATTCAAAAAATTATATTTTGGGGCTCTACACTCACAGCTCACAAGCTCACCGCTCCAAGCTCACATACTAACGTCGTTGACAATGAAAGTAGTACTTGCCTACCTTCTTCAAGTTTTTTTTCAATTTATTTTTGTGCAAGTTTTTTTAAGATCACTCATTTCAATAGAAGAGGTTCAAGATAGCAAATGCCATATGTAAACATGTTATGTAACCAAATTTGACACCTGAATTGCATGCAGAACATTTCAAGTGATCATACATGCCATACATGCTAAGGGATATTTTGTACCTAGAAGGCAAGTTCAACATTCACTTATGGATATACTAATTTTTTTTTTATATACCAAAAATAAGAATATTATGTCAATATTAGTTAAAAAAGATTGTCTGTATAAAAAACAAAAACATTTTTGCAAAGTTAATATATTTAAATTTTTGGCATTTGATCATTTTTACTTAGAATTACTGTTTGTTAAGCCTTACAACTACACTAAATAGTGAAATTAGGTTGCCACTCAGTAAAATCTTGGCATTCCACGCTCTATACGTATTTATTGTTACTTTACGAATATGGACTACTTTTGAATTGGTTATTGGTGTAGTTGGGACTTGTGAATCTCCACGAGTACAAATGGAAATATTTGTAAAAATATTTGTTGACTTTTGATGGCTTGTTGAATAACTTTTGGGGGATAAGGCACCCTAATTGTAAAGGTAGCCTAATTTAAGTATTTAGTGTAAGTATGGTATATACCTTATAGACCCTCATATTAATTGCTTCCGTGTCCACAATTGTCCTGTTCTTATATATCCTCATATTATTTGCTTCCCTGTCTACAATTGTCCTATTTTTAAGGCAACCTAATTTCACTATTTAGTGTAAGTATGGTATATACCTTATAGACCTTCATATTAATTGCTTCCTTGACCACAATTGTCCTATTTTTAAGTCCCTTATATGTTGGACAACTATAGATAGGGAAACAAGGGTAGTTGCAAGAAAGACTTGTACTATTTTCCGTCACAATCAAAGTGACAACGTTGTTTTCCATTATAACTTTTGAATAGAGAACCTGATGAAATTCAAAATTTCAGCGGAGATGGATAACTTGATTGAAATCAAATCCATTATTTTTCAGAATTTCTTAAAAATCATTTTGTATTTAAAATTGAATTTTCCTAATTTGTCACACTTTGCGGTTTAGGGGTTTTTAGTACTGGGGAGTACCCAAAATTAATGATATAGAGCTCAAATTTCTACGGTCTATTCCTACACTATGAATGCATGAATGCACCAAACGGAATTTACAAAAACATTATTTCATGTCTTGCACATGCGAGCAAATAGGGGTCCCTTGCGCACATCATTCTCAATGGTGAACATGGTTTCCAGGTCAATTTTGTGGTGGAATGCGATTAGCATTCAGTCGACACAAAATGTCAATTTTTAGATTTTTTAATTTTTCTACTGTTAATTATTTTAAAAGAAAAAGGGGACCTCAGTGTTTTCTATGGAAAATGGAATTCTGGGGCTGCCGTAGTAGTGCTACATACTGTACAGTACTTAGCAGTACTAACAGATAGGCCCACCTTTGCAAACTCTTGTCCACGTGTGCTGGACTCATTATGATTTTCCATTTTGCAGTTGAACTGATCATTAATTCATGGCTCGTCATGCAGACTGAATTTTTCATGAACTGATGGCTATTCAGGCAACTTGATCAGGAACGATGGCCAACTTCGAAGTTCCAGWACTTGCGACGCTGTCGCGCCTTAGTGTTCGAAGCATGGCAATTGTAATTTGTAGAGAACATAGATCCTCGTGGCCGTCCACTATTTCTTAACTTGTGGAATCTAGGGTCATGGAGAGTGCGTGTGTGCGCTGTGGTGTTGAGCGCCGTAGGCTTGAAGGTACATGTGGCCCGCGGACAAGGGCGTTAAAACCGATGCATGCTTGCAGGAGCACCGTCGTAGAATTACACTGCGGCAACAGAACAATCGTGCAAGGCGGAATGTTCTGTCCCTATTCAACAAAGTTGGAGGAGCGGAGGAGGACAACACTGTGGACGATGATGATGGAATTCTCGAGTAGGCTCTATATTGTAGCACGGTGAATTGTCACGCTGACCGCATATCGCGCGGCTTAATTGAACAGCTTCTACGCTTAGACAACGCAGACCTCCGTGCTGCTGTCATGCAACGGGTCTTCACGAATGTACATGTGCGGCCGCTTCTCCCCGGATATTACCCGATTCCCGCGGATGCAAAAGCGGAGCGGCAGATTCTATTGAACATTTGTGCTGAATTACAGCAAACAAAAATTCCGCATACCTCAAGTAAATTGGCTAGGAAGCATGCAATATTGGAAGCATCTGTTTTAGAGATTGATGCAGACTTCAGTAGATTTCACAAAATCCTTGGTATTCAGAAACCAAATGTAGTAGGAGCTGTAGAACGATTGCGCAGCGCCTCCACGACGGAAGGTGCCAGATTTGTTGTGCCTTGTCGAAAAAAAGAGAAGGAGGTATTACAGATGCTGTCAAGTTTGTTGTGACGACTTGGTGGACCAAAGAGAGCCGAGTAAGCCCCAATCGAAAGGACATCCGACGGAAACGTCTAGGTCCAAATGTGTACGACACGCACCCTGCACATCTTCTAATGGAGACTCAGGTTTTCTCTACACTTCCAATTGCAAATCATTACATATACGTTTCATTCATGATGTACTTGAATCTACACTCCTCTGTAAAATATTAACACAAACTACTACTTAGTTTCCATTACAAGCAAGTACTTATGACCGTATAATTCTGAACACTTTCACGCTCGAGTGACTCCATGCTGATGTTCTTTGCACTTTGTTAGTTATGAACTTGTTGCTTTTACCCCTCAGTACTATGCAGTCCATTTTTCTGTGTCTTAGTACTATCAATGTTCTAGGGAGTAAGTGCTACAATGTAGAATGTGATCATGCTACGTCCGGTACTCTGTGCAATTCCATTTTCCAGTACTCTTAACCAAGTGTCTTACCCGGTAATATTTCATTTCACATAGTACTATCTTCACTTCTACATGCTTCAGTTGTGGACAAAATGAACTTTCTTTCCTTTTCTAAGCAATGCTTGTTATCATGTTTTTTGCATCTCTTTCTGCAGTACTTCTATGATGTGTGTGTACAGTGTTTATTTCTATTTCCAAAGTCCCCAAATATTGCAGTGTACTCTCTTTCGCCTTTAGCATTAAAAGTGCTATGTACAAAGACTTGTCATATACATCAAAGTACCTCTTTATATGTAGTAGTCATACTTTTGTTGTCCATTATTTAATATTTGTACTCAGTTATTCATGAGTAGTACTAACAGAACGATATTTATTTTTTTGGTCACACCTATAGAACAGTAGTAGAAGGGCTTGTGTGCTGTCTGTACTACAAAAGACCAGCAATCATGGATATTTTGTACATGTATGTGGAGTTCACAAACAGGAGTATTGAATTTCTCTACTACAGAGGTTCAGGCAAGGTTGTCTATCCGGACGTGACATGGGCATTTTAAGTCGTGATGTCACGTCACGTCTGTTGTGACGCGTCACGAATCCTGACATCCCTAATCCTAAAGTGACATCCCTAATCCTAACCCTAAAATTTAAAAAAAAATTGAACTTTAGTTTCATTTTTTCTTACAAATATAATTGGAATATCAATTGTACTACTACTATTAAACATATTAGTCTAACGTACAACCTTCTATGTAAAGAATTTTGCAAAATTCCTTCAAATTTTTAAAATATTCCGTCATGACGTTGTTCGAGCAAAACGTCACGTCACATTTGTCCAAATGTGACGTGACACGGACAACCCTGGGTTCAGGGTCCTACCTAGTACTGACTCATAGTACGGACTCACTGTACTAATAGTACTGACTCATTATACTTGACTTCTTCAAACCTACAGTGCAACGTTTTATATGACACAATTTTGAGGCCCGCTGGCAGACAAATCAAGCAAAACTACTACGAGAGTGTCTGCAGCGGGATACCATTCTCTCCCACATTGACTTTGCAGAAAACTACACTTTCCAGGTCCAGAATGAGATCCAGTCCATGTACTTCAACTCAACTCAAATTACCATCTTGGTTCAAGTGACTTACTACACTACTTCAGTACCAGGGGACGCTGATGACCTGGCCGACCTTATAAGGGAGACCCACTACTACATCTCAGACGACAGGACTCACGATACATTGTTTGTGCAACACTGTCTCATGCAGCACTGGAGGTGGTTTACATCAAACAAATTCACACCACACACTCACTACGTCTTCAGTGATGGCTGTGCAGGTCAATTCAAAGGGGCCCGGCCTTTGTACTTTGCTGCTAGGTGAGCCTGTCTACCATGTCTCCATTTTCACTTTTAATTAACCATGTTGCCATGTTAATTGAGGAATTACTAACAAATATAGTCATAGTCCTTCCGGGAACCTACTATAGTACTATTTAGTACAATTGTTTGAATTGCTACATTACAGAACTTATGGTGTGCTCACTTCAAGATTTACATGATGTTTGTTTGTCTTGGTGCACATATCCATCATTGACTGGTGGATGTAAAATGCATTGGAATTTCTTTGGCTCCGGACATGGAAATGGTGAATGGGATGGTGCAGGTGCCGTAGTGAAGAGAGCATTGCGTGCGGAGCAATTGCTTAATCCACATAGGACTCTACAAAATGCTCGCAACGGTGTAACATTCCTGGATGCAGCATTGGCTGGACAAGTTCCAAACACACGAGATCGGGTTAGGTGATAAGCCAGCATTCATGTGTTCACTATGTTTTACCATAGTCTTCCATTACTTTGAATATACTATGTTTTACACTATTGTTTTGTGATAATGTTCCTCCATAATTTTATACCTTCTTGTATATGTTGAACATAGCATGTACATAGTGCCCCTACTTGATATGCTCCTCCATGTTCCAATTTTTTTGGGGCAGGTCCTACCGGCACTTTCACTACGTCGAAATTCCAGAGGTTGACCGCACAAACCAATATTCCTATGACAGGCTTCCTAGATCATCAAAGCTACATTCCGTATTTGCCCCCGATCAGAATGATCCAACAAAGATTTTTATCAGAGAGCTATCTTGCTTCTGTGGTCCCTGCTCAGAAGAAGATTTCAGCTAATGCGAAAATGAGTTATATGTGAAACCTTGAAAAGTTCTGAAGATTCAACCCCATGCTTCTGACTTTGTTCTTCCTCCAATGGAAGCTGAGGAAGGGGAAGACATATGGGACTGGGATTATAGTGGGCACAGTATGGTTGACTTGGTCCAAGCAGGTGATAATTTTGTTGTCCCCGCAGCTCCTAACAATGATGAAGGTGTATCATCCTACATATTGCAGTGCCAAGGTCCGAAAAGAATTTTGACGGAGGACTTCAATTGTGCATGGGGAGGGCAATTCAAAGTTGGTGACGAAGTGATATCTGCAACATACTATCAAAAATGGGGTTGCGCTGATCTCCATAACTACGTATATCTAGCAAATTCTCAAGTGGCACATGTGGATGCCAACATAGTGTTGGCTTGCAAATTCCAGATGCATCCAAAACAACATCGTGTCAAAGGTGGCCATCGAGTGTACACCCTCCCTGATGAAACTGTTGATGTTGTGAACAGTGCCTTGGATTGCTTGTAACTGCATTTTTTTGGTGACGCAGTTGCTCTTTGAAGGACTTGAAATGACATCGTCTTCTACTGTGCACAGCTATAGTGCTTTCAGTTGTTCTAATTGCACTATAGTAATGTCTTACAACAATAGAGTTATGCAAAGCACTACTAGACATCACAAATTTTGTAAATGATCATACATTGAGTTGCTCATACTGAAACTCTGTAATTTCATATACAATTACAATTATTGTAGTCGGTTTATGAACATCAGTACTGGGGAGTATAGGACATTACTGTTTATGAATATGTCACCCTTCTGACAGTACTGCAATGTACTAGAAGGTGGCGCAATAGTTCTACAGTAATTACACCAACCTTCTTGCCGAATGTTTAGTGTTCATGTTCACATATGAATTGTAAAAACTTCAGGCACTGCAATTCGTAGTACCGGTTTATTGAAGCTCTACCTAATGAACCACTTGGAACTACTATTTATGTAGCATTGTACATACAGTACAAGGTATTATTGAACAACACTAAGCGATACAATATTGGTATGTACAAGGTTTTATTGATCATACACTATTACGATGTACTGTACAGGACTTCTTCCTCCACACGTCCTTCATAGTCACAAGTCAACTTCCTCTATTCATGCTGTTGCCACAACGACACTTGAACGGTGATGGATGTTTATCGAATTGTATGCCGTAGTCCCAAGTGAGTTCTTTCCCTGCTTGTATTCTGCAATTTGTAAAGAAAGCCACCTGCACACAAGGTCCCCCCAAAATCTTTAGGACCCTGACCATCTATAATGTTAATGAGAACATAATTGTGCAATACTATTAGGGCCTTTTATATATGGTTGGAGTACTTGCATGATACAAAGTTCGACTTCGGTTGTCCACCCACACTAGCATGTCTATGAGATTTGCATCTCCATATCTGCATACATATTCACTATACAGTCAAAGATGCTACAAGTACACAACGCCGACTTCAATATACACAAGGAAGACACAGTGCAGAGGCTAGACTAGAAGTGCTGAGTACCTAAAGTTTAACCACCTTGCAACATTAGTGATGATTGTTGCATCAATACTCAGTAGAGAATCATCATCTTTGTGTGCCTCTGACTCCCAATCAGCATCCAAAGCGACGGAGTATTTTGATCGATCACCTCTTCTAATGAGTTCTGCATTTGTGACTACTTCCTCAGCATACTCAAACATGAAAGAGCCATGCCGTGAGCCCGTGACGCCGCAAGGTCTCCATTGTGCGGATACCCCAACCTTTGTGCTAGTCCACGTAAAATATCTGCATGCAAATGCCATTAAACAGTTTTCAGTTTGTACAAGAATCTCCCTTCAAAGACAAGGAAAATGACTGAGTGAAGTCAATTTGTCACCTCCAACTTTGATGTCACTCCTCTCTGGACTACCCTGTTGGGACAATTGGATGCACAAGAACACTTTGTGTTGCACTCTCGTATGTAGTGCAACGGAACATGTCCATCGCAGCGTCCATTTATGATCTCCGTGCAATTGGACAAGCCCTTGCAATACACATAGCATGCTGTACACCCGCTTCGTCATTTGAGAAACTGCATACATCCAGACATTGAATGCAATTAGAACTCTTTCACGTCAGTGCAAGCAATATTATGTATTCGAATGTGTATTACCTGCAATGTCAATCAAAATTTGAATTGAATAATCAACCCTCTGAACAATTTATCTTTCTAATAATACTAGTACATAAGAACCACCTGATATGGGGATGACAAAAACATTATCTAAAACCGCAATACCAATGTATAGAAATATATGGTAGCGGTGAGAAAAACACAAACACAAACAACAATGAAGCTTCTTGAATGTGTACCTGTATAATGTACCGAGGTTGAAGAAGGCCGTTCGAAAGATAATCTCTTCTTTCCTCGTCAAGATCACATGAACATGAATTGGCTACCTCTATGGAGGTGCCACCTTTTCCGTGACTGTCTGCTCTGCTCCCCACTGGAGCAGCACACACTGCTGCGACAGTCACAGAGGCGTGAATTCTTGGAGACCTGACATACGTATACAAATTGTCCAATTCAAGGACAATGTTCGAGGCATCACCCTCACACACAGGGTTGTCCGTGTCACGTCATGTCTGGACGGACGTGACGTCAGGATGTGATGTGACGTTTTGCTCAAACAACGTCATGACGGAATATTTTAAAAATTTGAAGGAATTTTGCAAAATTCTTTACATAGAAGGTTGTACATTAGACTAATATGTTTAATAGTAGTAGTACAATTGATATTCCAATTATATTTGTAAGAAAAAATGAAACTAAAGTTCAATTTTTTTTTAAATTTTAGGGTTAGGGTTAGGGATGTCACTTTAGGGTTAGGGATGTCAGGATTCGTGACACGTTACGACGGATGTGACGTGACATCACGACGTAAAATGCCCATGTCACGTCCGGATAGACAACGCTGCTCACATACGAGAATGGATACGCTTTCTAGACCTCTAGACACATCAGTGTGAATAGAATGCACAAGTCCCTATTAAGAGCAGCACATCATACACACGCGAGCACAGAACATATACTGCCAAATTCTTTTCCTTTTCAAAATTTTCATCACTAGTGCAACATGTGCATGCACATTGGTTTACAAGAAGTGAAAGCTTTGAAGCTCTACCTGCACTAGTAGAGAAACGCATACCATGTGCCAAAAATATATATAGAACTCGGCAATCCTATCATCCGGTTTACAAACCGGATCCGCTGTGGCGAGGCATGACCAACGTCGATGTGGTTTAGGGTAATTGCTTGCTCAAAAAAACAATCTTGGTGTGGTCCCACGATCTCGCCGCAGGATAGAAGCAGTCATGAAGCCCCCGGTCATGTCCGCATAAATGCGATTGCTCTCCACGGTGACAAGTATTTCAAAAGGGCCCAATACTTTCTGTGAGGCCAGCAAGTGTGGCTTCAGCACACGGGACTCCCGTGGATGGTGGACCCTCACAAAAAGTACAAGCCCTAATACATATTGTCAGCATTCTCTTCATATAACGGAAGAAGACTAAACGCGGAGCAGTGCAATGCAAACTGCCAACGGAGACCTGCGTGGACATTCACGGCACTTACTTTCTTGTACCCACCTTGTTTTTCTTGGACCCTGAACCAACTGTTGGAGTTGCTGAAGCATTCTCGCCTGTTGTTGTTCCCGACGGATGCCGAACTCGTAAGACTCTTCCACCTGTGTCACCCTGGGAGACCACCTCGGTGGCAACGTCTCCTACTGCAGTCTTGTCTGCAAAAAACAGAATTCAATGAAGCACAATTTTCTGTGAATATCCGATCCACAATAGTGCATTCAATGAACATTGTCTTCAGGAATACAGAAAAGGCCACCCATCACTAGTAGAAAACGCATAAATTTTAACAAAATTCTGCTGATTTGGTCACGTTGTATCAGTCACTTTTCCGTTGATTTCAACAAAAATCTGTTAAAACTAACAGATTTTTGTTGAAATCAACAGAAAAGTGACCGATACAACGCGACCAAATCAACAGAATTCTGTTAAAATTTATGCGTTTTCTACTAGTGCATGTCAAGTTATGGAGTTGTAATAACCATTATACATGAAGAAGAACATTGCTTACATGTGTGGAGCAGAAATGACACATCATAGAAGGCACGTAAAGAAAGTCACCTGCAGGAGACGTCGAATTCCCCCTTGAAGAAGGCTTCATTGGGGTAGACTGTGGGGCCAAATCGGGGTTGCATTCAATGTCTTTCGCCTTTGTCTCTCCACTAAGCAACATTGAGTTCACCGAGGAGTCCATACCTTTCTTCACACGTTTTGATGATCACTGAAAGGTCATGGCATAGGGTCCTTAGTAGCAGCGTCAACTACTTTCGCCTTAGAAAGTGAGATTACCTCCACATTTGGAAGTAATGCCGCTGTTGTGCTCTGTCGCTCCACACTCTACAGAAGATTTAGTATGAGGGCTGTATGATAGAACGTCCCCAATCAACAATGACCTTATGTACAACAATATGTTGGAATTGTAGTAGAATGTCACCACAAACATGCAGCCTTCACAAGTACTATGCCAAGGTATAGTTATTGTCCCTTGTAAGTGCACATACCTTGGTTTTAGGGAATCTCTATCGGGCAGAACGGACGTGTTTTAGCGTGATGTGTTATTATCTTCTTAACAGCCTTTGTTATAAGAAAAAATTATAGAGAAACTGTATAAAACTTAAGTAGCATGAATTGATATGACTGAAATGCATCATTGTGACAGCATATGAGCAAATTTCAAAATTCTGTAGCACTTTCTTCTTCATCGGCAAAAACGTTGCAATCATGTCCTGCTTCATTTAGAGAACATTTGAATTGTTCAACCAATTGGAAGCAAGCCTCCCATTGAATGGCAGCTTGGGCAACCTCAGCTTTCTTATTGTCAACTTGTTGTTCACTGCGTTGAAGTTGGGCCTCCAACTTCTGCACCAAGTCTGTAACTTCTATTTTTCTGTAGTACAGGTGGAAAAAAACATGTTAGTACAACTGGTATAGTGGAGAAAAATCAGAAAAGGTCTCTACTCACTGGAATACCTCTATTGGAGCAAACAGTGCAAAGTCCCAATACATAAGGAGTAGTATTTCTAGTACTGGTACATGGTGCACATAGTACATAGAAGTACTAGGGACATTTAGGAGTTGCATACAATTGAGTACACTTTGTATGCCAAAGTAAAAGAAGTAAAGCACARKACGGGAGTRTAYAGAGAATTCTACGGCRTAAGAGAAGGCTATGTAACAAATACTACTATGAAAAACATATAGTAGACATACAACCAAAAAGTGCATAGACAGCACACATAGGTGCAACGTAGTTTGTTTTACATGAGCTACTATGACAAGCACTATCACCTACTGTAAACATTGCACAACCTCACTACATTTGTACAACACGGATGTGGAGCTCCAAAATTATAACATTACTGGGCGTTACTTAGAGTATGACGTACTGAACATGGTGCAATGCATTACATGATTCATGCATGGGCAGTACCCACGAAAACTTCTAGTACTAAGACCTATGCTATGACATGTTCTTACTAGAAGCGGTAGAGTACATGAACATGTCTATGCAGGAAGAGACTGATCAGAAGGACTCGTTCTCAATGGCAGCAGTAGTTTTACTACTACACAGAGTAGACAACAAGCAAGACGGTTGTACATGGAAATGGTTAATGGTAAGAGCGTTTGCAATTCATGGAAAACAGTACTTGATAGTCAACACTTCTGGGTCAATGCTTCCACTCTGTTGAAGGGAAGTGCGCAGCTTCACGTCCTTGAAGGATCCGACCTCCAATTGTTCTTGAAATTGGACATTCTCTGCTAGCAGCTTGACCAGTGATTTGTCTAAATATTGACTGAACCCCTCCTCCTCGTAGATGTCATTCACAAGCACCTTCAACACATTTGCCAGACGTTGGATGCATCCCTTAAGGCGTCGGCAGTAGGCTTCCGTTGTCCTAGATTAGTTTCAGCTGCAAATTCCGCCCAATTCACCTTCACATACTACACTTTGTCCAAGACAAATCCGATGGCAAACTCCTTTGCAACATGAGTGGCTGCATGAGATTTTTGGTAGCATAGGCAATATAGTTTCTCCGCCTGTTTACGGAGATCGCCAGTTAACTTCTCTCCCAAAGCGAAGCCATTTTTTGATTTTTCTTCACCCAAAACATCCTCCACTTCCTGCATAGTTATATCTTTATCAATCTTCAATTTGTGACTGTTGATTCCTTCATTCGGAAGAAGGAAGATGGAGACGAAAGTCTCAGCGGTCATGGACGGAGGGGGCCGCTTGTCCTCTGATTTGAAGGCCGCCAACTGCTTTTGGCAATCAGATTTGGTGAATTCCCGGTCTGTCTTCTTGGTTGCTAAACGCCGTCTAGAAGGTGTTGTGCTCGTCTCCAGATTGTCCTTGCTTTCAACGCCGAGGTCTGAAACGCCCTGTGCAGGAGTAGCATCCTTGGCTGCATCGGAAGTTGTTGGCGTTGAATTGCCACTACCGCCCGCATGTGTCGACTTCCTTTTCTGAGCACTAACATCCTTCTCCTTTGATGATTTGCTGGGACCGGTCAAGGTAGAAGAAGTCGGATGCCCAGTTCTTCTTTTTCTCTTCTCCTCTGGTACGGGTCTAGGGGAGATTTTGATGGAGGCGGCATTGTTGACACCACCTTCGTTGCACTGGTCTTTGTTCTTCTTGTCTTCTGTGAATCTACAACCCGAGCTACTTGCACTTCGTCTTTACTTCCATCTGACCCATCTAGAGAGTGGGGAGTGTTCTCTACACTAGATCGTGGGCGCACAGCAGTTTTCTTCATTTTTCTCATAGCTTGATCTTCAACTAAGTTTACTTATCTGCGAAGGACCATAATGAAGTCAGTGGACATAAATAGTTTAGGGAGCTACATCAGCAGGTAATCACGGTGTCACCAATACCAAACACAAGATTTAGGTTAAAGCATTTCTAGAACCCGATTTCACACGTCTATTAATAAGTTTTCTATCATTTGCTGTAAACCATCTTTGGATCATCACACACTTGGGTGATACAAAGAAAACATAGCAAGAGATAAATGTATGCCATTCAGAAAAAGAATGGGGAAAAATGCAAGGCATGACAGCATCAACAAACGAAATATGAGGGAGAATGCATCCTAACCGTAGACGCTATTGGCAGCGAATAACAAGCCAGGAAACTACATACTGCAGTTGTAGCAAATGGCAAGAGCAACAACATACATGGAAAATCAAACTAAAACCCTAAATGAAGAACAACTAATTCTGTTGTTCAATTCTTTGTTGAAATGGAGAAGCACGCTACACAGGAACTGCTTGAGTTGATAGGAAGTGCCACTTCTGAAGAAAATAGCGGAAACGGAAAAACTCACCAACTTGAAGGTGCCTTCATGCAAACCAATCCTTGGACCCTAAAACCGCAAACCTCGATGACTCCGACGATGGGCGCACGCATTCCTCTCTACGTGCAGCTGCCTTCCTTGTGCGTATCGCTCACAAATGTTGCAACCTCCACCGCCACCTCCAATCCGTTGCTGGAGTCCTACGCACTACAATTATCACCCTAAACCGCAACCTTGAAAACTTGTACTCCTCTTTTTCCCTCAATGATGATGGGAAACCAACACCAATTGCGCCCCGAAGACCAACCTCGAATTCTACTTCTCCAGAACAGAAACATTTCTCTACAACGGCTCGAAATCGTGAACCCTAACTTTCACTAGAAGCACACATACAAAGAGCAAATTGGGAGAGACGATTGAACTCAGCGAATGACATATTTTCCATCCACAACATCTGGGGTCGATTAGGATGGATGAAAAGTAAATGATAGTGACAACGATGTACTAGTACGTAACCGGCGCCATTTATCCCCCAAGAATCCACGTGTTGACAACAGAAGTTGCTGTCAGAATTACAAGAAGTGGCTGCCTTCATTACGAGGGCCACAACTCCAGGACAGTTGGCAGCTCCACGTTCAATCTGCAAAATGATCAACGGTCCAACATCGATGTAGTTTTGGTTTCGTAGTACTCATAGTATAGAGCGGCAGAAACTTTGGTTTTTCCAAAACGCTACGCAAAACGGCTAGTCTTTCTTGTAACTACCCACAATTGCATTAAGCCTTAAAGGATGGACCTATCACCAAGGGAAGAGGCGGGGTGCTATATGTAGTGCTTGACCAAGGGGAAAAACACTATTTACGCACATGTTTAGCTTTCAAAAAATTGTATAAACCATTCAAATTGTACAAACCAATACCTAATGCTACCCATTCAAAAATTGCAAGAAGGGCAGCGTCGCACAAAAGACTTTCATGTGAAAATCTTTACTATCTTCATAGTATTAGGGCTATATAAAAATATGGAAGCAATTAAAGACACTAAATTTGACTTCCCATGATGATTGACATATGTATGGTCACTTTCTCAAAAAGATCAGATGAAAATTGGCGAGTATCCACTCAGCAAATGATTTTTTTATCATCCAAAGGACGCAAAATGTCCACCTCATCTTTCAAGGGTTAATCTTCTTGATGACCAAAGCAACCATTTTTAGGTCACTACTCCTCTTTTTTGAGCTACCTATTATTAGTTATGATTTTTTTAAGTGAAAATTATTTTCAAAACATGGATTGTATTATGAATTTGATAGCAATAGTTTTATCAAATTCTAAGTTAACCCTTAAGCGCTCAAACGACCATTTTTTGGTCGCTGCCTGACTTCGGGCAGAATTTTTGGGCAGAAAAAAACTTTTTTTTTTTTTTTTTTTTTTTTTTTTTCCTTGAAAATATTCGGTTGTCTTTCAGTATTTATATTCAAAACTAAGATCACTACGGTCAAAAAAAAATCATAAAAAAAATAGCACAATAGAGTTATTCGTAAAGTCCTTTCTAGTTTAGACAGAACTTTTTCAAAAAACTGAGGGTGAAGAGTGGAACCGGAAAGTCATCTGGAGTTTCCAAACTCCAGTTGAACTTGCAATTTTTTTGTGATACCCGGGAGATACCCATACACTCTACTGGACCAACTGTCGCACTTCGTCTTCTGCTTGTGATCCCGCCAGACTGTTGCAGTGTTATTTTCTCGGTGTGGTAGCGACGACGATTAGGGTTCCAAGTACTGGAGGTGTCACAGGAAATTCCTCTGTGCTTTCGAGCAGCATGCACCTGTGATTGTCGAAGGCTCCTCAAATTTGCTCATCCTTGCATCAGGTTAGGGTATTTGGATTTAGGGTGTCACTGTTGTCGCTTGCAAATCTCAATTACCGAATTTTCAGCGTACATTTTTGTTTCTGCTTTGATTTATTGGGGTGGGAATGGAGAGCAACTCCAGCTCCTCGAATTCATCTTCTTCCTCACCAAAGAGTGATGAGGAACAAGCAAAAAAGACAACTCCATGTGACAGGAGTGCAACATAGGAAGAAACATAGAAAGAACACAACTCAATGTGACTAGAGTGCAAACAATGATACCTATTTGTAATTCCAGAAAAGAACAAAATGAAGGATTACATTTCATGACTCGTAGAAAAACTCCAATCTAGAATGTCATTTCAGGGGAGTTCATCAAAAAAACGATTAATTATATAGTTCCTTCCCAAATTGCAAACCGAAAGTCAACCAAGGATGCGGATAATGCAATGTAAAGAGACTGAGATGCTAAACCACAACATAGGTACAAAAGGGAGATTCTCAAAGCAAACAATTGGTCTTCCGAGATTCCAACATTTAGAGGGAATAACAACCGTCTAAATCAATAAAGTTTCTCCTACAATTGGCTGCGAGATCCAAATATGGAACCTAAAGGAAGCACTTGGGTCGGATTTTCAACCTAAACTAACTCCGAAATTGCAGTAACTTACCCAACCGCAGGCTCAAATTGCACCGTCTTGCAATGAAGTATCTAATTCCTTCTATTCTTCCGAAATCATAGAGTTACAATAGAGCATGACCACCAAGACTGTGGAGACTGTAATGTCACGGGTAAGAAACGCGAAAGACACAGAAAGTTAGAATGACAAAGCTAACAATCATAAATCCTTTAAAAGTTTGAGGATGTAGAGGACAAAAGTTTCCATTGATGCCTACTCCTGCCAATTGGCCATGAGATGCAAATTCAAAACCTATTGAATCCTCAAAACATTGACCTCCTCTGCGCTATGAAATCGCATCAATGTTATGCGTTGTGGGTTGAATCACCTTTTGAGTTGGATACCTGAGCTCCTAAACCAAGTAAAGCCCTCACCTGCAATTTGAATTCGGTGTCAGTAATCACACCCAAGTCCCTAGCATGCTGCAAATTTGCAATCTTTGCTGCTTTTTTCTTTTCCATCTTGATGTCCATTTTCAAAGAAAGAAGCACCTCTTTTCCTTCTGTCCTTGCTTCCATGGTTCGGGCAATGGAAGTCATGCTCTTCGACTGTGATGCTAGAAGCTCTGCCTTCATTGGAAGCTTCTGAGTTGAACATGGGCTAGGAGAACGATGACATCTTCTACTACCTGGAGTAGTATCCTGCACTTGAGAAGGTGTGATTTCAAGAGAAGCTGGTTGTGATGCTGTAGAAGATGGGTGGCCGCCCGATGAAGATTGATCGATCATAGTTTGGCGTAGCTCAAGGATGTTACGCGTTGCATGTGAGTCAATCTTTCTCAACCGTGTGAGAACATCATTTGCTTGCAAAGTAGCCTTGTTGGATCCGTCCTCATTTGAGGTACCTGTCTTTATTTCTTTGAAGGTCTCCCGAAGCCTATCTTTCAACGTATCCTCTGCAAATTTGCTTCCAGGATGCTCACGGAGGAATTGCTCATACACCAATTTCCAAACCTTCCCATGCACTAATTGTGTTACATTTGTCTTTCCCTTGCTATATGTGGCAAAGTGGGTGGTATAAGACGCAACCAAGGAAGAAAGGACAATTGAGTCTACAATTGGACGGTGAGATTTCTCACGACGTGGTAACTTGGCAGGCGGCTGGGAAAGGCACTGCGATTCTAGGATCGTGCAATCATCATTGTGGTCAACCATTTTGAACCTGGAATGAAATTCTGTGACCCTAAACCATAAACAATGCACTCATCACCCTGCCAAGAATTTGCAAGAAAAGTGCAATCAGTTGTGTAGGTGAGCTAGGAATGCAACGTAGACACAAGTAGATGGAAAGCTAGCTTACAACAGTCACAAGAACAACTTCAATCCGCTCAGATTGCAAAAGCAAAAATGTGAAGCACACACCTAGTCGCCGCTACAAGTGCCCTTGTACCCCAACCGCGTGCCTCCCCACCTCTGCGATTATCCGATCTCTCAAATGTAAAATATGCGCCCTCCCGCCTTGACAATTAGCAGCATTGCGAAAGTAGCCGCAAGTGCACCTCCTGCTTCCTTCGAGGACTTACGAAACCCTCCCGCAACGATGGCACCTCCTCCCTTGCCGAACCCCCCCGCAGCGATGGCACCTCCTCCCTTGCTGACCCCCCCCCCCTTCCCCCCCTGTAGCGATGGCACCTCCTCCCTCACCAAACACCGCCTACGAAGAAGCTTGCGACGTCGGACCTCGAAAGTGGGATTCAATCTTTTTTAGGCGCCATTTCTTTGCAAAAAAAAGTTTCGTACCCACTTCTGTTTTTGGTATGTTGATTGCGAGTGACTTTTCTACGAAACCTGATTTTTCACAAAAGTGGTCGGTTTAAACCCCAGTTTAACCTACTTTACGAATAACTCTAATGTGTTTAGAATTTTCTAGTGTTGAAAAACTTACTATTTGAGGAACAAATTGAAATTTTTATGACCAGATTGTATGCAGTTTTTTACAATTCAATAGAAACCACTATTTTGACCAATCAAAAAAATTTCAAGTGTTAAGGATAGAAATTGTATTTCTGGTGAATTTTTGAAGTTATATCTCCAAAATACATTTGAAGAGAATCTGAAAATAATTTGATAATTTTGACTGTACGGATATCTTCTATTCTTCTACTTTTTGTTCTTCACATAAACTTCTTTGATGCAAACTTCAAAATAGTTATAGAATGTATATTTTATAACACATTTGTGTTTTGTCCAAACCCCTTGGGCTTTTAGGGGTTAAACTCTATCTTGAATTTTTTTTCAAAATCAAGTCGTAGAGTGTAGTTGTAGCTCATTTTGGGGGGTCCAGTTTGGGCATGGATTAAAGATCAACTAACCAATGTGGTTCTTGTTTACTTCAAGTAGGTCAAATCCACCTTGAAAAGGGCAAATTCAAAGAGTTTAAGGAGACAAGTACCCCATTCTATTTGCTTTTTTTCTTACAAACAATTCTCTCATTTCCATGACCACTATGCATTGCAAGTGCATTCAAATGCTTGCAATGTTGTGAAATTTTACATATACATTCTCAACTAACTTGTCTTTCACTGAGCACAAACAACCATCATTTTAAAATATTCTTACCAAGATATGCTCCTTCAAAGTGAATTGCCTTATACTTCCATTGACCCAAATAAGACTTTGAACTTAAATATCTCCAAACTATGTGGTCAAATAATCTAAATTTTTTTGAGGTGCTAACACTCAATGTGAACTTCAAGAATCTATAGTTGCATTCTCTCTATCTTAAGAAAAAATGAGCAAACAAAATGCTCAAGTTTTAGGTAGTTTTGGCCCATTTAGAAAACACGGACCACTTGGATCATTAGGGGTTAAAAGTCCAAATATACCTTAATGGGGAACTATAGCCATCGTTCATCAAATGGAATAAAATTCAGTTGAAAGTTAACCCCCACAGTCCCAASGCCTATCTTCATCGAAAGAACACTCAAAATGTCCATTTCTGTTKGAAAGAGCAAAACTACAACTTTAAAAAATAAAAATAAAATCCTATATGTCATCTTGCTCTCTAAACTAGTATGAGAAAGTGTGGAATAAATTTTAGAAACTTTCACCACATCTTGAATGCAAATATCTTTGTGCTGTTTTGAGGCAGTTTTGCTCAAAAGCAACAGAAATGCTGACGGGTTTAACATTTTGGAAACCCCCCTCCCCTCGATTCACAATATAACGTCATGGAAAGACTAATTCASCAGTAACTAGTTTCAGTATCAGGGAGGAAAGMAGAATACAAATGCTAAGTTACATRTCCTTGTTGGGATTGTTKCCAGACAAGAGTGTCGAAATTTCCAGTCCCCGACTGAAAGCCTGGTTGAAGACAAGACGCGTCTGGAAGGTGGAGAAGAAAGGAAACCAGGAGAGCAGGGCAATAGGAATGAACACGATGGCTCCCATAAACGCTTCGTACAGTCTGGCGATGGCTCGAACCGACTTCCACAAACGGAGTTTCTTCACCGCTGGCTTTAATGCAATGGCGATCTGAGTCACAAAAGTCAGACAAACAAAAAATGGGGTTGGTTTAGCCTCAACACTCTCAGAATCTGCTTGAATGGCACTGAATTTCTCCACTTGAATTTCAGATTATTAACAAGTTACTCTACATGAMAAAAAAATAGACATACTAACAGTAGGGTGGGTAAGAATGAGGAGAATCTCACAGACAGTAGTCCCCAGCCCGTAGGGATAAGGGACAAAGCACTTGCAAATACATCGCCGATAGTGAGATTTGTCATAGCCACAGCCACAACTACGCCGCCGATTAAGGCCAAAAACACAATCATTTGAAAGAGCCGTAGTATGAGCTGAAAGTTGGCTGACGATTTCTGATTGACAGAAAACACCTGCCAACGACAAGATAAAAGAAAGAAAACAGAAATTAATATTTAAACGAAATAAAAAAAACTAGTATTATCAACATCTCANTGTCATCTTGCTCTCTAAACTAGTATGAGAAAGTGTGGAATAAATTTTAGAAACTTTCACCACATCTTGAATGCAAATATCTTTGTGCTGTTTTGAGGCAGTTTTGCTCAAAAGCAACAGAAATGCTGACGGGTTTAACATTTTGGAAACCCCCCTCCCCTCGATTCACAATATAACGTCATGGAAAGACTAATTCACCAGTAACTAGTTTCAGTATCAGGGAGGAAAGAAGAATACAAATGCTAAGTTACATATCCTTGTTGGGATTGTTTCCAGACAAGAGTGTCGAAATTTCCAGTCCCCGACTGAAAGCCTGGTTGAAGACAAGACGCGTCTGGAAGGTGGAGAAGAAAGGAAACCAGGAGAGCAGGGCAATAGGAATGAACACGATGGCTCCCATAAACGCTTCGTACAGTCTGGCGATGGCTCGAACCGACTTCCACAAACGGAGTTTCTTCACCGCTGGCTTTAATGCAATGGCGATCTGAGTCACAAAAGTCAGACAAACAAAAAATGGGGTTGGTTTAGCCTCAACACTCTCAGAATCTGCTTGAATGGCACTGAATTTCTCCACTTGAATTTCAGATTATTAACAAGTTACTCTACATGAAAAAAAAATAGACATACTAACAGTAGGGTGGGTAAGAATGAGGAGAATCTCACAGACAGTAGTCCCCAGCCCGTAGGGATAAGGGACAAAGCACTTGCAAATACATCGCCGATAGTGAGATTTGTCATAGCCACAGCCACAACTACGCCGCCGATTAAGGCCAAAAACACAATCATTTGAAAGAGCCGTAGTATGAGCTGAAAGTTGGCTGACGATTTCTGATTGACAGAAAACACCTGCCAACGACAAGATAAAAGAAAGAAAACAGAAATTAATATTTAAACGAAATAAAAAAAACTAGTATTATCAACATCTCAWTCATTTTGTACTAATTGCTTCGCTAAGGAATATGGATAAAGAGCAGAAGTAATTAAGCTSTAAGCATTCTGGATGTGAAGTCCACACTCTGGATGATAAATAGAGTGCTTCACATCAGGAAAGTACCCCCCATTGAAACAATACTGTTTTAATGAGTTCACAGTCCAACTTTGAAAGTATACARTTATAGTACAACATCAGTACTACAACAATACTATTTCAATGGGATGCATTGTTSCCACTGAAACTACATTTGTTGCAGTACTGATACTGTACKACAACGGTATACTTTCAAAGTTGGACTGCGAACCCATTACAACAGTATTGTAACAGTACAAAGACAATGGGGGGTTAGTTCCTGATGCAGGTTGGTGTTTCTCCAAATAAATTCTCATTCATCCAGAGTAATAATTGTATCTTTAAAATACAACCTTCCTTTATGACCAATTGAACGAATTGAGGTAAACAATGCTTCTGTACAAAGACATCGCAAATTTGGGCATGAAAGGGTGAAGGAAAAGAATACTAAATGATATGCACCTTGAACGTGAGGACAACACCCGCTAGCACACACCAGGAGAATCCATAGACCTGCAGGAAACAGCAACAAAAGGATTCTGAAATTGTAAGGCAGAGGAAGAAACCATAGGTATACAAAATAGAACAGCCATGATCTCGGAGTTCGAATATACCAGATATCATATATTAAAAGGTTTGAAGACAACGGAAGAGAGGAMAAACTACCAACCCGGAAATTTCTGTCATGGCCAACGACATTAAGCGCATACACAACRCCGTACTGGACTAGAAAGAACCGTAAGCTCAGTACGATCTCCCARAACCGCCCTCTGGTTGTACAAATATGTTGCTGCTCTTCCTCCCACCAGACTTCCCAACTTTTTACGCCTTTCTCACCGATGCCTCCTTTGTGGAACAACCAGTTTGTCCAGTCTTCGAAGTCAGACACAGTCCTGGATGAAGGTAAGAAATTGTAAGCCGAAAAGGAGAACAATATACGTAATAGGAAGCAGAATGCGAAAGAAATAAAGAAAGTAAGGATACAGATGTACGATTTACTCACTTTTGCCACTCAAATCCTGAAGGGTTAAATATGAAAGGAGCCCATAACCATGAAATGGCAAGAAACCAACTACTGAAGGTAAGCAGGATGTAGGTGAACGTTGTACGCTCTGGAGCCCCATATGCAAGGTATACGATGAGCAGCAGCATAATCTCCAGACTGCATGTGCAAGAAAGTTAGCTATACACAGAAGCCAACGCCACTGCACTGGAAAAATCACAAACTCTATATAGTATAAAATAAATGACGGTCGATGCGCAAAGTTACTCTCATTAAAGAAATCTTACGCTTTCACAAAGTGGCTCCGGGAATACATCCGATAATTTTCAGCAAATGGAATATGAGCAACAACAAACCCTCTCCCAGTACTCGCATACTGCAAAAACACCAAAGCAACTAAATAACACGAATTGGGGATGCATCATCATATTGGGTTGCAGGGGTAATATACCCGCAAATTTCATGTAGAAGATGGGCAAAATAGCAAATGCAGCCCTGTCGGGTTCCTCCACGTCGAACTTTTAAATATAAGCAGATTATCCAGTACATGTGTCCTAACTCCCATATAGAAAATCAAGTAGTTTCGGACAAACAACACAAGAGAAAAAAAGAATTCCGGTAAGCGAGAAATTTTACATTAAGCTTGTCAGATGCCGCAAATCATGGGTGACCAAACCGCTATTGGTTAAAAATTATTCCAATTGCATGGCAGAAGGGTAGACATTTTACCTTGGCACCTCCATGGAGAATGGTGCGGCCAAAGTAGTGTGTTCGTGTTCCAAGTGAGAAGGTAAAGAAGACCGAACTTAATTGAAGCTGCATCGTGCAAAAGCTTATGATTGCCTGCAGACCCAATGAAGAGAAAATGTCAAAAGTAGGAATGAAAACACAGGTCAGCACTCAAAAGCGATTGATAAATATGAATAGGGGAAAGGATGACAAAAACTACAAATTCTTAAGCCAAGTCGGGTCCAGTATTTAGCTAGCCCAAGCCTTAGTGGTCGCCGTCGCTGAATGCTGGACGTTCTAAACTTGCAGATGGTATTTCAATCGGGCACCGAGGAATGTATGTGATGTGAAACGCACATTGTCACTACTCAGAGGGAGATCATCCTCGAGATAAATGGATGGAATACTCTCTTACTTTCAATATTCCTTCCTCTAGAAGAAAATTCATGATCATCGGGACTGCAGTGAAAACACCAATCTGCAGAAGAAATTGTGTGTCGAGAGCCGATTGCAACGCCACATTAGCGGAAAGACCTTTACTTTTRAGATCTGCGTCTACTCCTGATAATGCCTGTTGCAAGAAATAAAGCTCGATAAATAATCTATACTTAAAAACTTGGCTAATGCTGGTATGTGCACTTAGCAAGTTTCAAAAACAGGTGGGCTAAACTCCACCACAAATCACACAGTCAACACTCGACTTTCTCGCGTGTAAAACCGAAAAAAACATAGTCAATAGATAGACAGAAACACGATAATATAACACTGCAATCTATGCACCATTTTATATGAAGATACCACAAGAATRTCGCAGTGAAAACACAACTCCTTATGTCACCCAAAGTAAAGTGAAACAACAATTTCACCCCAAATCTGSTGGTAATTCTATCATGAAGTATTAAAGGATGCATACCAAGTATACTTTGCCGTAGAGGAACACGTAGACGGTCAAGACGGTCAACTACCAGATATCAAGAAAAACATCAGTTGATATCACCCTAGACAAAAGGAGAGCAGAAACTGAAAACACTGCATGAAATCAGATGCGGTACAGGATCCCATGCATACACTGCGAGAAACACAAGCATCCCATGTACACATTCACTACAAACTTCATATATTCGTCTGAAAAAAAGGTAATATATGAAACATACCATAGTCGTGAAGTAGTAACCAACAGTAGTGAAGAAGAAAGATAGCATCCGGAAGAAGTCAAAGAGTTGGCCCAGACGATAGATGTCACGGCTTAAGGTTTGTTCCCCATTTCCAGACGCTACTTTCCCTTCAAACGCGGCAATTTGATTCAACCCAACATCTCGCCCCTTACCACACTGCACAATTAAACCACCAAAACAGTTGTAAGCTTGAATACTACTATCAAAATACAGCGCGTACTTCAGATAAGTAATAAATTAAAGGCGTCTAGGGATGCAACTCACCTGAATGTATTCATGATGGGTGACGTTCCCTTGACGTAAAGTGGAATTGAATCCTGCAGGAAAGTGGCAGAAATTGAGCATACTCAAACCACGTTGACCGATTAATACCGAAGACATACCACAAGAACTAAATGGGGCATATAATTACTCAGGATATGGACCAGTCACAAAAAATCACAACTACTTCGTCATGCTTATTCATTCGTAAGCACAAAATGCAAGGTAAGGAATCAAAATTTAAGAGACGGATGGGACCTGCAAAAATATCTTCACTGAGGTTAATCTGCTTCGATGCCTTGCTGATACCTCCCCTTGTGATGTGGAATATGCGGTCAAAGACATCTGGATGCCCGTAGTGCATTCTCACCCTGCAGAACGTAGTGTGAATTAGTGGCGTCAGAAAAGGTCTTAGTAAAAAAAACAGAGTTCAATTCTGGCCAATTAAAGCAAATAATAATACCACAATCATCTGGAACGCGTAGGAGCTGAGAGCAGAGAGCAATGAGTATCCCTTTCGACCACTAATTCCAATTCTCTGTTAAATACCCATAAGTTGCATGATGTAACCCTGTATCAAGAGAATGACCATGCAGTTTCCCAAAGAAATTCAGAGAACTTACTTCAGTGGCTTTGCAAGAACGCGTTGTCCAAGTGTTACGAAGCTTCGTTCCTGCAATGACATGAACCAGGCCAAAGAAGACACACTGCAACCAGAAAGACAGTCACGAAAGGCCCCCAAAATATTTGTGACTAGGAGCTTCGTAAGGCGATCAAAAATTGCTTCAAAATAGCCTCGTTACAGATCTGTCCGATCATAATTTGGAAACAATGCATTACTTCTTCAAGGAGATCTATGAAAGACGGAAAGATCAATCTGCACCTTCCAGTGAAAACATGCTCACGGACACCAAGAATCGTAGGTTTTCGGAGTCCATAATTTTTAGTATCATCAAATTCCTCTAGAAGGTTCCTCATTTTGAAAGTTTCTTCCAAGTAGTGCTCCTGCGTGAATTTGCGTGCTCACCCACATTAGCATTAATACTTCTCATCGACGTTCAAGCACAGCTGGATAGGTAAACCAAGTCAACCACAAACACCGTTCCTTCCGGATCATCGTAAAGAAATCGACCTCATGACATGAACCAGGCCAAAGAAAAATTGTTCTACAACAGAAAGCTACTGGGAAAGGACACGCACCTGATTCATATCAATTGTTTGAAGGGCMTCTCCACGAGTAAATACAATCGCATGGTTTTGATTTTCAGGCTTGCCCTCTCCCAAAATAACTTCTCCAGGCAATTCTATAGAGTAAATTTCCTGCATCCAGATCCCGATCATTGTAAGATTTGTAGTTCTTTGTTGATTAAGAATTTCAGCATAAAACGTAGATATAACAACGCAACTCAAAACTCCACAATTGCGGTGTTTATGAAATTCATCAAGAATCCGTAAAATCAATTATCATCACCTGATCATTCCCACTAGGATCGGCTTTCATGAGTTTCGAATAATATTTAGTGACTTCCTCCGCTCCCACTTTCACCTTACCCTTATGAATGTAGGAAATCCTCAACGAATCATTCCTGTAGAGGCAAGATGTATGCAACACAGGTAAAATTCTGTTAAATACGGTACARTTGCCATTCAAGAGTGCCAATCCAGCTTTCGTTTGAGTTGCATGTTTAATTTGGAGAAGTTGAGGAGATTACTGTTTGAAACTAAGAACTGATGTCATCATGGGTGTCCGAGTATGCTTAAAAATACTGTAGTTTTTGAAGGGAAATGAAAACCATATCCAGAAAATGCTACAAAGATGAAATAAATAGGATATCTGAAAGGCATGAAATAGATTCACCTCGGACAATCACAAGTAGCGACTTCAAATTAAAATACATAATTAGAAGACCTTGAGGAAGATCCACTAAAGTAAATAGAAAGATCGAAGTGAATACTCACGTTTTCATCAAGTAGGAAATATCTGCCGCTTTCTGTCGGCCATCATCTCCCTTTCCCCCTTGCTGTTGTTCTCCGTATATTTGAGCACTGACTACATAAAGAAACTTCAGGTCTGCCTGAGCTCCAGCATCAAGGATATCTAAATCTGGTGAGGCACTCGTTGTCGAATACTGGGATCCTTGTTCCACATCGTCTGCTTCATAAAACAAAACCCATAAGAAATGGAGGACTTTGTTTTACACATTTTAAAAATGTAATAAAATCTGAAAGATATACAAGCTGAGAAAATCTTGCACGAAGAAATGAAAAAAATTTACCTGACAGAGATGCTCCTTCTAATTTCGCCTGCAAAATAAGAGCTCTTTTGTAATACATCATTCCACGAACTGCAGGACATGAAAAGAACGTTATCGYGAGGAGGTATCAATCACATGTTTCAAGAATATCACCGCAAGCAGACAATCGAAGGAGCTAAACAACACAGTAAAACGAAACAACAAAACTCTTAAACTGATACTCAAAAAAAGTCTCAAACTTTAAGTTTAATAATCGAAGTATACGTGCCAATAACTCCAAGTCATASATATACCACTCACCTGTTCGTGCAAGAGTCTGTCCTCTATAAGAAGCCCAAAGCCGCAATTGTAATTTAACATTTTCATTAAGATCGTCAGGTTTTCTTGGCTTTTCATTGCCCTTCAACTCATATTCTTTCGGAAAGATAGTCTTCAAGAGCGCTTTCCGMGCTTCACGATCCTCTTTCTTTGGATAAATCCTTTCCAGAAAATTTGCCCACTCATCTGAAAAACATGCAGATAATTGAATTACGTTAAAAATAGAGCCAATAAGACTTTAGTGATTTTTGATAAGGATGCAAAATATAAGTGAGAAAATAAGTCTCAACGTACTGTTGAACCTTAGTGACAATATAAATGAAGGAGACCTCGAATTGACTCCAAATGAATTCCCTAAAGAAACCTCAAATAACAAGATGCGTCGTTCCTACAAAATCAGTTCGTACAAAGCCTGACAGAAACCGCGATGGGTTTCACCTGTCTAAGGTCAAATCCGAGGAAACAAACCTGGCACAATGGTCCTCAGATAGTACATCATAGAGATCCCATCTTTGTTTTCTTCAGCCAACTTGGATGGACTGTAAATAACATCTTCCTCATAGTACGGTGTGAACACACTGCAGACAACCATCCGCACAGAGAAGTCCTTCATTCGTGTGAACCAAAAGTAGCCTCCAGTAGGAAGAAGAATCCTTAAACCCGTCACTACATGTAAAGCCTCTTGACTTAAGTAAGCCGGACACACGAGAATATCTAACTGCTATTCACTCCAATACACCACAAGTACTATCATCAAGTACTTCAAACGAGATGGGCAACAAGATGACTAACCTGAAAGAAAACATTCTACGCACAGTTGGTGCATCGGGCATTTTCATAAACAATGAATTACTAAAGAATTCCAGTCGTCGACAAGCTTCCAGATTCACTGGGACATTCAAGGCCGATTCTTTGATAGTCAAAATTTGATTCAGTCTACGAACTAGTGAAATCTGTAACAAAAGAAATCCGTGGTTAGATAACAATGTGCCGTCTGGGTGGTACCAACATACTGCACATCAGTTCAATGATGCTTCAAAACTCGCCAGTAAGCAGTAAGCCCGGACTACAGAAGTACAGTTAAACAACATAAAGTTTCAAAATTCATTGTCAACATATGCCCCAAACTGAAACMAGCGAAGCAAACAGTTCACACGGAAAGGTTCAAGACGTACTGATTCATCAGTAGGCAAAGTCAACTCAGTAAATAGTCCCTCACTTTGTTTTCCAGCTTGAAGAATAGCATCCTCCCTATTTAACATAACATTACACAGTTAGCTTGCAAATATACACAATATATGAATCACTTTGATATATGTGGTGAACTGCATGGCGGAAACCACAATAACGAGGATTTCTAGATTGAGTATCAGACCTCGTCTCAGAATCGACAATAAAGTCGCGCATCACAACGTCGAAGAAATCTAGCAATTCTTTTCGGACCGCCGCTGTATACGCTTCCCTCATTTCTTTAGTACAATCATCCTTCAGTTTCTTGGCCTCGTTGATCTGTTAAATAGAGCATGAGACCCACCAAAAATGAAAACACACACGTCTTCCCCCAAAAGAATACTAAACGCGTCCCCGTACTCGATGGTTCATACAATTAAATTTAAGAGATCAAGAACGTTTCCAAGCTTATCAGGGCCATAAAATAACCAAAAAAATGGGTCAACAATAAAAGACAATGTACGAATCATTTACCAGAACAGTCGTAAGCTTCGCTGCCTTATTCAGCACTTTTTCGAGTTGGTCCTTCTTCAAATTATATTTATGTTTCAACTGATCGTTTTTCGCTTGTTCGTGTTCCATAGCCTCCCTCATATTCCCGTAAACGAAGTTCACCCTGTCATTCAGTCGAAAGAACTAATGGCTGTGATAAGGCTGTCTGGCCAGGCAATCCTAAAAGACTAGTCATATGCATAACCAGGAATTATTAAGCAAGGTCCAGTGCTGGATCAGAAACTTCAATAATGACTAATACCCAATTCCTGAAATGAGACAATTATTTATAGACCAGCTAGCGCCTCACATTCCTAAGATGAAGGAATTTGAAGTATACTTGTGAATTCTAGCTCAAGCAAATTGAGACTAATATACAGCCCACCCAACACCTCGTCCAAAAGGCTGAAGCTAAGCCTAACCTTGCACTCTCACTTGAAGGACAGTGACAAATCAACTAGCATGGTAAGTTTAAATGAGAGCGCAAACATACCAACGTCTCCCCAGAAAATCATTCTCCAATAGATGCTCGAGAATGATTCGTAAAGTATCGAAAGCCTCTTGCAAAGCAAACCTCATRTATGGATCCCGTCCAATTATTTTCCAGAGCTCCAGCTGGGAAGCTTGCTTGTGCACTTCCACCAGGTCACAAGCAACGAACACCTGCACCCACCAATAAAATCAGGCKTCATGAAAACAACAATCTGACTTGTCTATGATCTATACAACTGGAGGATGCGAATCSTCAAGTCGTAAATTCAGTATCCCCCAGTGAATAACAGGGTACGCAAGACCACATCAAGGGCCTTACAATCTAGCCAGTTAAACAGAAAAAACATGCGCCACAGACCTTATTCGCTAGTAAGAACAGAGGCCACTGGACCAATGTGAGATCCTGCGTGTTTGCTGTCAGATTTGTCAAGGTGTTGCCAGGCATGACTAACMACTCCATCTCCCTGCACAGGATGAGATCTCCATCCGAAGTGAGCGAGGCTAAGCAGACAGCACAAAGAAACAGAGAACTTTCCAGGGAGTGAACGCAACACATTTAATAATGCATCAGAACCAGGATGACATGAGAGGGTGCAGAATCTCATTACAAGGATCAAAGAGTTCGCAATCGTCACAAAACTAAATCACTGTCTTACTTGTTGTTGATAAGATCTTCTTCACGTAGAGACGCGATCACGTCATTCCAAATGGGGGCGAATTGTACGGCTTCAACCTTTTCGTTTGTATTTACTGATTCTCTCAGAATTCTGCAAGACGAAAAAATTCAGAGTAGACACATTCAGAAAAGCTCCAAATATTTTCAAGCTTATCAAAAAGCACTATATACTACACTCGGACCGAATGTCACGCATGAATTTCACGTAATTCCAAGTATAGTATACTCACTTATGTTGATGAGCTTGCAGACGCTTTGAAAACGCTGCTGGCAAAAATGTAAAGCGGTTACGGAACATGTCGAGAGACCGGATCTGCGAGATCGACGGGGAAACACCCGTCAGCGTGAGAATAAAATTTCGTATTTAAATCTAAATCTTTCATAGCTTCTAATGATGCGACAATAGATACATTGAAAAACATGCAAATTCTCCCCTGAACAAGGGTGTGATATGCATGCACATGTTCACCCAACTAACTCAAATATCAACGATAYAAGATCACAATGTTCCTCAACTCAATGCATGACCAAGCCGAAATCTTATAATAAATTTTACTAAAAACAGAACACGTAGGTAACCATTGCCCACCTCTCCGAGTCCCATCCTTGCTCCATCGAGGCCTCCAACTAGTGCAGAAATAACCGTATACCAAACTTGCAAGTCCAGGAAATAAATCTGGCAACACGCATTTCAGGTCGTACCATCAATTAAGCGGTACAAACTGTACTAGACAATTTAACAAAACTCAAAGCTCATGTCGTACAGYCTGGCAATAGTGTACACCACGTCCTCTTTCTACAATTCGTCCTGAAATAGCAGTCAGGGCACCCAGCACCCAGGAACGCGCTTCTAAAATTGCGCTATACAAACAGTCACAAATAACTTTCACCTACTTATACACTAAGGCATTGCTAAACCAAACCGAAAAGAACTTGAGCATTAGTCGATGGTCCGTGTAAATTACCATAACCACGGGAGCCCAGAGCGAAACAAGAGTAAGTGCGTTATGATTACCTGGAAAAACATACAAAGTCGTTAAATGCAATTTCATAACGAACCCGCAAGTGACAAAGGAATCAAAAGAAAGAAAATTGACATTCACTCAGCAGAGGCTGGGTCCCCGGACGGAAAAACATCAATATAAAGCAGTTTTAAAGAAATACTCTTTGAAATAATGTCTCTCCATCGATAATTCAGGTCGGTGAGGTCCACGATGGTCCTCGTTGGACCCACCATAGTTTTAATCTGCAGTGACCGGCCACCCACTCGTGAAAGTTACTTTTGATTACAGTTACTCTGATCAATGTTGCCTCCAAATACAAAGCTTTTATAGACAAGTCAGAAGAAACTACCTGCAGGAAATAGCTGAAGGAGAATTTGCAWGCCAGGATGACAATCCAGAACAAGATGTACCTGCAATGTGGAAGAGAACAGATTCATATCCGGAAAAAACAACCAGCTTGCTAATATTCTTCTAACAGTACTACCACGTCCTTCAGCAAGGCCAGACGAGAGGGGGTCATAATTAAGAACCAGCGATGAAAGCCCTATCAACAGCTCTAACCTGAATGCTGTACTGAGATTCTGGAGTGCTCCATCGAAAAAATATTATAAAATGAAATTCTACATCATARTGAAATAAAGAACTTTTCTTGGCATGCTTAAATTCACTGGACTTGCACTGAGAATCAAAAGCTTTCACTCGTTATTCCAATAATTAAGTGTCCAAATGACTTACACATCACCTATCCAAAKGTGATGGTCATACCACTTAGAAGATCATCAAATGGCTCACAAGATTGGTRATACGATTACAATACTTACGAGAGGTAATCGCCAGTGCTTTCGTACAAGCCGCGTCCAACRTAACATTGTTCCTGGTGTAAGGATATCCTGTAAGTTAGGTTTCGCTAATGACTCTGGCCAGCGAAGTACAGGATTTAAATCTTCGAACCAGAACACAAAATCCAATTTCTGAGGTAGGAGTACCTGGTGTACCCAATTTAGAAACGGTACAGGGCCAAAGTTCGAGCACTTTTCCGCTTGCCTCCGTAGCCAAGGCATATTCATGAGCAGGGCAACAAAAAGATGSGATCCTCCGTACAATATCAGAAGAACGCAATAGAGCCTAAACCATGAACTCTGTCCTGATCTGCTCTCTTCTTCCTGAATTGTCTTCCTAACAACACAAAAACATGGCATTTGAGTCAYAGTCAAGGATAAAACTGAAGTCTTACATTCGTATTACTACAATTAGACCTGGCTAGCATAATCCAGACTCGAAAGAACGGCACAAGTTTKTAGCAGCAGAAACACTAAAGAGCGAAACCCACAACCTTGAGCGCCATTAGTAGGAACTTACACAAAGAGGAGCACAATAATTGCTGAGAGACTGGCAAACCAGAACAAACGTAACCAGATTCTTGAAAGAGTACGGGCCCGGCTGCTTCTGTATGCCCCTATAATTAATATGACATCCAATACAGCTGGATATCACAAAAGAAAGAACAAATAAGTTGACTCATCTCAAAGGAATAGAGGCAAAGAAATAGAACACGGAACATAAAGCAAAAAGCTAAATCCAAATRCACATTAAGCAAGCCCCCAAAAGGGCTCACATGTAGGCTAGACTGACAATGCGCAGCGCACTAAATGAGCATTTCAATTCTTTATGTAAAACAAGTCTCGGACATTACTTCAACAACGAAAGACACCAATTTTTGAAGAAATAAGCATCACCCACCACGGACCTCAGATGCATACCCCAAATGCTCCATGAGAGCACCAAATTAACATTAACGACTTTAAGAAGAAATAAGTATTGGTCTAAACCGTGGCCTTGCATGACATGCACTATCTATATGACAATATCTTGATTTTCTAGAAAAATGAATCACACTTGAACTCAAAATCGACTTACATTGTATAAACTTCATGATAACAAAAGTAGGGCCAACGCTCAATATATACTTGATGCTGGCAGCGTTAAACTTCTCGTCACAGAACGCAAAAACTGCAAGTCCCTACCAACACAWATAGCAAAACATCAGTCATGCGAAGTCAAAGCTGTAGCAAGTCCAGAACGAGAAAAAACCCTGAAAGAAWGCCAAAGACAGACAAAATGATCGAGCACAAATTCGATCCATTCAAAAGAACACTAACAAAAACTTGAGTGCAGTACTAGAAAAAGGAGAAAACTCGTGCTACACCTGTAGCTAAAAATCGGGAGATAAGGGCATTAAAAAAACTATGAAATCTATAATCTACAACTGATGCCCGAACAAGTTCACAACAATCTATGGCCGTGATGCACCTAAACGAGCAATTTAGGACGCAGTATCGAAAGTCGATCAACCTGAAGCATGCAAACGAGAAAGATCCAAAGTCGATGGAAGCTATGATACAAGTGAAGAGCGGTCCGGTGCTCAACAAAATGAGATTTTCCTGCTTTTCTCTCCCTCCGATGACCTGGTTCCGACCGTTGATTTTGCTCCTGAAGCAGTGGAATTTCATCGCGTGCATTTCGAAATTTCTGAATGCCAAACTAACTTGTTTCAGCAATGACAAATTTYGAGTTCAAAACCAACAAAGTCGATTTTCAATCACAATAGGATGTAAAGATTAATCTCAGTCTCTACATGAGCAAACGACTGCAAGTATAATAACCATGCCAAGAGTAGTGATTTACAAGCTTGTTCCTCTTCTTATTAGAATCCTGCTTCGGCTTGACAAAAAAGCCCGAGCTTAGCCTCCACGGCCAYGWCAACTCAAAGCAAYCCGGAGTCCAGAAATACTCATTAATATCATCATAGTTCCGCCACTTTGAATGTGGAAGCTTTCGATCTTTACAAAACTTCGCCTCCTGCATTGCAATTAAAAAGAAAATAGTCAAAAGAAATACATAAAAATAATAATTAAAACAGTTAATGTATTATTTGATGATAAACTTAAAGCCTCTTAWAAAGTTGTATAGTAAACGTAAATCTTTACAGTAAGCACGAAAAGTAGCAGTGAATCTCGAAACCAGAAAACCAATGGATGACCATGTCATTGTAGATAWAAGAGTATTAAAAGCATGATGTTCCTCAAAAAACCACATGTTCTTGTTTCAAAACCAACGAAAGGCTGTTCGTTCGAAATAAGATGACACATAGTYAGCTTCATCATGAATTTAATACCTCGAACAGGGTTCCGAAACCTTACCGCAGCAACTATCTCATGGACGGGTTTTATGACCGCATCCAGAAATGAGTCAAAATCCTTGAGGATCATTGATCTCTCACGGAAGGGGTGACTGAGGACCACTGATCCAGGGTCACTAATTTCACCTGCCATCTGCAACCCAAAAGTCATTATTTCAAGATATTACGTAACTGAGCGCATTGCAACCTAGACAATATCCAATCTCTACCAAAGCTAATCCGTACAATTCATGGCATGCGTACCAGCATCATCTCCTATATTTTTAATGAATCTTTCGGGCGTCATTACAAGAAAAATTTCTTGGGATAGTTARTACAGAACAAATTAAAGATATCCAATCAGGGATGCTTTCAACCGAGATATCTATAATCGAGTTTCGATGACAAAAGAGACCTCATACAAGGTACCCAACCAATGCAACTCTTAGAATCATACTGCGATGTCACAAGTAGAACTTAGTTATAACTGTATACATGTGTCACTTGTTGTGAGTACCAGAGAGAGCAATAATTTACATTTTATTATAGGAAAAACACAGAATGTCGTACTTTCTGATTCACCTTCTAGGATAAGGATAACGAAGTCAACTGTACTCACTTGATGAAAGATGTAGCAGATGCACTCTGGTAAGAACCGCACATTAGAGGCTTCTCCCCAGATCAAGAGATATAGGGCTGAGAATACAAGTCGTGATTGTGGCATAAGGAGGGACCCTTGGAGTCGACTGCACAACACACGTGAAAACCAAATACTAATTTTAGAATCTGTGGACATGTGGAGGAGGTAAACCACACAAACTGAACCAWTATGCATAGGACGACAAAGATTTGCCAGCTTTTTCTAGCACTAAACAGAAGGGAATGCTCGAAAAAACAGCAACCATTGCAAGTTGAACGTGTTAATCGACATACACAGCCACTTCGGCATACTACCCCACAAGATGCAATACTTCCGAGGATTTAGGCAGAATGGGTGTTTAAGAAAACCTCACTCTCTTACCGATTAGACATTTTTTCCTTCCTTAAGAAATCGCACCATCGTTCATAGTTTCCCAGCAACTTGGTATGTACGTTGAAGATGGCATGTTCATCAAGCTGTAAGAACGCATTTGAGAGCACCCAATCAAATTCTATTTCATCAGAASTAAATGCTGCAAGCCTCAATAGTATAAAGAAAGTAGTCCGTTTCCATCCCTCTTGAAAATCAGGTTCAGTCGTCTGGTCAAAATGCATTAACTGTAACGGAGGACGAATTATTTACAATAGAAAGTAACAGCTGTGACTAAAATGGAGCTTCCAAGACTGTAAATAGTAAGTGGATGTACCTTAGGTTTGAATTGCGAAGAACCAGAGTTGCTGTTACGAAGAGAACCCAATCGTGACTGAGAGTTCGCTAAAAGTAGGACTAGATGCTCTCGTTGATTCAAGACGTTGTCTGCCTGTTTATTAACTCAACATACAAGTCCCTCATTACCAAACAAAGTTTTGGATAAAAGTAGACATTGGAAATACAAGCCTGAGCACGCACATTCCGAAGTTGCTATCACCTACAGAATCGCAGTTAACGATCAGAGACAGTAACTACGAAGTCAAAGAACTCTACCAGCTCTCAACAATAAGCGTTAAAGTCCTCAAAATCCCAAGATTGAAAATACAGAGACCATGCTACTTTCTAAGAAATGTTCAGTGTAAGCAGAATTGTCAAGCCAAGTGAGTTTCTGTTTCGAATTAGATGATTGATGAACCTCGAAGTCAAAAAAATAAGAGAAAATACCTGAAAGCCAAAAGTAAATTGCAAAAAGTCAAAGACATCGAGGTCCCTCATATTCGGTCGTTTGAAGTCAATATCAAATTCAAGATCGTCAAGCGCATTCAACTCAATCGAGTTAATGGCAGCTACTACCTGCATTCACAACCCAAAAAATTTCGTCAGCGGTCAATGAACCTCACCTACATGGTCATTGCATCATACGAGGCGCTCAGATAGCCTCAAACATTTATCGACGAAGGGAAGCAGAAAGTGAAAATATCAAGTGACAGCTCTATTGTCATGAGTTGAATACTGAACCCTACCTCTGGAGAGTTTCGAAAAGGATTGACCAGGCCAGGAGCCTCAAACGGTAGGATGTTGTAAGGCTTATAGTCATCAACCTTTTTTGCAGTCTTCTCTATCTCCTCCTTCAACTGCAAGAACCACACTTACTTACCCATCAGCTATTAATAAGCCCTCATGCTCAATACAGAGGTGCGATTTTCATATGCAATTTCCACTGACAGAAAATTTCTTTGTTTCACTGTCCAGGTAAAAGATGTAGAATCAAGAGGAATAAAACTTCAAATGCACCACTAATACTATACAATCAATTTATAACAGTTTCACCAATCTTTGAAGTAGGCAAGAGCATCTTCAACGAACAACAACACTAAAATCATTCCTGTAACCTTCCACCTGCAGAGATATAATGCCCTTGATAACATGTTTAGCTCCTCCGCAGAACAGTTCTTCCACTACGCACTAAAAGAGCGAATGAGGGACAGCTTACATCTGAGTCAAACTCAACGTGTCTCTTCATCTCTGGRTTCTCCTTAATCAGGAAATCAACCACCTCATTCAAAATTTCGACCGTCATATAAATATTTCTTTTCAACTCCGCCCATCCTTCCGGTCTGCATGWAACAGGCTTTGATGTCAAACATGCGAGAACGTATAATTCAGGCAACCTTCCACCTGCAGAGATCTAATGCCCTTGATAACATGTACTCAATCGATATATAWCACTTCCTGCGCACTAAATCCAAACCAAGGCAGATGCAGAGGAAATAGAGTACACGATCTTCAATAAGGACTCCAATGCACAGATGAAAGAGGTGGCGATAAAAAATATTCAGGATACAGGAATGCTATGGACATGCATGGCGCAACAATTTCAATCAGAGAGAATGTGTATCCCTCTAACCGTGAATGAAGACTTTCAATCAGTCTTTATGGTTGCTGACTTTGTAAGCCACTCTGGTGGACTTCTCGACACTACCAAAAAAATCCCAAAATATGAAAACTAAACAGATAGCACATGAAGCTGTATCTAGCGCAACCAGGCGCATACATGATGACAGCAATCCTAGACACCAAGAGAAGTAACATGTGAGCAGGATAGGGTTAGACATACGAAATCTGATTGTACTGGGGCTGTTGCCGCAACCAATCTTCATCCTCAAGTTCGTCGAGCTTACGCTTTAAGTCTTTGTAAAACCCTTCAATAATATATACATCTTCACTACGATCTGTTTTCTCGCCACGTTTTTGCTGCCACAACAAAATAGATAGAATGGACGAAAACGCGAGCAATCAGAAGGACTTCAAGCTACTAAATTTCACAAACCAACATCTCACGCCAAATCACATGCCAAAACACATGCTCCTAAGATCTACGCAGCCAACAACTTACAATGCAACCCGAAATTCCAAGTTTTACCTGAATAACCGATAGCAAAACCGTTTTGAACTGCAAAACTCCCCTGGATTCACTCCGTGGATCCAAAGCTTGTGATAGTGCATACGAATACTCATATACTGTATCCGGTCACACAGCAAGGGTTAGATACTGTTCCGTAAGTCTGAGTGAATGAAAAGACRATTAAAAAGTGAAACATTCACGACAAAGAAATGAAGATATAGTGAAAACAATATCCAGAATTTCTGCACTAGGAACCCTCCAATCCAAGCTGTGCTTCAATCAACTGACATCGATATCGCACTAACTGAAATATGTAATGAAAAGCAACAAAGGAATTTATATGACTTGCTTCAGACAAGTTAAAACATCGCCAATCAGCGTTCGCCTAATAAATCAGAAACTATGGTGACAAGATTAAACTCRAAGTGCATTCCACCAAAAAGCAGARCACTATGAACGTTGCGTATCAGCGTCCTATCAACCTCACCTACTACCCTTACTCTTAGCAGCAATCTACCAACACAATGCGATCACATAAATGGGAGCAACTCTAAGAATACATTTGAAGATAAATTCCCAACAGGATGCGATCGCATTGAATTTAACAGRGGTGATGCACATCTGCAAGTGTATCACATTGACAACATCTCAAACCCTCAATTCCCCTAAGCGCACATCCTTGCAGAACCAAGTTCCCATAGAAATGAATTAGTGAAAGAAAGAGAGCTATCACTTCCTCTACGTCAAAGTCTACGAACGCAAAGAAACCTAACCAATCTGAMATCAGAAAGATTGATTTAAATCCTAGCCAAGTAAAAATTCCAAAACACTCACACAACAAGCAGGTAAAATTTCCATCGCGAGATTTACAGAAGCATGTACAAATGCGTGCGCACTTTCATAAGAAAGAAAAGATGAAGATTCGACGTACAAATACGTGCAACTTGGGGATACTGATCTTGCACGCTACGTGCCGTTTGCAAGATGTTGTCAATGTTCCTTTTCTGCTGGTGCAGAATTTGTGGCACAAACGGCGTGTCAGAGTACTCATTCCAATGCGATCCATGTAATGTTCGCTCTTCCTCGGCCTCGATCGCACGGCCAACCAGCTTCTCCCATTTGGCAATCGTGCGCTTGCGCACGAGGTGCGGGACCTTCTCCATAACTCAATCCTCGGATCCCCCTGTCTCACATATGTCGGTTTCACCTCCGCACAATCAATTCCAACTTCGCAAAGCTCATGTTCTCTCGATCATCGGTGCTGCCTAAAACCCCGCGCACACGCTTGCAACTTCAATCCACCAACGCTTGCAACACCTGAAAACGACGTGAAAAGATTACTCCAAAGCTTCACCGAGATCGAAGACGCAACAACAACGCTTCTCGCCCTCGAATTCACAAAAACCTGGAAAGCACAAAGAAAGCTTCGTTCTCCAGCAATAGGGATCCAAAACGAGTGAAATGAAGAGCAAAAGAAGAGATCGGATGTCGGCCACACGCTGAAAGAAGCGACGGTGGGAGAGCGTGGAGCAATGCAGCGAGAGAGTGCAGTCAAATAAAAACACACCTGTCCGCCGCACAAGCAGGGGGAAGAGAGCTTCGTCGAACAGGCTAGATCAAGTACCGGTCAGTTGCAGTACAAGGGGGCGAGCACGACTTGACTTGTYCAAGACCCCGGGTCTTCCCTCATGTCCACAGAATGGAGATGGCGACCTTTTCTGTCAGAGGGGGGTCTTCGGAACAGCAGAGAGGCTTCGGGGGTAGTATTGGTCTTGGATCTTGAAGCCGCGTATTCCAGTTTGCCGCTACCGACTGCATTTCCGTCGACAGTCGACACGTTCAAACGACTTCACCCCTATTCACTTCGTCAGTCGCCGATCAACCATTTATTCCCTCGCTTTTTCTGATTTTTTATTTTCGCTACAGTACCCAGTGGGAGAGATTTTGCAAAARTTCAAAAGGTACGTAGGGAACATGAATATGAAATATATGTTCAAAATAATGCTATCATGAATTCATGATTGGCATTTCATGTCGAATATTTAAATGAAGTTGGAAAAAGTAGTTCACCATTCGCTTGAAATGTGCTGTATGAATTGCATGACAAAATATTCTTTTAGTAAGGTAGGAGGTCCTAAAATGGAGCAGGTTCTAAAACTAATCAGGCTTTGAAGGTACATTTTGCACTCTCCAATGTACAAGCAGTCTACATTTGAAGAGGGGGTCGGTTTTAGAGCCCATTGAAATGCACTTTTCTGCAACTTCAAAAATTCATAACTAATTCCACAAAGCTCCAAAAAATATGAAACGACTTGGGTTGGATGCGATTTTCACTTGTCTTCTAAGGAAAATTTACTGAAAATTATTTTAAGTAGTTTCACCATGCCAAAATTCAGCTTGAGCCCTTAGATGGGCGCTTTAAGGACCTCCTACCTTAGAACTTGAAAAAGTTGTTTGGGCATTGTCTTTCACTGCAAGGCATTAAATCATCCATTTGAAATGGGCCAATTGATGCTGATGAGGCATGACATCACATCTACCTACACATAAAGTGGTAGGAGGTAAAAAAAGAATGTGAGATATGTAAATTAGTTCATAGTGGAAAAAAAAACTAAAATCTTAATCTATCATCCTAAACCCTAAAATCGTTGCCTTGCAAAGAACATGAGTGGTTGTTGTCCTCAATTTTGTAAAGGTCACGGTCCTACCAACTTCRCACTCGACTAGTCATGTGGTTTAGCTCGAGGACCATGTTAGGCCACATCARCCGGTCCTACGGATTTGACGTCCTCTTAGATCACCCATCTCCGCAAGTTTCCAACATATTTCATTTTATTTGCACAACATTGATTAAGTCYTTTTATTTTGAAATTCCCAGACTAAACCAAGTTTGCAAGYTCAACCTTATAATGCGCAAGTTTCACACTAACCTTTGGTAACATTGTCATCATGTTTAWCRCTTCACATCAAAAGTCTTTAAGTGCAAAAWTTTTGTTGCAAAAGTCACAAATTGCTAGCAAAAAGAGTTCATCTATCTATGTCGCGTTCAAGTGATAGACAAATGAGAGAATTTTATTGAAATTGACAAGTTAGAATTATTCACGATTTGATTTTATAAATTTCTTACAATATTTACTAAGCCTAAAGAGGTGGTGGTTTTTGTCACATCTCTTGTTTTCTTGTTGAAGAAYATCATTTTAATAGACATGGCAATGGTGCAAGATGATCTTGAAAAACACATAAATAACAAATAGATGTTGTTTGATGAGGAATTAGAATTTTGGATAAATTCGAGATCCACCGCATGGTGCTCAATTTTCTTTTGCAAATATGATGGTATGCAATCGGTTCAAAATTTCCGCATGAGGGTGAATGCAAGAAAGACCGGTCCTATTTTGCGTCACACTTGCAATGACGAAGTTGTCATGTGTTATAACTTTTGGAGCATGAATCCAATCAACTTGAAATTTTTATTGGAGATGTCTAACTTGATAGTAATCAAATCCCTTATTTTTCAGAAATTTTGAAAAATCATTTTATATTTAAATTTTGATGTAGCTAATTTGTCACACTTTGCAGTTTAGGGTTTTTTAGTATTAAGCAGTATCCAAAATTAATGATATAGATACAAAATTTCTATGGTCTATTCCCACACTAGGCATGCATGTATCTACCAAAGGGAATTTAAAAAACATTATTTTATTTCTTCTACATAGGTGCGAACAAGGCTCCCTTGCGCACGCACTTCTGAACAAACAAGATGGTTTTAAGAACATTATTTTAGTGAAATCTCTTCACTATGAAGTCTTTCCATATTGCCAATTTTTAGTTTTAAAAAAAAATTGTTTTCCCTATTTTTCAAAATTAAAAAATCAAAATACCTATTTTCATGAGATTTTTCACTTTTCTGGTTCTCCAACTTAGAGAATTTTTCTATACTTTTCCTTCCTAGGGTACCTTCTTCTTGAATGAATATGAATTAAACATATTTTTCTAATTTTTTTCTAATTTTTTTTCTAATTATATAGTACTCTCGAAAAAATTAGCAATACTGTGCAAAACGCTATCAAAACCGGTCGGTCTTTCTTGCAATGACCCATGACAAAGAAGTTTGTGTTTTAATTAGCTATAATTCTTCATCCATTCACTCAAACATTAGAAAATATTTTCCARAAAGTTGTTTTGACTAAGGTCCGAACAACAACAAAAGTTTACAAGCATGTTTCAAAGAGCGCCTCTATCAATAGTTTCTGAACTTTTTGCTATTCATTTATGAATTGTATCAAAGGTGTTAGAAAAAGTTGCAAATATGATCAACAAAATATTCAAGAATTAATTTAAATGGGCTAGTTGTGAGCAAGGGTCTATCAATATAGACAAATTAGTATAATGCAATTACAATAGGATTAGTGTGTCCAATGGGATTAGTGTGTCTTTGTGCCGTTGCCACAGACAAAATGAATGTAAAAATAATWTTTTATTTTCTAAAACCAAAAATCCATAATTTTCTCACCATGAATCAAAGCCCGTCCACTCCTCACCATGGAGCACTTTCCAACGATACCAACCAAAAGACACACAATATAAGAGATCTCAACATGATAAACAAACAAAACAAAACAAAAATTTTCTGGGACATCCCTGGATCTGGCAATGATCCGAATATGTCTTAAACTTACTTGAAACTTACTAGGTCCAATGCCATAATAATCCAACTGTTTTTGCACAAAGCAAGATGGTAAAGCTATAGCCTAATACCTGTCAAACTGTTGTTACTTTCTAAACCTCGTCTTTTGCAAAATATCAAGACTATGAGTATAGCTTTACTAGTGCCATCAAAGAAAGTCCAGTGATAGAATAAAAAAAACTCCAAAGTGTGTACAAAAGCATATCATCTATGTATTCCTAAGTTTAGACTATCAAACTTTGTCACAAGTTGTAAACAAGTAAGATAAAAATGCAACATGAGATTTTTGGTGAAGAAGTATTTTTGTCATTTGTCAAAAAGTCTGCATGAGGGTGTGGACCTCACCTATGCCCATCCCACAACAATACAACAAATTGGAGTGTTAGTGAGGAAACAACAGGTGTCTGCAGTCCACATTGCATGTTATAGCAGTCACACGGAGGTAAAAGAAAAAACAACAAACATAACTAGTTCATAATTACAACATCAGCTCATCTGTCAACCTGGCCAAAAGGACGTGACAAAGAAGAAGCAACCATATTTTCACTCCCTGTTGCTCCCAAATAGTTTGCAACAATAATTTCCTCTCCAACAGTGTAGAACTCGTCGTGCAGATCTAAGGTAGAGATCACAAACTATGGAGTCATGTGCTCAGCACTAGAAATCAAAAATGAATAAATCACTACGTGCCCGGCTTGGATTGCACATCACTCATGCCACTAAAACTCAGTTTGTGGTTCAAATGACCTGCTAGCAGTCTAGCACAGTGCCGGTTATTCCATAACTAATCTAGGTGTACGTTCCTGTTTTTTTATCTTTACTTATGACTAGCATATGAAGAAATCCCAAATGAAGAGAGGATTTTCATTAGTAGTTGGTCTATTATTTAATGGTGGTCGAGCAATATTAAAAACTGCAGACATGTTACAATGTCTGACCATACTTACATAGTATAACTGTCAACAAACTAAATGAGTTACCAGTGAAACTCATTAAAAGAGAGAATTGATGTTTGATTTTTGGAGGCCGATATTTGCATTAGAGAAACTTATGCCATCAAATAAAAAAGATTTGGTTCCCACCAACTTTAATCAAAATGGGAGGGAGGGATTATTTTAAATTTATTATCTTTCTATCTATATTTTTCCTTGCTTCTAATGGTCTGATTTATTCTAGAAACATATACATGATGCATAATTATTTGTCACATTTCTACTCAGGATAGAATTCAAAATTCAATAATTGTCATGAGCCAGAATGCCATGAAACAAAGCCCGTGCACCCTTCCTGGCAAAGAGCTTTTTGAAAATATTAAGTGCATGATCGCATATTACATAGTCAAAAGATCCATAATTTAGGACAATTTGAGATTAAGAAATAATTAAAAAATACAACTTCAAATGCCATGAAAAAAGCCCATGCACCCTTTATACCAAAGAGCTAGCTTTTTAATGGCACCAGAAACATGGCCGGGAGACGTAGAGTTGAAAAGTACCATAACTTAAGATAAAAAATATTCAAAAACTCATAACTTTTGCACCGTAGGTCCACATCGCTTCAAAACAAAGCCCATGCACTTCTCCTTGTTGATGGCTTTTCGACGATATCAAGAACGTAGCAGGACAACGTATGGTCTAGAAGATCTCCATTAAAAACAAAAAAAATAGATATAGAAAATAAAAAAAACATTAGTTGTTTTTTGACACAAGAGAGGGCTGGTTGAAGGCCATTCCCAATGCAATGAAGTAACGGTTTGTTGTTGTCATTGTTATAAATAAATACAAATAAATAAATAAATTTAAAATCTGAAATTAAAGAAAAAGTTTAAGAAAAACAATTTCAAAAAAATGACGTGGCCAAACTCCGGCCACACCAAAGCATTGTGGTGGAGCAGTTCCTGCATTCCATGCAATCTAAGAACTCACAAACTCTATAACCCCAATATCTCATCTAATAATCTATTTTAGAGGTATAAATGGATTAATTGCACTAGATTCTCATGGAYTTGCTAAACTAGATGAAGCTACAAGGACCTTGATTGGTGCCACTCATTGGAAAAAAACAAAAATTCAAATGGTATTGCTACAATACAAATTTTGTATTGTGTTAGTGAGCTTACTTTTCAACTTAAAAATAATACTACTACAATATTTAAATGAGTACATTATTGCATGCAGTATAGAAGTACTATCAAATTGATATTGCTAAGTACTTATTTAAACAAAACTATTGTGTTCATTGCATAGTATTATTTCAAAATTGAATTATTCTGTTTGTATATAAAAAAAATACATCTATTGGATTGTTTGAATATTTCGATGAGGTGTAATATTTGCAACAATTCATTTTCAACACTGAAAAATGAATATTCTAATAATTAATTTGTTCATTACATATATAGTTGCATTATTGCAAATTTAAACATGTTCTTCCCTAAAAAAACACCATTGTCCTATTACAAATACAAATAGGGGTTGGCGTGGCTTTGCGACATTTGATCCTATTGTCGCTTATATCATCTTCTTGTTGGGTATTTGTTTAGGCACTGCCCTTCCTTATCGTCTTCCCGTTTCACTCAACTTTTTGGGTTCTTCTCTCCACACATGCCAGTTCTTATTACAAATGCCAAAGTCAGCTCTGCCTTGCGCCCGTCCTTCGGCTTCACTGTCTTTTGCCCGGCAACCCCGGGGAGATCACTTAGTGTATCTATAACACATCACGTGCGTTCAAGTGATTTTTTGTCCCCTTATATACTTTTTTATAAACTATAATTTCAACCAATAATTTTAAACTTTGTTTAATAATGACTATGGGTTTCTATTGCTAAAAATTCCCAACTCAAATAACAAATGGAATGAGTTCTAAAATAGGTTGAAAAATGAACTGAAAAGGCATGTTTTTCAACTCAAATATTTATAGAGAATACATTTAGATGACAACTGCATCAATATTCAAAAAATATGAATTTTCAATAGAAAGTTATTTTTAACAATTTTTGGTTCATTTTTTAGACAATTTTTTCTTATATAAAATAGGGGTATGAAAGTTATTTTCACCTTTACAGTGTATTTTTTTACTTCAAAATTTTTTAACTAATTACAATAAATAAATAAAAATAACAATAATTCAAGATATAAACTTCCAAAGTAAGAAAATCTATTCATATTATTTTTTCTTTTTCATATATCTAAATTTTAGGATATAAAATAGGAGGTCTAAAATCTTAACACACGTAGTTCCTAATGGATACTCTAAGTGATCTCTCCAAGTCGGCAACTTTTTTCTTCCAATTCTTCTGAGGAAGATTGTGGTGTTGGCGTAGGCTCCTGACTTCAGTTGCCTTATCGTAGGCCTTGTTCTTCTTTGTCTTCATGTCCACTACCACAAAGTCTCTCGCACTCTCGTCAGTGTCACTGTCACCACAGTCAGATTCTGACGGTCCATAGCTGTCACTGTCTTCTGTTGCTGCGGTTAACTTAGGCTTCTTTGACTTTGCATTATCTCCGCCTTACTTTCTGTCAGCTTTGTGTTTCACATGCCTATCTGTCCCGTTTATAGCCTGTGCTGGTTGACTCCTCAACTTTGTGCTTCTTCGCTTAGGTGGTTCTTCCTCCCTATGTTTCGCCGACTTTGACAAATTTGTATGAGGTTTGTCTGCCTTCTCCGTTGCCCCCCTACCGCCTGCAAGGCTAGACTCATTTTTCTCTTTCTATTTTGTCGGCATTGGCTTTGATGCGCCCTTTTTATCTCTGATTTTCTTTGTGCTATCTTTGAGCCTCGATTTGGTGGGATTCAGCGAGCTCGCTCTATCTTCCGCCACCGAAGTGCGCTTCATCTCCTTGGGTTGCTCTTTTGCCTGCTCAGGATGCACTAAAAGCTTCGTGGCCTTCCCCTTCCTCACATCTGCCATCTGGTTCTTCTTGCGAGTCACTGTCACTTCCTTGTCCGTTGCCTTCCTCTTAGCCAACGTCTCCGAGACCTTTCCCTGCCCTATTCCCATGTCTGGATACGGAAACAGGTGCAAGTTGTTCCCCATGTCATCTTTTTGGGCTGGACACTGAGAAGTAAATTTGTGACTATTGAGTCGCATCTTATTCGTGAAGCTGGTATTCCCACAGTGAATACATTGAAAGAAGTTCCTCGACGGTTGGCCTGGTCGAGCAATGTTAGTCCACGCGCGGATGGCGCACTCCTCAAGAAGCTTGTTGAACTCTTCCTGGGTGTCGTATTTGACATTATACACGTGCTTGTCAATTTTCACTTCCTGGTAAAATTTTGTCTTCCGCGTTCCATCCTGCAAAAGTCAGTTGTAAGTGAAGGCACCACTATAAAACTRCTGGAGAAAAGCTGAACAGTAAAGACAAACACTTGGCCCATACTGCTCAATTTTTGAGTAGAGGCCTTACCTTTGAATTCCCCCCCGCATCTTTTTTTCCTTCTGAGAACCGGAATTCCTTCTGGTTCTTCATCTCTTACTGCGCTGCACTCCTTGACTTGCACATGTCGCAAGCACCATAGCTTTTGCAGTGGCAGCGCTTTCCGTGTTTAATTGGTTTGCCAACGTCCGCAGTATTAAACCAATTATGCCAAGTTACTATCTCACTCCAACAAAATATTGGGTAATAGTAATAGTAAGTGTCAGGGTAATGAACTGGGGTACTGGGCTGCCCGTCAAGCCAAACCTACAAGGATAATCTAGCACTAGAAACCTCCCTTTCGTCAGTGACCAATTACTAATAACGTTGCCTTTCAATATACATTCACTATTGAAGCACAGTCTGTAAGGTTTTAGGGTCTGTAAGGTTTTAGGGTCTTGACAATGATGGATGCAGAAGATGGAGTTCATTGCCAAATCAAACATGCACATATGAAATCAAAAGCTAACCTCCTCACATGTGGGCTTCACTCATTTGATTTGGAAGAAAAAATGGCTTCTCCGTTCCCACACAGACGATACCGACCCCACTTCCAGTCTAATGAAAATGCCCTTCTAAACCCTAAACCCCCAGCTCTGCACCGTAAACATTGAACTTGCAATGCGRGAGCGCCTTCAGTCCTTCCAAGTATGCCCGAATACAGCCGCCCGGCTAGCCTAAAACTAGAAGCGTGATTTTCCTCCTACACATTAACGTCCCAATGTGGACACTACATTCGGCAAAGAGGGGGTGACACAAGGCAAGCGCGCATTGGATTAAAGTCGTAAACTGCAAGGTGAAGAAYCAGCACCTATCTAAAGAGGAACTTGAAATCAAAAAGGAAGAGAGCCACACAAACCAGCGTAATGTGCGTCACAAGGAGACTCCTCTACCATAATTGCCTCCGCCACCCACTTGAGCGCTCCGAGATTGGGTTTAGGATCCATGCCCCATGCACTACCTTGGGGAAGATTGGATGAAGACCATGTCTTTTTGCTTAATAAGTAGAAAAATGCCTAACTACCTACATGCCCCATGCACTGCCTTGTCAATTCAGGGTCCATGCATAATGGCCATGGGCCTGGGCCATGGTAGCATCATGCCCTAAAACACTGAGACTGAAACAGTGGAAAGTTTACCCGGACAGCCCGGCAATCAACAGGAAATTCCACGTGCAATTCAGAGGAGGATATAATCTAAGTATCTAACGGCAGCACGACGAATGAGAAAACTAGCCCAATCAGACCGGCCACAGCGTGGCAGAAGCTATCAGAATAATAAATAGGAAGGTGAGATTTAGTGAGCACCAGTGAAATGTAGATGAAGCTTCCATCTTGTCTTGCAGCAGGAAAAACGAAGAAGACTTATAGTGTTTTATTGAAATTTAGCCATGAAAATATAGATTGAATTGTACATTTTTTTGTGAGAAGTACAATTTTCCAAATGATGATATTATATAAATAAGTTATTAAAATAATATATTCCTATTTAAGTTAATCTATTTCCTCTATAKATTATATTTTTTTTTGTTATGCCTGTTACAATAAATCCTTTAGAATCATGTGCTCCTGATAATATTCTTAATATCGTTTTGGAAAGCCCTTTGTAAGGAACAACGTGTAGGTTTTACATCATGGCGTTCATACGGACTTTGCAAAAGTTATGCATTTTTCAGATATTTCAAATATACAATTAAGCTAAATTATGTATTTTTTGGACCATGTATCATATGGTCACCTACCTAGTATCATTGCAAACTTATATTCAAGGGGTGGAACACAAGCTTGCTTTTAAAGGGATCAAATTTTACAATATAAAAGTTTTGGATTTTAAACTTATTTAATCCATGAATCTCACAATTTTTTAAATTCTGCTAAATTATATTACATTGTATATCTTTTAGACCGTGCATTAGTTGGTGGCGTTCTTAATAATAGTTAAAAGATGTCTATGAGGAGGATACTTGGACTTTGATATGTGGCATTTGAACGCACATAATGAAAATGAGAGATCTTTCAATTACAATTAAACTAAAACAAATTAAATTGTTTGCTATTTTGGAAAAATAATAACTTTCATAGTCATGTATTGCATATGCAAATGCCATGAAATAAAGACCTAACACTCTTTCTATACATAAAGGTTTTTATTTACATCAACAACACAACTTTCATATTGCAACAAAATCTGTAAACCCCTTTGTGCATGAAAGATAAATATTGAATGTCAAATAAAGTTGTGGCAAAAGGGTGATTGCAAGAAAAACCAATACTATTTTGAGGCACACTTGGAATGATGGAATTTTCATCAATTATAACTTTTAAAGCATGAACCCAATTAACTTAAAATTTTTGTTGCAGATGTTCAACTTGATAGCAATCATATTTTTTATTTTTCAAAAATTTTCAAAAATCATTATATTTTTAAGTTTAAATTTAGCTAATTCATTACACTTTGCAATTTAGGGATTTTTAAAACTGGAAAGTGCCTAAAATCAATGATTTAGAGTTGAAATTTTTGTGGTCTATTTCCATAGTGCGTGAGCATCTATTGACAAAAGGATATTTAAAAAATCATTATTTATTTTCCTCTATGTGACCCCTAATAAGGCTCTATTGCGTGTACTTCTCAACATTCAAGATGGTTTAAAGACTATTCTTATAGTAAAATCTCTTCATCATGAAATTCTCTCAAATTTCCACTTTTAAGTTTCTTTGAAAATTCTTTTCCTATTTTTTACAAATTAAAATGTTGAAGTGTCTATTTTTTGCAAAAACTATGATATTCTATTTTGTGAATAACTTTGACCTATATTTTTGTACATCTCAAACTCTGGTGATATAATATTTCTAGTATTTTACTAATTATTCACATTTTTTAATATTTTTTAATATTTTTTTCCAAAAAGTCAGCTAGTAGAGAGCCAAAAGCTACGCAAAACTTTCTTGCAATGCTCCAATAGCACAAAATGCACTGCTATAAAATGCGTTTATTTTAATCAAACATCAATTTTGAAGACTTTGATTGAGTGCAAAAACAAATGGAAAGAAAACCTACTAGTTTCAAAGGACTTCTTCTATTGTTTACATGAATTTAAATCCTAATAATGAAGTCACTTATACATATTATGTTCAATAGAGCTTGAAATAGAGCCTCCATAGAGTTAGCAATATAAACTTTTCTATTTGTAGTGAAAAGACATTACATGAAATTTTGTGGGCAATTTTTTTGCAAATTTAAAAAATTATTTAAAAGAATTAATAATTAATATTATCTGACTTGGTTGTCTGACAATTGGCCATGTCAAGACTATTGATGTGGCAATTTTCCACAGCCTAAGAATWCAAGATAATTTATAGTCTTTAAATGCCCTTAAATTTCATGTAATAAAAGGTCTTCTTTTGACTATTAGGTTATGATGTTTGTAAGTAGAATTAGTGTGCTCTTTTATCTTAGCAAGTGAATTGTAAAATATATCATTGTAACTTGATTTCAAGAAGAAGAAAGATGATAAGTGAGCACACGAAATTGTAAACAGAAATAAAAAMAAGTTTTTTTKGAATAAAAATCAGAAAAATAGTTTGGAACTATAAATTAGAAAAAACTCTTGTCTYATTTTGATTMTGAAGTTTAAAATGTGCAATTCAGATGTGCAATAGCATACTCAACATACAATTTCTCMAAAATCTATGAAATGTATTGAAAAGACCAATTCATAAATGATATTCTATTTTTATATTGTAGGTAAATGAAACAAGTTAATGTATTCAACAATAAATGATAATTGACTTCAACAAAGGGGGAAGGCAATTATTGGGTAGAAAGACTTTGGAGGATTATTGTTCTACAATGTTGTTTTAATCGTTAAAGGACCAAATTGCGTTTATTTTGGCGACATAGGATTTTGGTTATTTAACTTCAAATGGAGTTTTTGCTATTTTTCTTTGACATTTTCACGCAACATGTGCTTAAGGAGTAGCTTAGAGGCCCAAAAGTTTTCATAAGTTTYGACGGCATGATTAAAAGTTATTRCGTGATATGTAGTTATCGTTGATCWTTGGGCAACTTAGGCAAGTTAAAAATTTATGAAAAGATCACTTTATCAAGAAATAAAAATTTAAAATTGATTTTCTAGATTTATATKTAGGTTGAAAGCTTTAAATCATTCSATTTCGATTAATGAGAATCTGWTGAAAGTTATGAGGAGTTATAGTTTGCGGATAGTTATGGAATCTCTACACTGAAATAAACTTTGAAGTACWTTATTTAACACAATTTTCAATTTTTTTGAAAAAGAATAAAAACATTGGATGTAGATTGTTTACAACAAGTTTAAAATTGTTGGAATTGGTAATTTTCATTTCCATAACTTAATTATGAACAGTTTAGTGTTTTCATTTTCTACTTCTTTCTACTTATGATTTATTTTTTAATATATGTTGTGTAATTCCAAATTAATTGAAAATTTTCAAGCAGGTAGTTACCTTGCGTTGTAGAATGAATTCAAAGGGTTAGCACCATTTTGGACATTATTTCATACATATGTGACCTTATAAAGTGTTGCTACCTAATTTTTTGCAAGGCCAAAAAGTGGATTTGTGTCAATTCAAACATTAATATCTTTCAATCTACATGGTGGAAATTTTTGAATTTTTTTTCACGTCTTTTCAAACTAGTTCACTACAAGAGCCTATGGTGAAGTGTGTCTAAAAATGTTTTTTTTTCTAAAATTAGGTGCATGTACTAGATTGGCAATTTTTGGAACATTTTGAGAGAAAAACATAAACAAAAACCTTTAGAAGTCAATACTAATTTATTATTTTGTCTAAAACTATAACATTAAATTTTTATACAAATCTTAACTATTAGTATTATTAAAACACAAACTCTTTGTGTAATCAATAATGCAAAAATTCTACTTGTTGCAATATTGCAATATTACCAAATATTTCAACATTGAAAAGCTACACATTTTGGAAGAAGTGCATCTTCCATTTTTTTTCTCRAGATGATCAACAACCAACCATGGTGGAATGGCTCTTGATTGAGAGGGGAGGTTAGCTTTTGAGATACCTTGCCTTCCTTCCCCGACAGATAAATATAACATTGTGGCCTACGCAAGCAAGATATGCAAGACCTCACAACTCTTCTTGGCATGTGGTATTTGCAAGTCTGTGTCGAGTGTTGGATAGTATTCTGGTGTATATGTTAAGTAGTTCTCTTTATTCTAGGCCACTTGTAGTTAGTAGTTCTTGTACAAGACCTGTAGTACTGTATGTACAAGACTCTTCTTTTGACACAAATGAAATGGAATTCCTTTGCAAAAGATAAAATTATAAAAATACAAGATTGTGATATTGTTGCGATGGAAGGGAGGTAATTTCCAATGAATCTTTTTTCTTTTACTATAGCATTTGATTTTAATCATTGAACTATGATTGCCTATTTGCCTCATCATTTCAGATACCAAAAGGACATGCAAATAAATTCATATTAAATAACAATTTCAGTAACCAAACATGACAAAGATTTTCTTCTATTAAAAACAAATACAATATTAGCAATTATATCCTTGGATATTGATTTTTATTCCTACTAGCAAGATGATTATCGGAATACCAACAATGAATCCATAGAACCTATTAGAACATATCATTTCAACATTTAAATTGCTATGTTACAAGGCTGTATACTATTTCTCACCCTCGTCATTAAGAGTTTAGGCTTTTAATGACTAAAATTTGGTATTATTGTCCCCTGCTACAGCTTTGTGGAGAGTGCCCGACACCAGGCCATTCAATGTGCTGGAGCACGCAACTCGGGAGTGTTAGACCATCAGTTGGATCGCAATGTTTTGAGTTTGGGCTGTCAGGCAGGTTTAGCGGGTAGGGAAGCCAGCCAGCCGGGTCCCATGATCCATGCGGCATGCTGACTACATGCCATGGACCATGGGGGGGGGGGTATGACAGCCCTGATGTGACAGGGTAGCTCCCCCCCAAATGAATGCGACAGCACTCTAGTGTCTGACTGTACGAAAAATTCAAGGGGTAGGGGGGGCGAGGAGGTTACGTCAATATCATGAAAAATAATTATATGATTTTGATAGCGCACTCCAGCGTATCAATTCACACTCGTAATGGGGAGAAAGTATAGAGGGCTCACGTCAAGTTCAAGCAAATTAAATATTTTATTCACTTTGAAGGATGAAGGTTATGGGGATCATATGGRTTGTAWTARAYTTGTCAKGCTTCTTTCAACTCTACTTCCTTCATTTTCAATTTGCAAATTACAATTAGGGGGGCTCCATTAAAAAAAAATACCAATTTTTTTCACTTACTCTTAAGCAAACGCCTTATTCCATTGTTCAATCCATTAGGAGTTTTGGTAAATGAAAAATACGGGGTGGTCTCATTAAACAACGTCCACGTATTTTTTTCCATGGCCTCCTAGGCAAACACTTTACCCCATGTTTCAATCCATTAGAGTTTACGGTGAATGAAAAATATAGTGGGGTGATTAAACAACCTCCCCATTTTTTTTCCTTAGGGTTAGGCAAACCCTTCACCATATGTTGCAAGCCATTAGGGCTGAAGGGTGAATGAAAAATGAAGCCACGTGATTAAACTAACTCCCCATTTTTTTTCCTTTAGGGTTAGGCAAACCCTTATCCACATGTTTCAATCCATTAAGGTTTAGGATAAATGAAAAATACGGTTAGGTGATTAAACTCGCTTTCCGTTTTTTTTCTTTAGGGTTAGGCAAACCCTTTACCCCATGTTGCAATCCATTAAGGTTGGAAAAATGAAAATACGGAGGTTTAGGCTCATTTAACATGCAACCTTCCTATTTTTTATTTTACTCTTTTGCAATTATTGCATCCCAAGTTTCAATCCATTAGGGTTTAGGAAAAACCAAAAATATAGCGGGATTATTCAACTAACTCACACCCAAAATTGTAATTAGGGTTAGGCAAACCCTTCACCCCATGTTCCAATCCATTAGGGGTTAGGTTAAATGTTAAATACGGGGGGCATTAGACAACCTCACCATTTTGTTTTTCCTTACTCTTAGGTGAACCCTGTATCCCATGTTTCAATCTATTAAGGTTTGAAGTTTAGGAATAATACAACGGATTTGTAAACAACCTCCCCATTTTTTTGGCCTTATTTTTTGGCCAACCCTTCATCCCATGTTTCAATCCATTAACCTCTAAAGTCCCATTGTCCCCTCGGGGGACAATTTGAATTTGGGCAGGTTCCTCTGACCTTAATTTTTTATGAAACTTTTTGAAACTTTTTGACTTTCTCATAAGATAGAAAAAATGATTAGCTTTGTGGGAATATATTTTTTATTTCAATTGGTGCCTTTGAGCAAAAGTTATACCACAAAATCCCCAAACTGAACTGGGTGGGCAGCAAAAAAAAATTTGCAAAAATTCAAAATTAAATTTTTAAATATTATTTTCTAAAATGATATATTTTTGTCTATATTTGAAGTTTTGATTCATTCTATTTGGACTAGTCATGAGAAAGTTTTGGACAATCTTGTTTTTTGGGCACTCTAAGCATCTTCATGAAAAAAAACTCATAGGATTCATTTATGAATGCAATTTTCACAATTTAAAAGAAAAAAGATTGGAAAAGGTGAATTGTACTTTCTAGAACAATCTCACCATTGGGATTATTATGTTTCAATCTCATCTTAGAGCTATTAACCATTTAGTTTTCTTTCAATCTTACACCTACTTCTACCTACCAATTTTTTAAAGAATGAAAATCAAGTGTGTTTATTTTTTTTATATTTTTTTTAGACTTTCAACTCAATTCTTCAACATAAAAAATTTTAAATTCAAAGTCTGTAGTACAAATTTTTTTTAACAAATGGCGGTCAAAGTCATCTGAAATTGCAGGCCAGTGTTAAAAAAAATTTATTTTTCCACTTTGAATGTTGATATCTTCCAATCTATACGGTCAAACTTCATGAAATTTTTACATCATGATCTAAGTAAAGTGAAGTACAAGATCCTATGGTTGTATTTTAACAAAAAAAATTTGTTTTCTTGGATAAATGCAACAAAAATGGCAGTTTTCAACCATTTTTGACAAAAAAATGGCCTTGGGACTGTAGGGGTTAAGGTTACGGGGAAATGAAAAATACAGCGGACAAAATAAACTAACTAGCCGTTTTTTTTTTAATAGTCTTATGAAAACCCTTTATCCCATGTTTAATTCTTTAGGCGGTACGATATATGAAAAATAGGGGGGGCTCATTAAACAACCCCCTCATTTTTTTTTCCTTATTCTTAGGCAAATATTGTACCCCATGTGGCAATTGTAGTATAAATTTCTATAACAACCCAAGGCAATTTCAATTAGGTTTGTTCGGGGGAAAACTCAAATTAGCTTAGTGATTTAATTAGCTAATGTCACTTTGTAGGTAAATTATGTCGTTAATCTTAATGTATTAGGTTATCTGGTATATTTCACACTCTACTTAGAAAAGGAGAAGAATTCTTTTTCTAATTTCCGTCCAATTATAAATATAGATTTCTAACCACTAAGTCCGTACCGATCTTATCTTAAAATAAAATGTGGAACTAAAGATGTAAAATAAGGGAACCTACATCTACAAATTTCATACTTGGAATTCACTGAAGTATATTACAAATATAATTATTTGCAACCTGCATCTCTCAAAATATATATTTGAACTTTGAAAATTCGGTTTAACCAAGAGCTCATTAATTGCTTGGCACAAATATCATCTCAACATCTAAGTCGCTTTAAGCGCTAATGACTCAATCACTTAGAGTAAATGTAACACATTCCYTTTCTAGGGATTGAACCAACCAAGGATATTGCTTTAAGCAATTCTAAAATTTCCCTTAAGGGATGTATGACATGCACTCTTAAATTATTTAAAGAATTTAAAATTCTTTCCTTTTCAAGGCTCCGGTCTTCATTTGACTATATATCCTTCCATCTTTAGCTTTATGCTTTCTCCATTTGTAACACCATGATATCTGAAAGCTTTTCTCTTTTCCAATTGTAATATTAATTCTAAATTATACTTACTTAATTTTACACAACTACACACAAATTCTAATGAAAGATTTTAGATACACATTCAAACATTCAGTCAAATCTCATGTTTTCAATTCGAATACCATTTATTAATTATATAAGTAATAATTCAATATTTAGAATGTACATCAATTATTTACAATCGTTCAATGATTTCTATTCACTAGAAATGTAAACCCATGTAACTATTTGTGAGCCCCAAATTTGTCACTTAGGACTCATAGTTTGTTTTTTTTTTCGTTTTCACGAGTTTAAGTATAGTTTTATATACAAAAATCTCAAAAAAGAGTGTAAAACCAAAATAGGTATGTCACGTACCAATATAGCATTTGGTCCCTTATAGATTGTTTTCCACCAAATAAACCCCATTTCTACTTGTACATRGGTTAAAATGTGGAAATGTAGGAAATTAATAGAATTAGGGCTAATCTGACCCAAATAGCCCAAACCTACGGTACATGTGACATCTTATGGCTAAGATTGTTCCGAGGGAACACCGTTGAGGTCCTAAGTCCATTCCCTAAGATAGGTTACACTTTCCCCATAGTATCACAGAATAAGCAGAAACTCCAAGTGTAGGCTTGCAGCAGTTACAAACTCAAGTTGGACCCGTAAGAGGAATCTACGAGTGGAGTATGGTGTTCTAGGGTGGAAATCGCATTTGGGACTCAACGGCAGAAACGGTTTGCCAAGATTTCCTTGTATGTGAAAGATTCCCTAGTTACCGGAATTAAAAGGAAAAGACAGAATTTGATTCTCCTCTGACCTTTGTGCAAAGTAAAAATATGAGCTTTCACATCCTTTGTAGAATTCCATGAAAGGTTCCATAAAAAAATTCGGAATTTTCTGATTTGTAAAAGATGTTCTTCTGGACAGTCAACCGCCAAAACCTACGATGGGAAATTCTTAGAAATTACTCAGGTTGTAGTAAAATCTCACTAAAAATTAGATTAGATTTTTTTATGCTAATAAGATGCACCATCAAGTTTCAAGACATTCCAATAGCTAGAAGTGCCCGAACTGGCGAGATTCCCTGATAATTGGGAAATTTGAAGTTTATGATGGAGTTGACTTGCGTACCGGAAGCATACGAAATTGGAATGAGGTCAAATCTAGGTCTTTTTTTACTCCTCCATATCTATTAAAGTACCTAGGCTAGTTACTTTTCTCAGAAAAGTCAAACTTTAAGATTTGGGTTTTTACCCCGTTTTGATATTCAGTTAGCAATAGGTTATGTTGAGTTTTTTGGAGTTTGGTTAAGGGGATGGATTTTTTTCTAAGACTAAAAAAGCCCTTTAGAAGCCAACGGCGCAATTAATTTTTAATTTGGAGTTAATCTCCAAAAGTTAGAAGTTTGAACTAGCGTAAAAAGTTAAAAATTGAAGATTAGGATGAAAATCTTAGTTGATAAGATTACGGCTTAGGAATTGAAGGGAGGTGAGACACCTTGGAAAAGTATATAAAAAGGGCTCATTTTTCTCTCAAATCACCCCATGTAGCCATATTTTGGCTTATTTTATACAATTACGTCTATTTAGTTGAATCTTGGCCTTTTTTGGCCATGTTGCCAATTTTGTGTGTTTTTGAAGCATTTTTAGCTTCATTGTTGGTGATTTTGGAGCTCTCTTTGAAGGACATTGGGGTCCCTTCAAAGCTTGCTCTTACTTAACTTGTTGTGATTTATTGTGGGTTTATTGCGTGGTTCTTATTACTTGGTACTTATCCTAAAGAACACCCCCTCCGTACCTTGGCAATGCCGCTTAGGGGGCCCTCTAGTGCCTAATTGTTGTTGCATGGCTTAAGTGGAAACTCCTTAATTGAGAAGTTCCCCTAAGTTGTGTGTACGTGTTACTTGGCCTTGGTTAGGTGCTAGTTTAACTCGACGTGGTACTTTGGCTTCCCTTGTCCTCCGGTTCTATATGTTTTCCCTTACACAGCGAAGCTTTGACTTTGCTTCATTTGAATTGTCTTAGAAAATTGGAGATTTATCAACGCACAGCGAAGCTTTGACTTTGCCTCGTTTGAGTTGTCTTAAAAAATTGGAGATTAATCAAAGTACGGCAAAGCTTTGACTTTCTTTACTCCAAGTTTAGTTTCCAAAATACTTGTTGAGGAATTCCAAGTTTAGCTTCCAAAAACTAATACTTAGCTCCCAAGGTTCATATGTGATTTAAACCTTTAGCCCCCCTCAAAACAAGAAACGAGCCTTGTTGTAGAATATTTAGAAAGAGACCAAAATTGAAGGTAAGTAGCTGTCCAAAAGCCCCAGTATGCAAAACTGCTAAGACCCAACCCATCTAAAGCCCCAGTAAGCAAAACTGCCGAGTCCCCAGCCATCCAGAGCCCCAGTAAGCAAAACTGCCAAGATCTAGCCCATCCAAAATCCCCAGGAGACCTCAACTGTGAACAACAAACCGTTGGTCGCCTCCCAATCGGAAGTCGCCACGTGGCCGCGCGGGGGAGAGGTCGGGCCAACCAGGAGTCGCCACGTGAAGGGTTCCAGTCGGGGATTGGGAGAAGGGACTGCCTCGTATGTCTGATGGTTTGACAGCTTCGTATGGACTGATAGTTTAAATGTCTCGTTTGGCCAGTCCGTGAGTCAAAAATTGTTGGAATAGATTTAGAACTTAAGCAAAAATTAGCACTAGAAGCAAACCGCTTGACATTCTAAATAACATAGAATTAGTAAGGAAGAAGTAGGATTTAATAGATAGGAAGTAATTAGGAAAAAGAAATCTTGGATTCAACGTTTTTATTGCCAAAATTCTCTAAAGTAGTATAGTAGTTCTCAGGACTCAAATAAAATAGAATGGAAGTGGAGAGAGATGAAGTGACGATTTAGAATTATGAAGTGACAATTTAGAAGTTGAAGAGGATTTAGGAAGAGATAGGATTAGGTGAAAATCTAGGAAGACAATTAGAACCATCAAAACTTGGATAGAATAATAATTGACCAAGGAATTGAAGAATCAATTATTATTGAAGAGTTGATTTTAATTATTTAGTTCAAGTCTAGTCAACCCTTTGAAGTATAAATAATTGAATTAAAATAATATAGAAGAAAAAGAGAGGTTAGAAGAAAAAGAAAAGAAAAGTGAAGTTCAAGAATTTGGCAAACCTTGTACTAAAACCCCTACTTTAAGCCGTGGGCAAAACTATCAAACAATTCCGAAACATGGCAAATGACGAGGAGTTTGAAGGGGTATACAATTACCTAAACAATGACACCAACTCCGAGGTAAGCTCCTCACTTTAAACCATCCATTTTAATTTCTCAAAATAGGCATTTACAAGTAGGACCGAACTCTCAAGTCAATTCAGAGTATCTATAATAGGAATATTTCAAGAATCAGGATAGTAGTGTGGTAGAGTCTAGTTAGAGGTTTCCAAAACCCTATCACACTTAGGACTTGGAGCTAAAACGAGTGAGATATAGGCGGAATAAATTTAGGACTTAATTTGGATGAAAAGTAATTAGAAGATAAATGAGACAAATTAAATTAGAAAATATCAAATAGAAATAAACTAAGTCTCGAAAGTGGAATTAGAAGTTAATTATCAAAGTAGGGTTAGCAGTAATCAACGGATGAAATTTTAAACGCCAATTAGCAGTCAAACTTCATCCACCAACAACTCTTGATAGGGAAGGTGGATTTCCAATATCACGTAGTCAGAAGTTTAGTGACTACTTCTTTACTTAGTGTTTGAAATGTAAACTTCACTTAAAAGTTGTATGATTGTAGGTTTTGTTGACTATATTTTGGAGTGAATAAAACTACATGTGTGCATAGTTTTATATTTTTTTTGTTGAAAGTTTATCATGTCTATAATCATAGAGGAGTTGAAGTTTTATTTATTTTTTGCTGAAAGTTTATCATGTCTATCATCATAGAGGAGCCAAACAATCAGTACGAATTCTCATTTGTTTGCAAACGTCGACAAAGTGAAAAAAGATGCATTTTCTTACACTTTAATAGTTTTTGTATTTTTCTATAGTGATCATAGTTATTGGTTTATAAACATTGTGAACACTTAGAATTTTTCGATTTTGGCTATTTGTCTTGTGCAATGTGAATAGAAAACTATTTGTTCAATCCTTTTCTCATTGGTATAGTGATTAAAGGCTAAATGCTTAATAGATTCAAAAAGACATATTTAGCTAGATGTGAAGCGTGGCAATTTGTTTTTGGAACCTTTCAATTGAATAGTCATCTCTTCATCAATTAGATATAGTCAAGCAATTCATTTTTGGAAGACACAACTCACTTGGTTTTCTTTGGTTATAGAATTATTAAGTCATCTTTTTTTATTACTTTTATAATACAAAACAATTTGTCTTTTCAATCAATTTGCTTGTAAACTGCAGTGATTGCAGTGAGCAATTCAAATCCAGTGATTGGATTTTGAGTGTGTTGTGTAATTGATTTGTTTGTGTGTGATTACTTGAGTGGAAATTAATTAAGTTGGAAACTAATTGACTATGAATTGGTTCAGTGAGTGGACCGGAACTTGCATTTAATTGACGATTAGTTTGTGCAATGTATATTCATTGTGACTAAGAAAGCTTGTGTGTGTGAGTGTGTTAAGCAGCTTGATTGTGTTGTGATCTTGCTTCAACTGAGAGTGTGATTGAATGTGTGAAGAATTGGCGAATTGTAAACTCCAGTTATCTTGTAAGTGAGAGTCGGCCAATTGTCCGAGTATGGATGAGAGTGAAGCAAATTGTCTGTCGACTAGTGGAGTGAATATACCGGCTAATTGACTGTAACAGTGATCAATTAAATAATCAAGGATCTTGTGTGCCTATAGTCGAGGGTGATTGAGAGCTTGAGAAGTTGTGAAGAAATTGTACAACATCAGATTGCTTGTGTAGTTCAAATTGAGTTCATAAAATTACTTTGAGCGATTAAGTTCTATTAGCAATTTGTCTATCTGCGGTGGTGGAGTTGTGATCGGAGTGGAAGATGGCGGATCAATGGATGAATCGCTGCCCTAGAGTGAAAGACTAACAAATTGTCGTAGGTTAGGAGCAAATTGGAGTGGAGCAAGAGCGTGCTGACAATTTGTTGGACGGCYATCAGCAATCCAGGGAAATGTTGTCTTGATGAATTAAATATTAATTAAGTCAATTGGAGTTTATAATAAAATAAAATAAAATAATGATGTGTGGAATGTGGATGCATGCTGTGAAATATTAGTTTAGCAATTCAAATATTAGTCGTTTGCTTTGTGGTTTTGGACGAATTGTTAATGCGGAAGAGATAATAGTTGCACCATCACTTGGGAAATTGAATTAAAGAGAAACTGAAATTTCCTTTTTAGCAATTCGGCAGTGATTATTGTTGGAGAGTTTGAAGGATAGATTCAAGCTTGTAATGCAATTAAATTGCCTTAGCATAGATTAGTTGAGGAATTAAATGAGTGGAGAAAGGAACCAACCAATTTGTTCTGCAGCCTGTCGGTGTGTATGTTTATTGAGACGTGATCTAAAATTATGGCCGAATTGGCGGAATTGCTGAGTAATCTTGTGCTGGCAAATAGTTGAGTAAGCGAATTGATAGGGAATTTAGAACTTAAAACTTAGCAAAATTGATTTATAATGATGTTATAACTAAAACAAAGTGTTGGAGAAATTAAGGTGAATCAAAATATATTTAATGGATGCATATTGTGTATATTGACGATTTGCCTTGGCTTTTGTGCAGTAAAAAGGAGCAAATTCAGATTGCATCATAGAATCATGCTTTTGCATTAGATTAGAGACAAATTGCTTTAGGACTGGGACGGATTTGTTACTCATCTAAATTAGTGATTAAGTTATTTAATTAGTGACCGGTCGAATTGCTCAAATGATAAAAAAACTTTATGGTAATTAATGAATGGAGGCTAAAATAAATATATATTATATAAATACTATCTTGTTGCAATGATTAAGATGGATAGTGCATGCATAAGACGAATTGCTGGTCTACCTTGACGAATTGCTAATAATTCTTATAACACACTATATAGGACCGGGACCACACTCATGCGTCCATAGCATTATTTAGGACTGGCCAACAAATTATATATTTGGGAATAAGAGTGTATGCAAATTGCCCTTGTGTTTGTGTAATGTAGTATTAAACCTTTGTATCTTTTATTCACTTTTAGAATACCAGTGATTTTAGTCACCTTAACGTTAGACTATTTGACCATTCACCTAGATTTGAACCCCTATGCTATAGTCTTGGGTTTTGTGAGATAGACACAAAATTAGACTACAAACATACATAGTATAAAAGTTTATACTGTGAGTTAAGAAATGCAGTCGGATAATTCACAATTGGTCTGACGGTTTCACTTATCTCATAGTAAGAATATTCATTAAATATTAAAAAAAATTCTTATAAATAAATTATAGAATAGGATTATTAGTTTATTTACTTCTTTAACTAAGGGTATATTTACACTTTCTTAGTGAATACTTAGAATAGTATTTGGAATTTTGCAAATGTACCCTAATACATTATGAAGACCTTTTTTTTTGCTTACAGGAAGTATAATCGTGTAGAGTATAGAAGAGAATCAAAGAAGGCAAGAAAAGCTAGAGAGTGGAAAGATGTAAAGGTGGAAGTTGGAGGTAAACTTTTTAATAATTTTTTCCCTTAAATATTAGAAAAAAAATTTCAATTGAATTGAATTTAGTTATTTGAATTTTCAATAACATAGTTGAAATATTTCTAGAGATTTTACTATTGTATCAATGGCTCATAATAGAATTTATGTTTTTTTAGGTGTATATATTCTTACAAGAAAAAATTATAATGAAGATCTCAAGCATCATTATAATCTATCTGTTCCGGATGGTTACAAATCTATATCATCTGGAATAGTGGTGATTCAAGATCAAGAAAGTCAAGAGATTGTCTTGATTGCAAAGTTCATTCCTTTTAAGGATATGAAACTTGAACAGTTTAAAGAATATGAAGATTTTACAAAATCTTTGATACTTTTAAAGCCTGAAGCAAGCAGAATCAAATATAATTTGCATTTGCGAACGGGTGAAATGTATGGGTGTAGATGGCGAGGAGATATGATATTTTTCAAATTTTTATATTATTACTTGATTTGTTATTATTATTTTTAATGCCATGTTAATATTTTTTTGAATATTGATAAAATTATATGATTTTATTATGTTAATAGGATCAGATCATGGTTTTACATTTGGGCATTACTGTCCAAGTTATAAAGTTCAGCAAAATGTAGTTACTCTYCATGAATGGAAAGAACAACAGAAAACAAATTTATTAAAAGTTTCTTCTTTTTATGCCTAATGTTTCTCCAAAGTAGCTCCAACAGTCCAACACTTTATACTCATATACAATTGGAATGAAAAAATACACGTTGTCAAGTAGAGAGGAGCGCGCTTTGAGAATACGCGAAGTATCTAGCTGCAACTGAGAATAGTTTGCTAAAGAGTTCAGTCGAGTCTTTGGTCTTCAATCTTCAAACTTCAAACTTCAATCACGTCCCCGTTGGCCTATCCTGTGGTGGCTGTAAAGGACCAAGGTAAGGGTGTATAATAAGAAACAAGTTCTCGGACAGATAAAACCAGATAGCAAAACACGAGTTGTCGTCCGGATGATGGGATCCTACATTTCAAACCCACAGTGACCAGGAGGCGCCTTTCACCAGTAGGAACAACATAAAAGATCGACCATGTGGACCATTAATCCCACTTCGTCGCCACAAACACAAAACGGAGCGCTTACTGGATAACCACGGCTCGCAACAGGTTTACAATGCAGGTATTGAATTACAACTAGCCTCCAAAATCAGTTGGGAATAACAAAAATGAAATTGAACCATAAGCCACAACACATTGGAAACCCTCAAAGCTCTTCAAATCTTCATCTTCAAATCCTTAAGCCTTCACATCTTCAAAAATATCTTCAAAACTATAAAGGAGCTCCAACTTCACCCTCAATCTATCTAAACTCCACTCAAAAAAAAAAGGCAGCAGACCTTCCTATGCTTCCACACTCATAACTTTTGCATTTCTTCTTCAAATCAAAAGATTGATAGCTTTTCTGAAAGCTGACAAAATTTCCTATTAAACCTGCAACTTTCAAGTCAATCCAAAACTCTTTTCAACTTCTATGACCTCTCAAAGTTTCGGTCCATAGATGGTAAAAGCATGAGACTTTCTAATTTTCCACACTCACAACTCACTCATAAAAGCTCCAAATTGAATGAATGATGACTCTTTAGAAAGATACTACAATGATATACACTTTGTTCAAATATAAAGACATATTGAAAATTACTTCAAAAGTTATGGCTCAAAGAAGCCTCTGTTCTTTTTAATGGAGAGCCTCGAGTCTTTCTCAACTTCAAAACTCTATAACTTTTGATTCACAAATCCAAATTCAACTTTGAAGCACAATTTGGAAAGTTCTCATCTCAAGGAATCATATGCCAAAGTTTCAATTTCCAAAGATTAAAATCAACGAGCTACATCAAATCAAAATCTGCCTTCCAAACCCCAACAACAACTCCTTCTCCACATAATTACCCTACTTCCTCACATAATAATCCTCTTGGGAGGAGCAAGAATATCTTATCAAGCCTCAAGATCCCTTAAATAAATAAGACTCCTTCTATCCACCACACATGAGCCTCTCAACAACCATTGGTTCTAGGAAAAATACCTATATAGTAAATTACTTCTAAACTCCCATTCGTTTACTTTTTAATACACATATATCATCAAAAATTAAAATGTCATACTAAACTCCAACCTTCATCCAGTGGAGGTAAAAACTGAAGTTGATGAAGAGTACCACTCCACATCCAGTGACTCCATAAAAACCCTCATGATCGACATTTTGCAATCGAACTCCGAATCCAAACCCAAATTCTAAAACTCAAAGGAATACATCGAACTAATAAAATTTGTCAAAGACTTTCACTTTAAAACAATTCTATTGCTAACAAGCGTCACCTTGAAGTTAACGGAATCGTCACCAATAAGTTTCTCCTTTAAATCAAGAATCAACTGAAACGTATAATATATATATATATATATATATATATATATATATATATATATATATATATATATACGTTTTAAATATTGTATATATTTACAATACAACAACGTATTCCAATGTTAACAGATTTGGAATTTGATATTTTATCTAATGAAGAAATCAACATGCTATGCAGAGATGAAAAAGCCTTTTCTAGTAATTTAACATTTACTATTAATGATTTTAACAATGAATTTCATAAGGATAATGATCATAGTACATATAGTTTTGGGATTTGGGCCCCAGTTTTCTTAAGTAATGATAGTTTAGCAAGTAAAGAAAATAGGTTTTTTGTAAACAGGGTGAATTCCTTTTAGGTTCACAAAGTTTGTATGAATTTAGATGATTGTGATAGGATAGTACAACTAATTTGGCAAAGGAAGAGTGATTTTCATTGTATTGTTCCATCTGAAACTAATAGTGGTATTACTAGGATAGGGTCCTCTTTACAAGTTAGTGAGTCTTCAGTTCAAAGAGTTAAAATTTCTAACTTTAGAGCATATGAAGGGAAAACATGTAAGTGAAAAAATTCAGAGTGTTGATAAAATAATAGATGATGAATTACAAAAAAACAAACTAAAACTTTAGGATTACATTGCATCCGAAGTATCATTGCAAAAAGAAGATGGCGTGCAGTTCAACAAGTGAGTTTTTATTCTAACTTTTTGATCTTATCAAATTCATGTACACAAACAAAGAACGCCAAACAATATTATTTTTCTTAATATTATAATTGTGTGCAATGCTGTTAACTAATTTGCTTCTATATATTTGAATGAAGAAAATGTTCCTTTAAATTAAGTGCGAAGGCTTACTAGTGTCATGGTGGACGTGGAATTGCAGGACTGACCTTTGAAACGTGGCACTACATTTCACTGTAGGTGCTTAAAAAACATGATTAGTATCTGCTCACCCTTGAAATAAGACCTATCATAGGACCATGTGATCCACTTTTAAGCAAAAAAATTTTAAGTCATATAGTAGCAAATTTATGTATTGTTAGCTGAATTTTAGTTGAACTACTAAAGTTTATGTATCGCCACGTGGGCAGTTTTTCTTGGCCGGTCCTATTCATGTGGAATGACATGGTTCACACGTGACATGGCAGTGAAGTTTTTCAGAACAGCCTAAACATCCTGTTTTGTAACTCATTTTTTAGTAACATGCTCGAATTCGTCCTTATTTTTCAAAATTCTGCATGTTTTTTGATTTGTCAATAGGAACGGATTTTGGGTGACGTCGGAGTTTACTGAAATTTGATCCAAAAAAACATATATCTACGTTGTTTTTGGAGTTTTGGAGTCACCTAAACCCATGGTTTCTTCTGGTGAAGATACTTAAATGTAATCAATTAATTTATAGAATTAATAAATGCCAATCTTAATGGTTGCACTATTCAAGTTAACAATTTACACCGACAAAGTTTAATTCACACTTATAGATTTTCTGACCATCCTATGATCGGAAATAGGTTTGCTTAATTATTAGGAATGGGGCTAATAGAATCTTCACGGAAAAAATTCATGATGATTTTGCTTTCGAGGGAAAAAATTTCTAAAATAATTAATCCATCTAAAATCTATTTCTCTACACTGAAATTTTTTTCCAAAACTTTCCACATGCCGCATATAGGCTGAATTGCTTAAGTGGACGGAAATAGGTGATCATCCTTACTATAAGTTCAAAGAGGGCCTTAGGCATTCAGGGACTACGCGTTCCGCATTTAGGGATTTAATCATAAATTATAGGCATTTTCGATTTCCTGTTGAATTTAAAGCAAAATTCTAAAGTTTTATCGAAGAGTGCGGGCCTCGTGGGGTCCATTACTCTTTTGCAGTCCGCTTTTCCTTAAACAATAATTGTTAACTTGAACTTCCTCGCCAGTTCTGAAGAGAATCAGAGTTTCAATAAAGAATCTATTAATTATGAAGCATTTTTAGCTTTAAATATTGTTTTTTTGGGCTTTGTAAGGGCCGACCTGCCCTTACTCTCTACCTTCCCAACTATGTAGAGCTTTCAGGCTCTGCTCGCTCAGCGATTCTAAAAGATACTTGAATTGAAATGCCAAATAACAGTACACGTGGCAAACGAGGGGTGTTAGTGTGTTACTCACGTTCAATAAACCGGTGCTTACTTTTCAAAAATGCCTTTCTTAACATGCACGTCCTCACTGACATCACTCTATTTTCTTTGTAACATCCTGACGTTTCCAAAAACATCACCCACCAATTTCAGTTTGTGGTACGAAGCTTTTGTGTCTCAATCTTATTTCACCTGACATTGACGTTTTCTTCTAACGTCACAGAAAACGCGGCTTTCTTATAGTGATATCACAATCCTTACTCAAACACCCCTTCCAATCTCTCAATAAAAACCCGTCAAAGTCCACAACCACTCAAGCCAAAAAGTCTTTTCACACTTTTAACTTCAAATATCACCACATTCACACTTAATTACTCAAAACTTTAAACATCTAATCCATTTCACACTAAAAAAACAAAATTTATCTAGAAAATAAAATTATCTTGATTACAGAAATCCATTAGAGTTTTAGGTAAAGGAAAAATAAGGCGGTTTTATTAAACAGACTCCGCTTTTTTTTTGCTTATTCTTAGGCAAATCCTTTATCCCATGCTTCAATCCATTAGGGTTTTAGGGAAATGAAAGGTACGGCAGTTTTGTTAAAAAGACTCCCCTTTTTTCCATTACTCTTCGGCAAATCTTTTAGCCCATGTTTCAATGCATTAGGGTTTTGGRGAAACCCAAAAATACGGAGGAGAATTAAAGGAACTCCCCTTTTTTTTAACTAGTCTTAGGCAAATCCTTTACCTCATATTTCAATCCATTAGGAATTAGGATAAATGAAAAATTGTTGGGTTCATTGAACAACCTCCCCTTTTTTTCCACCTTACTCTTATGCAAATTCTTCACCCCATATTTCAATCCATTAGGGTTTTAGGTAAATGAAAAATACAGGGGCTCATCAAACAACCTCACCATTCTTTTTCCCATTACTCTTAGGAAAACCCTTTACTCCATGTTCAATTCCTTAGTGTTAGGGTAAATGAAAAATATGGCRAAGTATGAAACTATCTSCCCATTTTTCTATCTTTAYGCTTARGCAAACCCTTTACACCATGTTGCAATCAATTAGGRTTTAGGYTRAATGAATAAAACGGGRGCTTATTAAACACCCTCTCTATTTTTTTTCACTTACTCAGTTACTCTTAGGGAAACCCTTTACACCATGTTCAATTCTTTAGGAATTATGATAAATAAAAAATATAGGCGGAGGGGCGGGGGCATGAAACAACCTCACTCTTTTCATCCATGGCTTCCTCGCTCTTACACAACCCCTTGTTTCATTTCATTAGGGTTTAGAGCACATGAAAAATACGACGGGGAATTCAACTAACTCCCTAAAGAATTTTGGGATACTCTTAGAGTCTTAGGCATACCGTTCATACCATGTTTCACTCCGTTTAGGTTTGGAAAATGAGATTAAAAAGGCTCTCTAAACGACATACTCATTTCAAAATTTGAACTTAAACCGGCCGTCACGCAAACCCCTCAGTCCACTATAAGAAACTCGCATTTTTGATGTTGTTGCCAGAAAAACATCCTGTTTTTTGAGATGTCACGCGTTGGTCAGTGAACGGTTGTGAAAGTGTGAATTCAATAGGATGTTGCGGAAAATGTGTGCGGCTAAGTTAAAAAACAAGTAGATGTCACCCTAGACGGATACGTTCATGACAATGTTCAAAAGAACAAATTTGTTGTTTATTGTGATGTCTCCAAAAGCAGAGATTGCCACGTCAGCAAGTAGACCTATTTTGACTATAGATAAGTTAGTAAAAATTACTAGGGTCTATGGTAAAATGCTAACAATATATAAAAAATTTAGGAAATGGGCATCCACATGGGTGACATGGCATGCTTTGCCAAAAAAGATGAATGGATGGATGTGTACCATGGATGAAAAGAGATGGTCTTTATACAAGTGAAGTGGTAGGAAGAGAAATAATCCATATGGGATATGTAAAGCAAAAACTGTGTTCGATATAAAATATCTTAAAAAACATGATCGAGATGTCTAAAACAACATTTAGATGTCTAAAACAACAACTCAACATCTAAAATAACATCTAGATGTCTAGAACAACAATTCAATGTCTAAAACAACATCTAGATGTTTGGAACAACAACTTGACAACTAAAACAATATCAACATATACTATAGTCAAGTTGCCATACTCTAGTTATCCCATATCTTTTGTCTCACCGTGGTCAGAGAATGGATATATAAGTATGACCTTTACCTTTCATTCTCACTAATTTTTAATGAAGTTATTCCTTCATTTTGCCATCAAAAATTCTCTTAATGGTAAATGGTAAATTTTCTTTAATTTTTGTTGAATTTTAGAATTTTGCTTGTTTAATATATTTTGTTTTGGATTTTTTTTAAATAATTATTTTTTACTGACCTTGCTTTTTAGCTACAATTAATGTCTAAAAAAACACCTAGGTGTCTAAGATGACGTCTCAAAAATAAATAAAAAAGTCCTCAAATGGCATGAAAGTATGTTGACTAGGCATGGCACATCACTTTTTCCATTGCCACATCAGATGCCATGTCAAGTCACTCAAGTGCCACATCAACAAGAGACCGGATGAAAAACATTCCAATGTGGCACTTCCCGCCAAATTGCCTCCTACATAGCACTGAGCTGTCCGCCACATGACACATTCTGGAAACTTTAGAAGACCATGTTTGGAGAGATGTAAAAAAAAACGAGGCTAAATCACTCACGTCCTTTGAGATTTCTATGCGTTTTTTGCCCGTCCATTATAACGAATTTAAGGAGATGTCAAGGTTGATTAAAAACGTGTCAAAATAAACAATTGCGCCCATTTTTTTACAACGTCACATTAAAGTCTGTTTTGTTATAGTGTTTCATTGCGTATTTGCATGCAGAATTATGGGGGAGTGGGGGAGGTTATCAATGTTTCGGGAGGATCCTTGTTATCGGCATTAACTTGATTGCGTCCGACTTCGGGGGGGAGGGACATAGGGTTTCACAGTCTTAGGGTTTCGTGCGCTTTTTGTTTTTGTGGGGGAGCGGTTTAGGATCTTGCTTCGGTGTGCTTCGATTGGCGCTAAAATTGGAGCAAATGGACGTTACGACTATACGGCAGGGTGGCACAATGCTACGTGGAGTTCGGTTTTTTCAACGAAACGCCTAATGCTTTGCGGCGTGCGATTTCTGCATACCGTGAAGCAGGATTGTCCACGTCCAACGTCTTGGGGGAAATTGCGTCCCAAAACTGGACATCCAAATAGGGGGGACGCTCATGTCCGGCGGACGAGCGGCGGATCGACGGGTGGATGGGCGGACACGCGGACAGGCGAACAGGCGGAGGGGCGGACGTGCGACGCGGACGGCCAACAAAATTTATTTATTTATTTATTTATTTATTTTCGCGGAAGAGCGGGCGGAAGGGCGGACGGGCGGGTAGACAGGCGGACGAGCGGACGCGCAACGCGGACAGCCAAAAAAAAAAGAATTTTTTTTTTTTTTTTTTTTCGCGAACGGGCGGACTAGCAGATGGCCTAGTGTGTGAGGTGGATCCCAAACAGTTGGCCTCATGACAACCTCAAGGCCGTCCAGCGTCCGCCCAATCGAGAGAAAAAATAAATAAATAAATTCTGGCGGACGGGCTAACGGCCAACGGAAAAAAATAAAATAAAATAAAAAATAAAAAAAATAAAAATCGGCTGACAGGCGGACGGGCGGACAGCGAATCCAACGGGCACGACTGGGCAGACAACAACATTGGATTCTGAAAAATATAAATGAGTTTTAAAGTCTCTAATTATTCAAATGAATGCTACAAGCATCCAATGTAGGATGATTGAAGGTATGTGAGGATAATTTAAGTTATTTCTATACTCATTGAAATGTATGTTCTAAACCCTAAACCCTAAACCCTTAATCCTAAACCGTAAACCCTATATCTTCTATCCTAAACTAACGTTGAATCTTACATTAATTATCCAAAACGTTGGTGTGGTGTGCATAATATGTTTGACTTTCAACTTCTTTTCAAGTAATTATCAAAATGCACTATATATGTAAATGTCATTGACTTATTAATTTATGTTTTTAATGTTTTTGAAGGTTTAACGCATGAATTGTTAAGCGTGCTCTATTGTACAAAAATAGAACACATGATTATAACTTGAACTGTTTTCTTAAGTTTTGTTGTAAAATGCATAGATATTGCAAAATTTCAAGGTATGCATAGTACAAGCAATTGTATCATTTTATTGTTGTATTAGAAAATGTTGCTAAAAAGGCTCTAAGCACTTTAATGTGATTTAATGTAGTATATTGAATATTAAAATTAAATATATTATTCATACACCAAAAACTTAATTGAAGTTATCATCCTACACCCTTATAACTRTATGTACATCCTAAATTATAAACTCTAAATAGTCAACATTATATGCCATACCAAAACAAATGGTGCTTCAGTAGTGAAGAATGTAATTGATCCTCCAATATGATGACCCATCATGTACAAGAACTAATCATTTATGGATGTCATATGTATGTTTGTACTTTGTAATGTACTTTTACATAAAAATTGATAGCCTATAGGGTTTAGGGTTTAGGGTTTAGAACATACATTTCAATGTGTAAGGAAATAACTTAAATTATCCTCACATACCTTCAATCATCCTACATTGGATGCTTGTAGCATTCATTTGAATAATTAGAGACTTTAAGACTCATTTATGCTTTTCAGAATCCAATGTTGTTGTCTGCCCAGTCGTGGCCGTTGGATTTGCTGTCCGCCCGTCCGCACGTAAAAAATAAATAAATTTTTTTTTTTGGATGGACGCTGGACGTCCTTGAGGTTGGGATGGGTCGGATTCGTCGGCATCCGCCTGACACACCAGAAAAAACCCCTGCCCGCCGCCCAAAAAAAAAAAAAAAAAAAAAAAAAAAAAAAAAAATTCCTTTGGGCGGACGCTGGACACCGTTGAGGTTGGGATGGAGCGGACTGGTTGGGATCTTCCTCATACACCAGGCCGTCCGCTTGTCCGCCGCCTGTCCGCCCATCCGCGAAAAAAAAATTCTTTGGGCGGACGCTAGACGCCGTTGAGGTTGGGATGGGACAGACTTGTTGGGATCCGCCTCTCACACCAGGCCGTCCGCCAGTCCACCGCCCGTCCATCCGTTTGCGAAAATTAAAAAATTAAAAAAAATTCTTTGGACAAACGTTGGACGCCCTTGAGGTTGGGATGGGGCGGACTGGTTGCGATCTGCCTCACACACCAAGCCGTCCGCCCGTCCGCCTGCCTAACGGAATTTTTTTTTTTTTTTTTTTTTTTTTTTCAGACTTAAATTCCAGGTTTTTATTCCTTGGTTTTGAAACAAGTCTACTGCTATCTTTTACAAGTTTTGAAAAACATGTCACATATATATTTTGTCTAAAAATAGATATGAGTCACTGTTATAAACATTGATAAAAATGGGACAGATATTCTAGACTAACTACCTAGATACATGGTACCTGTATGCATAATTAGGCTAAATTGAGTTATCAATATGATGATTGTTTTCCAAATCCCTCCAAGATACTGATAAACAGAATTTTCAAAATAGCCCCCAGTTTATAAATTACAGATTAATGAGCCTTAAAAAAACAACTGACAAATGCCAGAGCTTTGAGAGCTCAACAGCTGGTCTGTTTGGGGTCCGTTGAAACTGCTGTGCAAATACACAGAGCGGATGGCCCTGTGCTCAGCCATGTTTTTTTCAACTCAAGGGAAACTCCAGCACTCTGTGCCTCTCAGTTTTTTTTATTTCTGGCAAATTCGATACAGGGTTTGGACTGATCGTCTGTGGGTTCGAAAGTGAGGATCAGAATTTGGTTTGACAACAATGGTGCTGGGGTCTCAAATTAGCGGTCAACATTTGTTGCAGTAGTTTACAGCAGAATTACTACTTATGTGTTTTGAACAATTTTTGAGTTGTTTTTTGGAGAATGATTGATCTTTTTCTCTAGTGAATATACAATAACAAGTAGTGGTAACTTGTAGACACCTTGTATATGTCAAAAAGCAAACTAACTATTGGCTAGTTGGCATGGGTACAGGTGAGGGTTACCACCTCTAGAGGATTTTGTCAAAAAATCTCTAAAACATCTTTTATGGATGCGTGAAGATTGCTTCCTTTTTGCTTTGGATCTTGTCTACTCTTAGCATCCAGGAACAAGAGCAATATCTTTCTATGCAGAAACTTCTTGTAGGATCATCATTTTGGGGGTATTGTAGCATCTTACAGCTCCTACAGGTGTAGAAAGCTTAACAAATAGCAGGGTTAGAAATCAAGCCAGAAGGGCTGAAATTTTTTTGTCCTATGGATGCTTGTTGATTTCCTTGGTGTAATCAACTAGAGTATACTTTGATACCCTACATTCTTTTGATTGTTATTATTAACACAACTTGTAATCCCAGTATGCTAGATTGCTTGGATCTGAAAAACTAGAAGTAAATCCATGTTGACAACTATGTAGGATTATGCTGAAATTTCTTCTCTAATTATTAAAACATGATGTTGGTTTCAATTACRAAATTGATTCTTAATATCTAATAGGAGTGGGAGGCTTGACAAGGGAAATGAATCTACTCTGAATTCAGAGAAGTATCTAAAAAACATTTTTTTTTCCGCGGACACCGTCGTGGACGGGACAAACGGCCTTGGCGGACAGCCTCGCATATCTGAATGTCAGGGGACGTCCGAGGGACTATGCCAGCGGACGGTGGACGTCTGGACAACCCTGCCGTGAAGACAATGTTTCATAATTTAAAGCGTACAAAGTAAAATTCGACATTGACCTTCACGCTATCAAAGCCGCTGTGCAAAACCCGCCATCGGGGCGTATTTGCATGTCCGTGTTGCTCTGAGAATTCTGAGAGACGTAGGTGGTATGCGGTGTAGGGGAAAATCGATAAAGAAGGGTCATGCTGTTCCAACAGAGCTTCATTCCCACAGTGAGGATGCAAGACTTCAATGATAGCATGGAGCACAGCAATGAAGGTGTCGTCTGCGGATATATCAAAATCCGCACGAAGCCAGTTAAGGACTGATGGCTCAAACGACCAACTCCGTCCTCCTCTCTATATATATCTAGGTACATTTCTGGAATCACTTGATCTTTTGTAAATCGCGCTGAAAATTTTCCATTGCCTTTTCTATGTCTATATTTCGAGAATGAAAATACTTTCAAAAGAGAATCCATTAGCATTGATTAATATTAATGACACTTTTTTCGTGTGTTCTATGATAGTGTGTTTGAATAATTCATGTCCGCTTGGTTCCTTGAACATGCAGGTAGCATTGCCATATTGGGCCAAAGGACCACACCGGCAGGGTAAAGACAATCACCAGTTCTGTGATGCCAAAACAAGGTGGAAGATGTCTCTTATCTACACAGAAAAATCACAGAAGCAGGATACTGCAACGGATGCAGGAAACTTGCAAAAAGATGCCTTAAAGAAGAAAAAGGGAGGCCCAAAAAAATTTAAAACAAAGACAATACAATAGAAGGAACGGAAGTATAGAAGAAAAAGAAGAGAAGGCCCAAGAAAACAATGACAYCTAYCGCGGSAAYAGAGAGTCGAAAGYRCCRAGGAATTTGCCTAAGCYTAAGGGRAAAAAATGGAGAGATTGTTAAATTAGCCCTGAATTTCATATTTATCCTACTTGTGAGCACTTTTTTACCTACCCTTGGTAAATCAGCGAGGAAACCCAGGTTCTTTTAGACGGTTTCATCCTATGGCTGTTCTAACGTCGGTTCATTGTGCCTTCTAAGCAATGGATCTTTTGTAATTTCTAAGTAGACTAATTCCTAAGTAGACTTAAATCCAATCAAAACAAGACTTAAACTATTGTTTGTCAAGTGATTGCAAATTCTAATGAGCCCCTGTGGTTGTTTTGCAAAAGGTGGTTCAAACACAAACTAAGTATTTCATCTTATAGATGATTAATTCTTCTTTTCAAAACTATAAAATTCACCCTAATTGGACACTTCTAGCAAAAGATATGATCAGATGAAGTTTGACCTTACATTTACCCTTCTAAACTTCATCCATAGTCTCTTATCAATTCTTAATGCGAAATTTACTTTTGATTTTTAATCTGACCTCTAGATTTTAGCTTCTAGTTAAGTTTGCATTCTTATTCTTGGATGAAAAGTACTCACTTTCATCCAAAATTATTATCAAACTTCATACAACTATATCTTGCTGAAAATAAATTCCAATTCTAAAGTGTGATATGGTTTTGGAAACCCCTAACTAAAGTTTATATTTTTTTTCTACCTGATTCTTGGAAAAGACCTACTCTAGGTACTCTGACTTAGCTTTGCAATTCGGACCTACTTGAAAACGTCTACTTTTGATAATTATAAAATATGAGCGGGAGTTAGTAACTCACCTTGGATTTGGCGTCCTCATGTAAGCAGTTGTATACCCCTTCAAACTCCTTGTCATTTGCCATGGTCTGAAATTGTTTGGTAATTTTGTCCACGGCTTGAAGTAAATCTGAAAATTACCAGTAATTTTTTTCACTAATTACTTTTTTCCCTTCCAACTATCATTTCTTTTATCACTATTCTATTCAATTATTTCATCTTCTTTCCTTTTTTTTACTTATTTCACGTAATCCATGAAAAATACATAAATTGACCCAATACTTGATCTATTTTCTTCTAACTTTTCTTATCTCAATTCTAATTAGTTGTTTTAAATACTTGAGATTTCTCCTTCTTTAACTTCAACTATAATAATCTAACAATTTGGTATTCACTTCACAACTATCATTCCTATTGAATTTTTGAACTCAAAGTTATTCTAAGCTAAAAAATTTGAAAGAGTGGTGAGATAGAACTTTATTTTGCACTCCTTACTAATCACACCTCCCTAATCTATCGTTCTTCTTTTTTAATTTTTCTATCAAATTGCCTTAACTCTTGGTCTGACTTTTGACAGCTTATTATTTTTAGATTTCTAACATGTTTTCCTAATAGAGTGTAGTACATTTTCCGGAATCTAATCTTATTCAACTAAATCCAAGTTCGAACACCAAGGAATGAACTATGTAAGGCTAGCGTAGTGTATTCAAAGGTCACAATGTACAAACTTATAAAGTCCAGAGTCTTATTTACTCTTATTCCCACTAAAATCCAAGGTGTTACTCAAGCTGTTCATTAATAAATGCTATTGACGGATGTATGAAGTCATAGTCTTGTCTAGTGTGCTATTGGTTTGTGACAATAGTTCTGGGACAATAGTTCAATGTGGACTGACTTGTGATGAATGCATGTGCAATGCAGGACTTTTGGACTTTATAAGTAATAATATTAGTATTTAGCAAGCAAATTAAGGTTAAGGGTCTTAGTACAACTTACAATAGTCCGCACACCACAATCAAGCACAATAGGGCCAAACACGTGCAAGTTAGTATGCACTATTACCTACAATACACAAAATCCAAAATTACAACATGTATATGCGATTTCAATACAACACTCTAATAACATTGATGCAAAACAAGTAATAAACCCTAACTTTAGTTTTAACTTTCAAAGGATTCAATTCCAAACCAGGGGTATGGCCGTTCAAAAATTTTTGACTCTTATATTAATTTGTTTTTGGTCAAATAATTAAGTCGGAACATCCAAAATTTTATACCCCCAAAACCATCAATATCAACCCTATGACCGTACTTCAGAGCCCATGGTCTTGGTACTCGGAGCCAATATCCGTACAATGTCCCAAAGCCGCGGTACCCGAGAGATACCCGGCTTAATGCCAACAGGGTCTCAACCCGTCGAGACCCTGTCGAACTAGTTCTGAACCCGCAACTTGTTGTAGCCTTGTCGGAGCTTCTCCGACGTTCCTGTCCCGACTTGGATTGACTGCCTCGGCGCAATGCGCTCGGTGTAGAATTGTGAAGATTTTCTCAAAATTCTCACCTATTTGAGATTTTGATACACCCAGTGATCTCGTGAACACTCAAATTTTCCAATTTTGGTTCAATTCTCAAACATTGGACATTCCCAAGTCTTCGAATCCCTAATTTGATCACAACCTCGCAAATGACCAAATTTGCAGTGTCATTTCGAAATCAGACCAATTTCACCGGACTTGCAATCACTCAGTGTTCTAAATCAATCGTGCACGAGGATCCCTTCAAAGGTTCATAGAATTGGATTTCAAAATTTTAGTTATTTATTTGTGACCCGGCCTGATTCGGCACCGCAAGCTCGTCGTTTGCTGAAGCGAGTTGGCACCAGAGTCTGACTGTTCACCACAGAACTGATTGCTAATTCGCAAATTGAATTCTCAATATGATTAGACTCATCCTCTCTTCACTCCACAATTTCTGAACTCCCGCACTACCACCGGAGCTTGCCTCTCCCGGATAATCTATCTGTACTTCTCAATGTCGATGCGCCGCGCCTCGCTCAACCCAGTCTCGCCGCTCGCCGCCGAATGCACCTCAGTCCGAATTCAACTTCAAGTGTCTTCAATCCTTCGTCTCGCAGTTTCGAAATTCACAAACCGCCCAGACTAACGCACGATCCCTCCAAATCCAAGTAATTTCACCACAGCGCACACAAACTCAAATTTCACACAACACTGATACACAATCTGCACAAACTCAATCTTTTATTGCAAATACGCAGTTATACGCACAAAGATTACAACTCTAGGAAGAATAACTTGATCTGCACTATTTTACACTTTTCTGCACGATATGAGAATGAGAGAAGAAAAATAATTAAAAGGCAACAAGGAGGGGATGATCGAAAACGATGCAGCACAATGTTCGGCGTTCACAGCTTTCCAAATCCTCCTTTTCTCTTTCTTTTTCTTTATTACATTTTTTTTTTATCTTTATCTTTTGCCTTTTGCTTTAATCTTTATTTTTCCCCTCTTTGACTATTATACTAATTGTAAACTAAAATGTCATTGAACTTTTCCAAACTTTTACTAAAAATAGAATACTTTTTATACTAAATACTAGTTATCAAGTAAAATAATGTGTATAAAGTCTTGAAAAATCGAAAAAGTACTACAAAAGTCTGAAATACTAGACTACATAGAGTCTAAAACCAACTTTCTAAGTTGATGCGGAACTTGCAAATTGGACTTTCCTAGTAGAAGTTATGCATAGACGAAGTTTTGAATGTTAATTAGTGTTTGAAACTTCGTCCGCCTATAACTCTCCCAATTCAACTCGGTTTTCTTATTACTTTATGTTGTTGAAAAGCTCTAAGCCTCCACTATTAGATTTTTAATTCAAATCCATACTATAACCCCCTTCTAATGGTCTGACTTTGCTTTTAGCCTCGACATTACATACATTCTAATTCTCAGACTAAATTTTGACAACATATTATTTTTAAATTTCTAATATGTTTTTCTTAAAGAGGCTAAAACTAGCTTTCTAAATTGATGCGGAACTTGCAAATCAGACCTTTTTAGTAGAAGTTATGCATGGACTAAGTTTTGAGTACTAAATAGTGTTTGAAACTTCATCTGCTTGTATCTTACGCATTTTAGCTCCGATTTCATTGTATTTTATGTTTTCRAAAAGCTTTTGACCTCTTTTATGAGATTATGAACTTCAATTTGTACTGATCTTTCTTCTTAAAGTTTTGACTACACTCTTGGCCTTGGCCTTACAGAAAGACTAATAGCAACTCGACCAAACTAAGATCAAAAGGCCTAATTACCTAAAAAGTAAAAATGACCAATGAGAGGGAGAGGTTCAAAGCTTTGCCGTCAAAATGAAAATAATTAAAAGTTCAAATTCTACAAAGTCAAAGCTCCGCCGTCCCGTATGGGGCAAAGAAAAATATGGACAATACAACACCAACAATTACACTTGTCCGACCCAACCAAAACACAAGCTAGAATAAGAAAGTCAGTACAACCATTTGTTGGTTCAAAAACAATTATACAAACAAGTTAGTACAATCAAGCCCAACTTTAGGAGATTTCTCAATTAAGAAATTTTTCACTTAGTAATTTAGAACTCACAAACATAAGCTAGAAGATCCCCAAAGCGGCATTGCTAAGGTACGGTGGAAGAACTTTCTAGGATTAATAACAAGCACTCAAAAACTCAACAAATCGTATCAAGCAGACTCAAAATACTTACAACCAAGACAAACTTTGAAGGGACCCCAATGTCCTTCAAAGTAAGCTTCAAAAACAACAATAATGTAACATGAAAGGCTCTTGAAAGAACCATTTAAACGATTTGGCTCAAACATGTCTAAAGTTTGGACCTAACGGAGTACAAGTGTCAAAATATGGCTACAAAGGGTGGAATGAGAGAGAAATGAGCACCCTTATATACATTTTCAAGGGCACCAACCTCCTCTCATTTCTAAGTAGTAATCTTATCATTTAAGATTTTCACCCTAAATTATCATTTTGACTTTCTACGCTGGACCAAAACTCTAACTTCTGGAGATGAACTTCAAATCAAAAACAAATTGCGCCATGGGCTTCAAAGGCCATTTTTACTCTGGAAATCCCCATCATTCCTTCTTCATATATAAAAAATTCATCGAATCCTAATGCCAACTTAACGACCAAATAGGGTAAAAATCCAACTTCTGGAAGTTGATTTTTCTGTGAAAAGTAAATAGCCTAGGCTCTTTAGAAAGAATGAGGGAGTAAGCAAAGACTTAGCTTCAACCTCATTTTGATTTCATGTGCTCTCAAACTTCTTGTCAACTTCCACCGTAAACTTGAAAACTATCAAATCTTGGAGGATGTTGTCAATTCGGGCACTTCTCGCTATTAGAATGTCTTGAAACTTGTTGGAGGATTTTATTAATATAAAATAACTACTCGAATTTTTAGTGAGATTTTACCACAACCTGGAGAATTTCTAGAAAATTTCTATTAAAGGTTAAGGCGGTTGACTGTCCGGAAAGGCATCTTTTGAGTATCAAAAAATTTTGAAATTTTTTCTGGAACCTCTCATAGAACCCCACAAAGGTTGTGTAAGTCCATCTCCAAACTCTACACGATAGTCAAAGGCGAATAAAATCTCGCGCCATCCTACAATTACCAGATTTCAAAGAATCTTTCACACAAAGAGGATTCTTGGCAAAGCGCCTTTGATGTTGAGCTCTTTGTGTGATTTCAACCTTTAATATCATCTTCCAGCTGTAGATTTCTTCTACTAGCCTGATGTGCATTTTTCCAATCTGCAAGCTAACAATTGGGGTTTCTCCAAAAAATAGGAATTGAGTGAAAAATTGAAACCTATCTATAGAACTGAGTTCTAGGATTCTCACCAAGTTCTCTCAAACCAATTTTATCCATTTCCTGTCGCATGCATGGTAAGTTAGGCCATTTCGGACAATTCTACTAAAAGTTGGTGAACATCGTGATTTTGTTGTTTCAAACCTATTTACAGGCGGAATTTGAATCTATTTAAGTAAAAGCACTCAAAATATGACCAAATACTATATTGGCAAGTAACACTCCTATTTTGACTTCACACTCTTTTTAGGGTTTTTTGTACTATTTTCCACACTTAATTTTGCAAAAAAAAAAAAAAAAGAACAGTGAGTTCTAAGTGACAAAATGGGGGCTCATACTACCCCCTAAAGAGTTAAACATGAGGTGAAGGGCTTGCCTAAGAGTAAGGCAAATAAAAATGGGGAGTTTGTTTAACAAAACCGCTATATATATTTCATTTATCTAGAATCCTATTGGACTGCAACATGTGGAAAAGAGTTTGCCTAACCTAAGGTAGAAAAAATGGAGAGGTTGTTTTTCCCCTGTACTTTTCATGTTTCCAACCCTTATGGACTGAAACATGTGGTAAAGGGTTTGACTAACCCTAAGGAAAAAAATAGGGAGTTAGTTTAATCACGGGGCTTTATTTTTTATTTACCCTAAACCCTAATGGATTGAAACATGTGGTAAAGGATTTGCCTAAGAGTAAGGGAAAAAAATTAAGAGGGTTGTTTAATGAGCCTAAACCTCCGTATTTTTCATTTTTCGAACCCTAATGGATTGCAAAATGGGATAAAGGGTTTGCCTAACCCTAAGAAAAACAACGGAATGTGAGTTTAATCACCTAACCGTATTTTTCATTTACCCTAAACCTTAATGGATTGAAACATGTGGATAAGGGTTTGCCTAACCCTAAAAGAAAAAAAATGGGAAGTTAGTTTAATCACGTGGCTTCATTTTTCATTCACTCTCAACCCTAATGGCTTGCAACATATGGTGAAGGATTTGCCTAACCCTAAGGAAAAAAAATGGGAAGGTTGTTTAATCACCCCACTATATTTTTCATTCACCGTAAACCCTAATGGATTGAAACATGGGGTGAAGTGTTTGTCTAGGAGGCCATGGAAAAAAATACGTGGACGTTGTTTAATGAGACCACCCCGTATTTTTCATTTACCAAAACTCCTAATGGATTGAACAACGGGATAAGGCGTTTGCTTAAGAGTAAGTGAAAAAAATTGGTACTTTTTTTTTAATGGAGCCCCCCTAATTGTAATTTGCAAATTGAAAATGAAGGAAGTAGAGTTGAAAGAAGCCTGACAAGTCTAATACAACCCATATGATCCCCATAACCTTCATCCTTCAAAGTGAATAAAATATTTAATTTGCTTGAACTTGACGTGAGCCCTCTATACTTTCTCCCCATTACGAGTGTGAATTGATACACTAGAGTGCGCTATCAAAATCATATAATTATTTTTCATGATACTGATGTGACCTCCTCGCCCCCCCCTCCCCCTTGAATTTTCCGTGCGGTCAGACACTGGAGTACTGTGGCATTCATTTGGGGGAGAGCTACCCTGTTGCATCAGGGCTGACATACCTCCCATGGCCCATGGCATGTAGTCAGCATGCCGCATGGGTCATCAGACCCGACTGGTTGGCTTCCTTGCGGGGCCGTTCGCCTCGTCCAACGTCCACGACATAGTCCGCGGAAAAAAAATAAAATAAAAAATTGTTAGGGCGGGTGGACGGGCGGACGACCTAGTGTGTTAGGCGGATCCCAAACAGTCCGTCCCATCCTAACCTCAAGGGCGTTTAGCATCCACCCAAAGAAAAAAAACAATTTTTTTTTTTTTTTTTTTTTTTTCAAAGAAAAATAATGAAAACTCTATTCGTAGTGAGCTGCCCAAAATCGCTATGTTGCCAAAAAAAAGTAGTTTGGTCCTTTAGGGGTTAAAGTCTCTAATTATTCAAATGAATGCTATAAGCATCTAATGTAGGATGATTGAAGGTATGTAAGGATAATTTAAGTTATTTCTCTACATATGCTCCAAACCCTAAACCCTAAACTTTATATCTTCTATCCTAAACTAACTTTGAATCTTACATTAATTATCCAAAACGTTGGTGTGGTGTGCATAATATGTTTGACTTTCAACTTCTTTTCGAGTAATTATCAAAATGTCATTGATCTATTAATTTATGTTTTCAATGTTTTTGAAGGTTTAACGCATGAATTGTTAAGCGTGCTCCATTGTACAAAAATAGAACACATAATTATAACTTAAACTATTTTTTTTAAGTTTTGTTGTAAAATGTATAGATATTGCAAAATTTCAAGGTATGCATATTACAAGCAATTGTATCATTTTATTATTGTATTAGAAAATGTTGCTAAAAAGGCTCTAAGCACTTTAATGTGATGTAATGTAGTATAATGAATATTAAGATTAAATAGATTATGTATACACCAAAAACTTAATTGAAGTTATCATCCTAGACCCTTATAACTGTATGTACATCCTAAATTATAAACTCTAAATAGTCAACATTATATGCCATACCAAAACAAATGGTGCTTCGGTAGTGAAGAATGTAATTGATCCTCCAATATGATGACCCATCATGTACAAGAACTAATCATTTATGGATGTCATATGTACGTTTGTACTTTGTAATCTAGCTTCACATAAAAATTGATAGCCTATAAATTGATTGGTTTTCTACATGTTGTGCGCATTAACCTCATAATTTTTTTGTCACTAATTTTTTTAGATTTGACCTATAGAGGAAGGTTAAAGTGATTTAACATCATTTTTAAAGTTTCAGCACTCGCGTGATCAAATATTATAAGCTTTCAATCCATAAGTAATGTTATATTTTGTTTCCAAAATTGACACGATCTTTGTCATATCTAGTTTAATTTTTATGGTTACAATTTCAAATCAAAATGCTATTTTACGGTTAATTTCTACAAATGGTTAGTACTAATATATGAGGTTTGGTTCTCACCCAAATCACTCAAAATAACATGGATTCACTTAGAACCACAAATTCCAACGTCTAGGCTTTAAGTGGGATTTGCAACAATCAAAGGTGTGAAATTCCTCTCCAAAAAAACTCGGTTGGAATCCTGTCAATAGGCAACAAGGACTAAAAACTCAACATACTAGTTTTGAAACAAGCTCCAAGGGATCGTAACTAACGGCATTTCCAGAATTCGGCTAGGATATCCTTAGAATTAGTACGATACTTAGTAATCAATGAAAACAAAACAATTAAGGGACTTTGAACCACTCAATAACACAAAGGCAATATCCAAAGGGACCCCCACGTCTTTTGAAGTAAGCAACAACTTCATAAGATGGAGCAAATAACTCAAATGCACATTCAAAACAAGTTTTTGGGTCCAAACGGCCAAAATCCAATATATTGCCAACAAATTTGGCAATTAACAAAGTGCAAGAAAACAATGGCCTTGAGTTGGCCCAACAAGAAAATGAAGAGAGGGGTGCAAAGTGAGAGGAATGTGAGGCCTTCTATACTTGCCCAAGGCCTCCTCCCTCCTCGATCTACTTAAAACTACCTAAACGAAAAAATCAAATTTAATCCTACAAAATCTATCTAACTGCTGTCCCGTTTTAAACTTTTGGAGAAAAACTCCGATTGGCAAATGGATTGTGCCATTGCATTTAAAAGACCCAAATTAGCCACGGGATCTCTTACCCCTACCTCCGGAGTCAAACTGTGCTTAAAAGCCAACAATTACGAATCCAGCTGAAAGGTAGAAAATCTAACTTTTGGAAACTAATTTTCCTCAAAGTTTTTATTAGCTAGGATTCTAGTTAAGGTCCAAAATAGTAAGAAAAGATCCTAAGTTCACTTAATTCGGACATTGTATGTGCCTTGTACGCCAGTCAACTCCCTCTTATTTTATAAAGATTGTTAACAATAGTGGCCGTTGTCGATTTGGGTACTTTCCGGTGTTGGAATGCTTTGAAACTTGGGTGAGTGCTTATTTATGCTAACACTAACCATCTTGATTTTTAGTGGAATTTTACCAACACTTGGGTAATTTCTACAAATTTCCATGGTAAACATGGTTGACTTCCAAGGGAGTCATCTTTCGTACTTCGGAAAATCATGAAACTTTTGAGGATACTCCTAAAAAGCTTACATAGACTAAACGCAAAGTTCCATGTCAAACTCACAATTTCTAACTATGATAAATAATTATCATGTGTCAATTTAATTCCTCTAGAGAGGAATCATTTCTGTATTGGGAAATTTCTGCAAGGCAACTCTTCTTGTTGCTCTCCTGGCGTGTTCAGTGATCTAAATGCCCTCCATTGATCTTCAGTGGCGCTGTGGTGTCGTATCGCCAAATTCCCATTGAATTCTTGCAGTTTGCCCAATGTTGTGATCGAAAATAATCTCTTTTTTTGAAAATTTACCTATTTGCTCAAAAATGCTACCGAGACCTCTGTTCATCACCAACGCAAGTCCTTTGGACAAGATTTCCCCCAAAGACCGAGATTGACACTATTTCTCGCTATTTCGCAAATGGATTTAAAATTAATTTCAAACTCTAATCCGGATTCTATCAATTCTAAATTGCCAAAAATAGCAATTTGAGTAATTTAAGAACATTTTTGGATAATTAGGGCTAACTTCCCATAGTTAAAGGGGTTTCCACCAACTGGTTTGGAGATACTATTTTTCCTTGGTTTTAAACCAAAATTAATACAAAAATGAGCAAAAGGCGAAAAAAATAAAATTCTGCGGCACAGGTGCTATTTGTGGGGCTCACAGCAACCTAAACTAAAAACATTGCGCTGAAACACTGTGACCCAACAAAGGTTCTGACACCCCCGGGCCGCGTGCCCCAGCACATTCAACGGCCTGATGTCAAGCGCGCTCCATGAAGCTGCAGCAAGGGACAATAGTACCAAATCTCAGTCATTAAGAGCCTAAACTTTTAATGACGAGGGTGAAAAATAGTGTACATCTGTTACAAGATCACTTACTCTGAAATGTGTCAAAGACAAATAAATGAAGCATTAGCAAAGTAGAGGATTGGTTTGGAGTGTAGGGTAAAATATAAGTCATATAACTAAAAATCAGGCCAAGCATGGTATCAACAAAGACTATAAAAGTGGCTACAAGTACATGAGTGTGAAAGTAAGATTTAGCTAGAGCTAAAATAAAGCAAGGTATTAACAAGGAATGTGAAAGTGTGGGGGTGAAGTAAACAAAACATTAACAAACAACTTTGTAGACTAAGACCAATTCAAATTGAACTTGTGAACTTCAATTGGCTCTCAAAAAATCAATCCATCTTGGATTGATCTGAATATTTTACCACACAACTAAAAGAGAAAGCACAAATATATCAACAAGTTTTATAGATTTTGGACATTTGGTTCAAAAATTACAGCATTTTAAATTGGACTTGAAGCTATGTGATTACCATGCAGGCTGCCTCTTTTAGGTGCATTGCATTGTGATACTTTGCGTCACAATGCACCCAGTGTATTTTTTTAATTTAAAAAATAAATAAATTACCCACCCTTCCCCCAGGTTTCAAAAATTTAACTAATTAATTATTTCCCTCCCGAGTACTTATAATTTTGAGAACCCATATCATGGACAATCAATATGGGACAATTCAGTACAAAATCCATATCCCCGTATCTTGTATTTGGTATCGTATGCCTAGTATCCATATTAGTATTTGGTACCGTATTTTGGATTCATATTTGGACAACTTAGATTTATTTTTTTCAGAAATGGACAACATTTTAGAGGTGAACCATTTAAAAAAAAAATCAATGGCCTATCAATGATTTTTTCTAGAGAAAGGAGGAAATGGCAACTGGGGGTGGCAAGCACAAGGCTGCCTCCCTCTTTTTGGTGCATAGGCATAGTGCAATTAATGTTGATAACTACAGTAAATTGTGTTGAAGGTAATTGTGCAAAAAGTTATGATTGTGGTTTTGAATCAAAGGGGAAATGTGTTCAGTATGTGGAGCACTTACAGGTTGAGTGTAAGGTAGCAACACCCATAACCGTCACTGTACCCATAAGTGTCACTAGAGTTCCCTTAAATTGTCTCCAAAGGTACCTTGCCATGCTTAATTGTGATTGGTGGCCTCTGAATTTTTTTAGATTTTGGTGCTAAAATCAAGGCAGATTTACTAGAGTGCGGTTTAGGGTGCCCTAGGAAGGTCTACTTTGAAAATTCATAGAAATTAGATGCCTTAGCCAAAAATTCTATTTTTTTTTTTGAAAATTCATGATTTTCAATTGCTAATCTAGAAAAAATATTTTCTCTAGAAAACGGTGCCTCCATCTCTGCTGAATTGCTTATTTTGACAGTTATGGGTGTTGCTACCTTAAACATTATCAAATTGGATGAGCCTGTTTATGATTTTTGGTTGCTCATGTGTGCAACCAAGTTAAGTTAGTGTGTTTGTTAACCCTTGAACGATGGACCGGTGGCCGTGGAAATCATGCATTTTGATACTGTGTGACATCATCTCCTAAGAAAAAGCTAAATATATTCATTGAAAGTCAAAGTACTAGAAAAGATCTCCCCTTTCCACCCCTATTACCGAGGATGAATGATTGCATTTTTGTCCTACAAGGAAAGATTCTTTGCCATTCATCGGACGCAAAACGTCCTCGGCGTCATTCGAGGGTTAAAGTTTGGAAGCTGCATTGAGTCTGAGAGTCTGCATTGGAGAAAATCTGGACGCTCAAGAAGACTGTTTCCCTCTYGAGCGATAGATGTGCAAATACAGGAAACAAAAAACAAAACACAGGAATTAAAAAAATAAAAATAAAATTTGAATTTTTTTGTGACAGACAAGGTAAATAACAAAATTTTGAAAATTTTGAAAATTGCAATCATGTCATCTACGGAGGTCATGTGGAACATGATTTTTCCAAAATTAAGCTTAGTTTTCAATATTTCTGATTTTTTAATTTTTTTAATTTTTTTCAATTTTTGTTGTATTTGTACATCTGGCAAGCAAAGAAACAATCCTCTAGCTCTAGACTCCAAGGTTTCTCTAAATAATGTCTACTTGTAACCAATTAGGATTTGAACCCTGTATTCATGACTGTGTTTATGGAACACTAAATTATTGTGTACCCTCTCTTTTGAGGACACAATGGATTATTCTAATCTTGTTCTCTAATACAAGTTCCATCAGTAGTTACATGWCATTACTTCCAATTTTCAGCTTGTTGCTGCTTCATCCTGTGCAGAATTTACAGMGGCCCAAAGTTTGTGCTGCCGTTGCCAGTACAAGAATTGTGCAGCCTCATGCAAGCCACACGCATTCCACACCACAGAAAACAGAGAGCATTTCCAGCATTCAAATTCATTTCATTTTACCAGAAACACAATACACTACTCATATGTCACACACCAGTGCAGATTTAACAGCAAAAAAAACCCAGGTGCAACAATACAATTAATCATAAAGTGCGTGCATTACAAGACCAGGGTGCAATACAAGACCGGGAGTCAGAGTTTGGGAAAAACACATGACAAAACTCCMTGGAGCWCCAAAACTGGGGGTTSATGGAGTTTGGTGATKTGTTTCTTTTTGTGCTAYTCTTAGTYGAACCTTGCTTTGACACCCRTTTACAGATACAAGACGAACTTTACGATTAAATATAATGTCTTCATTCTTTCCCACCTTCTCCTCATGATACAATCAATACCTTCAACACAAAATTGCGTATAACCATCACCAACTTCCAACAAAAAGAATAAGCATGTACACTATCAATCAGAACTGTAGTGACTAGAGACTGTCACAACAGCTCTCGCTTGCATTTTTGCGTTTCAAGTAAAGTAGCTACTCAAACTTCCTCAAGGTGGCTTCTGTCAATGCAAATGCAAAGCTTCCTCTCTGTACTCAGTACTCCCCTGATCTCCTTCTCTACTGCAACCAATCATGCAAGTTCTGCAGAGGACTCACCCCGGTCACAGCTCCCTGCGCAAACAACCCCGCCATCGCCAACATCGCCAGTCTCCCATTCTTAATCTCCTTCACCTTGAGCTCCGCGAACGCTTCCGGATCTGAGCTAAACCCCAGCGGATCAAAMACCCTGCCACCCGGGTAAAACGCATCCCCTCCTTCGGGCACCATCCTCACTCTCGCCATTTCAGCCAACCCCATCAACAGCCCCTGCACCACCGCCACCGCCACCACACTGTGCGCATTCACAAACCCCGGCACACCCAAGTAATCAATCCCGGACTCCGAGAAGATCTGCGCACCAGTTTTGAACCAAACAGGCTCGAATCCCGTGGTGGATACGGGGTTGATAAGCTCAGGAATCAAGCATCCCGTGATGCCAAGCATGGCCCAGCGTCCGTTCATAAGCTCCTGGGAACGGAGCTTCGAGTAGTTTGCTGGGAGGCGGCAGAGGTTGAAGATGTCGCAGCCGTAGTCGCCGGGATACTCGCCCTTGAGGTGGGAGGGCACGTCTTGGGGTTTTGTGAAGGGGCCCTTCCATAAGGGACGCTTGGGGCCGTAGAGAGATGAGCGGGCGTCTTCGGTGGGGGCKACAGAGCGGCCGTAGACGCTGTACCAGGAGGCAGCGGCGGTGAGAGAGGCGGAGGAGGTGGAGGAGGATTTCGCAACTAAGTCCTGGGGCTCCGGGTCGGCGTCTGAGGCCTGGRAAACAGAAYAATTAGGGTTCAAGATCATGGAAGCAATTGGGCAAGAGGAACCTCCTACAATTCTTTGACTGTTTTCYTATTTGGAAAATTAGGATTCCAGGGAAGAGTTTTCAATCCCAGAAGCGACCTGGAGGAGATTGAATCGCATGAACCTGTAGAAGTTCAAGGAGCGTATTACGTATACATATGGCATTGGCCTTGTGGATAAGAGAAKGCTGAATGTCGAACCGATCCAAGGTTTGAAGCCACCACTACAAATCACTGAGATTAATTCCCTCTTTGGGTAGAGAGACGACTCTTCAACTGTGTTATGTTAGAAGTGTCAGAGTTCCAAACTCACGCATTGAGACAGGAACCAATTTGGAAAGGCAATCTGAAATCCCTACTGAACGACCTGGATTTGGAAATGCACAATACAATGGCGAGCTGCGGACGCTGTCAACCGTCACGGAAGAGTTTACAAACACTAAACAAATGCGTGCGTCGATTATACTTCTTAAACTCCTCTTTCTGAAAATCACTGCATGTGAGCATCCCCACCCGCCTGGCAAACTGTGGGTGGGATTTGGCTTGCAAAATGGGAGGGCATCCATTTTGCAAGCCGGACGTCCCACCCATGGCTTGTTAAGAAGCCAAGGAGGACAATAGCAAGGGCAATAGCAAACTATAGTGGCGACTTTTCATAGGAGGCAATACCCACTCATGTTGACTTTTCATGCACTTTATTTTGTCTTATACGGTTCGCAAGCCAAGCTTTGGCTTGCAAAACTACCCCTTTTGCAAGCCGCTAGAGGTTTTGGAGCCGGCCTCTTAAGAAGTTCATCTGTTTTGCAAGACGGGTGGGGCTTTTTTGCAAGCCGCCTTGGACAAGTCATCCATTTTGCAAGTCGGGTGGGGATCCTCTGAATTATAGAATACCAGAAGGTCAACTTTCACCCGACTCATGTCTAACAAAAGTGCAACAGTCTCGAAAGTTGGGGTTCCGAGAAATCACCACGCTTTAGGCATAATTACCTGGGATTTGGGTGACCATGCCTCCCTTTCGCTCCACACTCGCCCTTTCGGTAGGGCTCCCRGGATTATGGTCCACTGAAAGCTGCACAGCTCTCCCATTCTTCGCAAGAATGGCTCTTGCGTCTCCCACATTCGCCACAATTAAACGGCTTCCATGTTCAACCAGCATAGCAGTGACAGCACTGCATCCCCCTTCCAGTGCAGCTTCCAAAATATTTCTGTCAGTGAGGAGGTATCCATCCCGTGTTGCACCTGCTGGATCCAAGCGCACACCTCCTTCGTTCAAAATATTATTAAAGAGGTGATGTTGCACGTAGTTTCCAACCATACGTCCATCGTGCGAATCAATGATTCCAAACAGGCCAATCTGAAAGAAGATCAACGCACTGTCTGCTCAGCTCAGAAACCATGCAAGGGCTCCAGAAAGACAGACCAAAACAAGAAACAGTACATCCTTCAGTTCAGAAAGCAAACAGATTGACCTGACTAACTGAGGAGTGAGGAGGAGTCCAGAGCTGAGACCGATCACGCTAATATTATACCAGCCATGTTTTCATCCGTTGTTGCAAGCCTCGCCGTTATAGAAGTAAACAGCAAGGGAATTCCACCTTCAAATTGCCGTTAACCAAGGTTTCCAGAACCTTGACATTGATTGAAAACGCAGACAATTTGAAAGGAGGTGGATTGATACCTCCTCGCCCTCGATCTCGCGAAACTCTGCCACATGAAAGTCTTCCATGGGATTACCGCGGAGGCTCTGCAAGAGAGAGAATCCGTATATGGCTTGGGGCTGCATTTGCCTGCTTTCCCCACCCCCGCAGTTCATATTCTCAACCCTAACACCAAGCTTCCCGCTACCATCAATTTCCTGCTCCACATTTCCCGAATGCACTCTCCCTCCCATTTTCGCTTTGGACCTATTCTAGTACGTCTAAACATGAGCTCCTGACGCTCGGGAATAAAACCTGTCAAACACTGAAACTATTCACTATCGCTCTTATCACAAGAAAACCGACACTAACGAAAARTACCAAAACCTCGCCGCTAATGTCCAGCAATAAAACCTCTGCACCACAAAGAGGAGAAAAACATTAGAAAAACACTTTTTCGAAAAACAACAAATTAGGATGACCTGCAAATAGCCAGAAAGGTAATTGACTAACATATACCACAATCTTGTCAGCCGRGAAACAAATACCCAGTATGTTAGTTTACGCCAATAACAACAGCACTAACAGGAACCGGRCGCCAAAGCGATTTGCTAACCAGACATCCAAACGTGCGCATAGAATAAGCATCTAAAGCACACTCCCCGAGAACAAATAAAGATCACGCAATGAAACGTGACTAACTTATTAATCCTCTTCACCAAAGTTTCACGATTCTAACTAGTACAAAACTCCAGCTCCGTCAAAACTTGCACAAGCGTCAAACAACAAAACTCTGGATCACTCCGATCCTAGCTAATACTACTGAAACTGAGAGTCACCTTCTCAAATCTCAACACACATGCAGTTTCCCTTAGTACAATCCAGCAGGAATTCGACAATACAAATTAAGAAAGACCGAAAAAACATCAGAGTTACAAAAAGCAAGAGATCACTGATCGCTAGAAACGATTGTGAGAAAGCTAGAAAACGCCAATTACAAAAAGCATTAACAATGAATGTGAGAAAGCTTCGTACAGACGATGCTCACCGTTCTAATAAGCACACTTGAAAGCTTCCGTTTGAAGCAGTCCGCAGGAAAAGTCCACAACAGCAAGACCTGAACACGCGAAAGAGAAGACCGGCGCAGCTTCCTTGGATTTCTAGCATCCTCGGCCAGAGAGACGACGTATGGAGGAGGTGTATATTATACTGAAGTCGCTACTGTAGTGTACGGTACTGAAGTCGCTACTATTTGTGAGCACAGTGTCACGATGTCATACGTCACGGTGATAGGGTGCTATACGGTGCGAAGATCCGACGGTTGTGAGTGTGAGCAGACATCGGAAGGGAAAGACACGTCATCGTCTGTTCTATCCAGAATCTTTCKCAGGGTCCACGCAAGCAATCCGAAGGTACGAGTACAGCTAATTTAGTCTGGAGTTTGAACCAATGTGGTGCTTCCACCTGGTGTTTCTACAAGGTCCTCCAAAGCTGATATTGAAGGGAGACTCGGAAGGTCCATGAGGGAAGCATTTAAGCTTAGCATCCTATTTGCAATTGTTGGGGAGTTTGACTCTTTGAAATATTTTCAATAAATTTTCTTCAAAAGATGAATGGAATAAGCATCTAATTCAAGTCGTGTCATATTTTTCAGATCTTTGTGGAATCGTGAATTTTGGAGTCACGTCAATTTTTAAAAGTATTTATTCTTCATATGTTCATTGTTGGTAAAATTTGCAAATGTAATTGTGATTTTCAAAAATAATAATGTGTATGCCTTTCTATTAAAAAAAACTCTTGTCAAGTTGAGTCACTTTATGGACCTCCTATCTTACGTGAAAGCAYTAACTAAAGTTCCTTATTTACCTCATTCATATGGGGAGAAAGCTAGGAACCCTACAGAGAGGGCAATCAATACAAATGTACCGACAATGGTTTTCACTACAAAATGCAGTAGCAACTCGACTATCTCCATTAGCGAGTAAATTAAATGTAAAATGTCCGACTGTTTATTAGGGAAAACCAGTCTTCAAGAATTCAAAATGATACCTCAATAACAGCAATTCTACTGGAAGCCTGTGGGCACAAGTGGTACCCGATGAGGTCGAAGAGATCCAAGACCGTCATGTGAAATCCCCTTCCTCTGAAAGAAAAAGTCTTCTCCAGCGCTCGATGGTTCATTGCTAGTTACTTTACTATTCCCATAATCTCCACTGTTGTTCTGCAAAAGACAGATTTAGTGCATGAGAATCAACGTCTCCGAATTTCTGCAAGAACAAGGTAAGTCACTGCTGCGAAGCTGTCGAAGTGTAATTCGAAGCAGCTGTCGAAGTACAGTACCATGAATTCTGGAGATTTGGACGATTATACTAGCCAAACCCCACTGGTGGATGATCTAAGCATAAACGAGATATCCAGACATGACAGAAATAGACCAGATCCCACGGTCTGCTCCATATTTACGTGCAGCGTTGAAAAGTATATTAGTAGGGATACCTTGGATAAATTTGGCTGCTGGAACGTCTTCACCTTTGATAATCGTTGCGCCTCCTGTGACCAGCAAGATCAGTGGAACACACAGGTCAGATCAGGTCCAATCAATCAAGATATTACGAAGAATCACACTGAGCAGACAAGAAATTCTAAACAGGTTCCAATTGAGAGCCACCGCCAAACAATCTGGTCCAACAATTCGTAAGGCGCTGAGAAGCAGTCTCCATGTTGAACCCGTGTTGTATATTCTCAGGCTGAATTGAAGGTTATCCCAAGTCAATTATAATGAAATCATGATTAACAAGTGGATGGAAAAATGGAGACTTACGTGCTGTGTAGCGCTTGCTCTATTCTCTGAATCCATGTTCTCAGCAATGACTTTTCTGYAGAAGAAGAAAAATTTACTCTCCAATTCTTTCAGAGATGATAGGATTCCTCATTCATCCAGTAAATTGCTGAGTGGGTGGACAAATGATCATGGTTGCAGACAGTTAATTTTCCTATCAATTCTCTCACACCGCCAACCCGACCAACTAAATCGATACAAACCAACCTCTAGATTAGGAATCCTAAATTCATGAGGTTTACATWAGTCACCTTTCAGGTACAAGCACAAAATCATCATACCTGCTGTCATCCTCTTCAGACATATGCTTGTTCATCAAACTCGCCTGCAACACGGTCGACGAGATCATAACCAAGAAGCTTAGCACGCACATGTAGCGAAAATTAATGCCACATGAACCTTTCATTTACCACCAATGAATGATGACACAGCTGGAATGTCTCCAACAGTTCCATTCACTTAGTGATGCAAGAATCGTTAAAACATCTGGGTTAAAACATTCTGAAACAACAGAGGTCTTTCACATTCCTTCTCATTTCAAAACTCAATCAGCACAGTAGTCATCTAAATATCTGAATTTTCGTGTTAGGAAAAAGGTATCAGACCATGCTCCGGTTACAAAGAACTGTCCAGGGTAAGCATCAGCCAGGGAGAATACTCGATTACCTGCTCAGATATAATACTTCGGGCCTCTACAAGCTGTGCTTCAAGAGCTTGCTCACGCTCAGTGGTGTCTCTTCCTGCATTAAGTCCATTCTGRCTTTCTTGCAGCTGCATCATACGTTCCTGTGAGGAAAATAGAACAGCAACATGTAAGGCGTGTGGAAAAACGTTCGAACTGAAAAATAGAACYAATAATTACGTCACAAACGGCTGAAAGAGTATAATGGTCGTAGTCTAAAACAAGGMTACTGGACGATGAATATACATWAAAGTTTTACCTTAATTGTAGACATTTTAGCACGCAAGCTGTGTTCAATTTGATCCCTTGCCATATGAAAGGGTAGGTCAAAAACATCCTGCACAAAGAGCACGGCATTCAGGTAGACGATCCAACATTTGATAAAAAGAAGTTTCACATGTTGCACTTTATATTGCGTTCAGAACGTTCACCTGAAATAAGGCCATGTTCTAGAGTGATTACTACAGTAGATAAAAGTCAGAAATACCAAATAAATGAGTTCGAAAGCAAAGCACTAACTAGTATATATATACCGTGCGGCCTCCAAGTGGAGTGGGAGGCGGTTCAAGTTCATGGGCACTTGCTCCAGTTCCTGGTCTCAAAAGACCACTTGGGGTATTCAGAAAATCACGCATGTCACCCTGCATTAAAAAACATGCATTAACTCAAACACCAAAATAATAAACCTGGTAATTTTTAATCGTTGCAGCATCTGTATCAAATAGGTAGATGGCTCGTTCTGGGTCAACAAGAAAACAAACTATTAGCTTATAGGAGAGATTACTGCAATACCTGCATGGATCGAAGCAATGCTCGCAAATCAGAATTTTCAGCCACGAGCTCTTGCTTCTTTGTTTCATATGCATCCACCTGCAAAAGAACACTCGATCACTTRGGGCCAAATATATCTTCTCTCTCAMAAGCTCTGGTGAAGCCTMCAATAACAGACTTTGATGATAAGAAAACTAATTGGGTGATGAACTGTATAAGCGTTAGCTTCTTCTCAAGGATCGTGAAAAGAGTCTCTTACAATCATCTTATAAAAATCCCCATCCGCTTTCTTGGTATTCCAAGTGCCCCGTTGTCTTCCCTCCTTCTGCTCAGAGTTAAGTGAAGATACACAATTACTGAAACATCCATGGCCTGGTATCTCTATGAGAGAAATGTATACGGTAGCTTTCGTTCAGTTGCATTCAATCCCAGTTTAATATCACAATAATTTCGTTTTAGTAAAACTTTAAAAATAAAAATAAAACATTGTGAATATGCATAAAACWGCCCTACGAGGACCTGTTCACTAACTAAAATAAAAAGCAATACCTGCAATAAATTCATAATCTCAATACCAGTCTTGGATTCTTTCTTCTTTTCCATCATAACTTGGTTCAAGCGTTCCTGTGTCAACTTATGAATTTTTGCCTCCGCAGTGAAAACAATTTCAGGCTGTCAACTTTGACACCCTCCAAGGACTGAAAAATTGTTTTTTTTCAATGAATTTGTTCAACAAGTTCATCTCTATGTTTTAACATATGTGCCAAATTTCATGGCCAAAAGATTTACAGAAAAAAAGATATTCAAAGTCTACCAACATCTATAGTTGCAAGAAAATTTTCACTATTGTCAACATAGGCAGTTGAAAGAGTGATTTTCACATCCGTGTCAAACTTGAACCCACAAAATGCAACTATAACAAGGGCTGAAGAAATCACTCTTTCAACTACCCATGTTGGTAGACTTTAAAAAAAATCTTTTTTTATGCAAGTCTTTTGAACTCGAGATTTGTCACACATATTATCAATATAGAGATGTTTCTATGACAAGAAATTTCATGCCAAATTTTTTTTTCAATCCTTGGAAGGGTGGCAAAGTTGGAAGTAGTGAAATTGCCCCTTACAACTACATGTTGGTAGATTTCATACTCCTCTTTTCGTGTAAATTTTTTGGTTTTCAAATTTGGTGCACTTATTACCAACATAGACATGATCCATGTAAAAAATATCATGGAAAAAAAAATATTTTCAATCCTTGGGAGGGTGGCAAAGTTGACAATAGTGAAATTTTCTTGCAACTGTAGATGTTGGTAGACTTTGAATATCTTTTTTTCTGTAAATCTTTTGGCCATGAAATTTGGCACATATGTTAAAAACATAGAGATGAACTTGTAAAAAAAATTCATTGAAAAAAAATAATTTTTCAGCCCTTGGAGGGTGTCAAAGTTGATAGCCTGAAATTGTTTTCAGTGCGGAGGCAAAAATTCATAAGGTTTCAGTACCCAACTGTACAATGTCAAGTAATGGTTCAATGTCACTTTTTCATGCAGCATTATATTAATAGTCACCATGTTACAAAATTTTAGACAATTACATGAATGTTCAACTTTTATATTCCTTTGACATCTAAATCATCTTTTAGAAAATTGCACATTTATGTTTATACAAGTAGAACCTCTCTTAGTGCATCCTCTTTTGATATATAATATGTAGTAAGATAATTTGCAAAGCGTAGGTGGACTTGTGTGTAATTTGAGTACTGAAATAAATGTAGCCTTTCTAAATGCATAAACTTTTCTTAGTTNTAGTGCATCCTCTTTTGATATATAATATGTAGTAAGATAATTTGCAAAGCGTAGGTGGACTTGTGTGTAATTTGAGTACTGAAATAAATGTAGCCTTTCTAAATGCATAAACTTTTCTTAGTTTATAGTCTCAGCACCATGCACCAAGAAGGGTTCTACTTGTATTGATGTCCAAATAACTTCATCATGTACGTAGAAAATGAAATTTGGAATCCTTAGGGGTTAAACTTAATTTAAGGCAAAATCAATGAGCCAATTGTAGATACAAATGAGAGCAAGTATATTGTGGAAAAAATATTACTATTGGCACATGTCAAGTTGAAAAATATAAACCACCACTATTAATAGTTTTGCTTACAATAAGCTCCACCCCAACTGTGGGAATAAATTTTGCAGGAGAATAAAGCAAATAGTATCCTGTGCATTGGGTTTGTCTAGGCCTATCAATTTCCATGACCAATTTCAAGTCTTGCAAATCCTAAGACACCTATATGGCGAATTTCATTAAATTGGGAATATTCCATGTGCCATTTTCAGACCACGCAGTTTAAATTGTGATAGTGACATCTAGGACAGGTATAGATTTTTTGATATCTATGACTTATGTAGATGTCAAAAATCTATGACATATTTAGATTTTAGATTGCGCAATCTAAAACATCTAGGAGAGTTGTAGATTTTAGAACTCTAAGACATGTATATATTCCAAAAATCTATGATAGGTTTAGATTTTTGACCACGCGGTCTCAACTGTAAAAAGTGCCAATATAATGGAATACCGACATTTTAATGAAATTCGTCATCTATACTTAGCACAATTGGAAAAAACAACTTCATTTGAAGCCACATCATCACCATTTTGTCATTCTAAGAACAAACTTCCATATTGTTCAAGAATAAAATAAAAGTAGTTTTCCAAGTTCAAAATTGTTTGTACCAAATTTCATGATGTTTTCACTTCTATATGAGCAACAAAAACTACATTTTAGATATAGCTTTGCCAAACATGTTTAATTACTTAATTCTGTTTTTGTACCTCTTGTCACTATTTGATGTTTTCACATAGAATTCCAATTTTTTTTTTTTTTTTTTTTTTTTTGCATTACATGAGATTTGACAGGATTAGAAAACTAGAAGTTATCTCGAGTTTATGGATTGTGGGAATTCGCCACATGAGCAATTTGATGTGGTCAAGAGATTGCCATGTCAAATAATATCAATTAGTTAATCTTTTAAATAATTTTTTTAAATTTTAGTTTATTATTATTATTTTAAAAAAATTAAAAAATTAAATTAAATTTTAAAAAATATATTAATTCAAAAACTATGGCAGCAATGGTTGGTCTGCAATTCCTAAACAACAAGAGGAACAACAAGGGGAACAACCCTAAAGCGGCCCTCCCTTGCCCACAAATCTCATGTAATGAAAGGTTCACAAAGCAATGGAATTGGTCCATGTGTTTCAAAAATAAATAAATTCACAAAGCCTATTTTAAGAGCATTGCCACTGTATGAAAGCCAAATCTCCATGCCTAGTAAAATGGTGAAGTGTCTCCCTTGTTCTCATCACCATCACAAATGTCCTAATTCCCTATCTCTCATTACACCCAAAATACAAATTGAAATATGAAGCCACTAGCTATAGTAACAATCCAAGGATTGTTTCTTGGGAGAGCTGCATAAAAATCATACAACAATTTGTCAATATTGGAGCGAGTATCAAGGGATGCTCTAAGGCCCGTTTCACACATGTTTGTCCACAGGGAGTGGACAAAAGCCCCCGTCCAGTTGATTGTCCGGTGGAGGGTGGAGGGAAGTTGCCATGTAATCGTTTGTTTTGTCCGTCCGGTGGATGGCTTTACACTCGGAACCGGACGTTTGGTGGATTCAAAGCTCCTTTGTAGTTGCATTATTGTTCCATGAAAGCTCCTTCACAACTCTTTTTTTCTTAAACTAACCCGTATTGTCCACCGGACAAGATTTGGGATCACCTTCCAACTTGATCCCAAACTTGTCCACTACAACTATGGCTTCATCTTGAATTTTGGCGGGAGTGGGTGATGACATGACAATACTTCAAGCGGATGTCTGCTCAAGTGTGAAAGCCCCATCGGACAAAACCTAGCCTTCTACCAATGAAATTACAAAGAATTTTGTCCACTGCTTGTGGACATCCATGTATGAAACGGACCTAAGGTCTCTAGGGGGCAATGACATATTGGCCCTATCCCTAGGTATTGAGGCTACATGTATTAAAAGGTCTTACTATAACTAAGGTGCCCAATTCCTAGCTTAAGCATTCTAAATAATATTTAAATGTCTCAATCCTTTTCTAAATTTTTGCACATTTTTACTTATATCTTTGTATGAATGATCATTTATTGGAAATTCATGAAATTGGTCATTAAGGAGGTTTTCTTTTGAACGTTGAAGTATTACATTGGATGAATGAGAAGTTTGTTGGATTAAACAATACGTGCAAGCCTTCCATTCATTCTCCAATATATGGACTTTGGAGCACACAAAGGATAACGTGAAGGCATCCATTCCTGACCAGCACCCCATATCCAACCTATAGATTGCAACTATTCTCAACCAAGATTGGAATAGATTTCCAGCCGAAGCTTAGAATTCCTATTTTTTTTTCCTTTTCAAGGTTGGAACTAATAAGTTAATGACACATGTTCCAAAGTAGTGAGCAAGAAAGTAGGAAGTAATGAGCAAGCAGGAAAGTAGCTCTTGAATGATTGGAATTAGAAGTGTCTAGACATTGGCTATAGATCTGGAGTACTGTATGCCCTTACAAAATTTGTAGTAATTCAATTCAAGCGATAAAATTTCCAAAGTTTTTGCAATCTCCATCATTTAAGGTAGAACATCCGTGGAAATCATGCATTTTTGATACCGTGTGACATCATCTACTTTGAAAAGCCAAATATATTCATTGGAAGTTAAAGTACTAGAAAAGATCTTCCCTTTCCACTTCTAATACCTTGGATGAAAAGTTGCAATGCTGTCCTACATGGTTTGATTCTCTGTCATTTCGAGGACACAAAATGTCCGCCTTGGCGTTCAAGGGTTAAGGTAGGAGGTTCTAAAATGGAGCACGTTCTAAAACCAATCAGGCTCTCTAGAGGTACATTTTGCACTCTCCGATGTACAAGCAGTCTACAATTGAGGAGGTGGTCGGTTTTAGAGCCCATTGAAATGCACTTTTCTGCAACTTCAAAAATTCATAATTAAATCCACAAAGCTCCAAAAAATATGAAACAACTTGGTTTAGATGCCAATTCCACTTGTCTTTCAAGGAAAAATTTACTAAAAATTATTTCAAGCAGTTTCACCTTGCCAAAATTCAGATTCAGCCTTCAGATGGGCGCTTTGTGGACCACCTACCTTGTTGGACACTGATTGGACGCTTCTTTAGGACCAAATTACTACCTAAATCAAATACTGAAAATTGCAAAATCTCCTTGTGAATGAAAATATGCAGTCGAATAATATACAAGCATTTACTTAGTACTTGATGTCTAAATGAGTTGTGAGTATGTGAGCGGTACCTGTTTTGGATAACTTAAGCACTTGAGCATATAGGATATGGGAATTTTGTTGAGAAGTTGAGCCCATTGTGTGCAATCAAAWGGATGACAAAGGAGGAATGCAAAAAACAAAAGACTTTGTTTTTTCTCCCAATTTTTTTTTTTTAATAAAAATGTGGATTTTGCATTTGGACCCATTCTTGTCTCATAGACTCACCTATTACGGTTTGCTTTGTTACTTCTTCCTAGCCAAGAATGGAAGAGAGATGAGTGGGACAAGAAGGTACAAACAAATAATCTTTTTCAATGAATAGTGCATCTACCTCTTGTTCACAATCTGGCACCTTGTCAAGCTATGATTAGGGGACTATCCAAAATAGGTACTTCCGTACCATACCCCAATTTTGAACAAAATCTTAGGTTCAACTGTTAAATACATTTTAATCTTTCACAAAACATTATTGTAGCAAAAACATGTTTTGGTTATTGTAGCAAAAACATGTTTTGGTTATTGTAGCAAAAACATGTTTTGGTTATTGTAGCAAAAACATGTTT
>VACF01000037.1:0-218644 GCA_006891605.1 Pleurozium schreberi
CTGTTTCGGGGATGTTCCCTGAAACTGTTCCCTGCACATGGAACCAGCGACTGCTGGTCTGAAATTTTGAATTTCAAAAGAAAAAAAAAAAAAAATTCCAGAAATCTTAGAAAGTGTAAAGAAACTGAATACTAAATTCAAATTTTTTTTTTTCAATTTTTTTTAATAATTAATAATTAATTAATTAGTATTATCTGACATGGCAGTCTGTGTGCCACGTCAGAATGCCTACGTGGCAGAGTTCCAGAGTTCCCAATGTGTTCCCACAACCCGAGAATTCACAGTCTTCTAGACAGTCCAAAAAACATCTAATGCCTTTAACCTTTAAAGCACTAAGGATCCCACTTGTTTTCTGGAGAATATGGACAAGCTCTATTGACTTCATAATTTAAAAGAATTCTATGAAATCTTTGTAATGGATGGTATTAGTTATCTTAGTCTACACGTGAAGCTTTGTATCACAACATTCTTGATCGATTTTGCAAAGTTAGAAGTTATTTCCAACAATAACAAAATATTCAAAATGAATAAAAATTACGTTTTTTGGATTTTATAGATTTATATCTATTTAAAAACACTTAAAACATTCAATTTCAAATAATAAAGACAAAATTATGAAGGTTTTCATCTTGCAAGCAGTGAATGTAGAAAAGCATATAAAGTCATATTTTGAACTCAATTTCAAAAAGTCAAAATAAAAATAGCAAAAAGTTCATGCCTATTTTCTACTAGAACATTTTTACCATTGGAATTAATGATTCTCAATTTCTTGTTAAAGAAATCAGCAGTTCAATTTTTCTTTGTCAAGTACCACCTTTTACTTATAATTGTTTTGCAATTATTATAAAAATTAATTTGGTCAAGTTTTTTACATATACTCTCAAACTATTTTCCAACATATTGGATAATTTTCATAAGTTCTAGACATAACATTTCCTTACTAAAAACATGATAAACAGAAATTCACATTTAAAAAGGGCTCGAAAAAGCTATTTTTTGGAGTTTAGGCACATTGAACTTGCAGTTGGTGGGGATTTTTATTCTAAAATATTGGAAAAATGTACTTGGACAAAGCAACTAAAGAATCCTATGATTGGATTTGTTAGAATATAAATATATGGTAGAGGGACCCATTACTAACTAGCGCCCCATCACCAATCAATAGGGTGTTGTATTTCCGACCAAGGCTGGAACAAATTTCCATTTTCTCCTTGAAATATGTGTTTTTGATTTTTTCAAGGTTGGGACCAATAACTTCATGCCACATAAGTGAGCAAGAAATAGGAAGCAATGAGTTGAAAAATAGTTCTTGAATGATCAGAATTGGATGACTCTAGATGTTGATCATGGGTAAAGCCCAACTTTGGCCTTTCAAAATTCATAGTAATTTCATTGTAAGAGATAAAATTACCAATTTGCACTACACTAATAGGTGACCACAGTGCCGGGTTGAGGATGTACTACTGAACTCCGAATGAACAGGATATCGCATGGGTTCCTCAGACGATTCTGCATTGACCCTGTATCACATAGGTTCCAAACAAAAAATATAAGGATTCAAAAAGCAGAGATAACTGCAACCCACAATTATAAAACTGAGTATGTTAAGAACTTGCAAGATAAAGCTACCGATAGAGAAACATATAATGGAAATATTGTACTCCATAACAAACAATAGCTAGGAAACAGAACCAAATCCGACAAGCTACTAATTGAGGAGTGTTRTGAATTAAGGAGCATGCATCAAGGAGAATTCATGTTGGTTTTCAGTTTCCTTCGCATTATGTGAATAAGCACAAAGAAACTTACGTAAGAGATGAATCCATGTGGCATTTATGCAGCTGAAAAGCCGGAGTGACGCGAGTGCCACAACTGCATTGGATGCCCGCCCAGTTGAAASTACCAAGCCTCGCCTCGCAGTTCAAACATTGAAGCTTCCCTTCATACACGCCATCTTGCACTGCCATCCGAGAACGAGATTTGAAAAACAGCACAMAATTCTGGGATTTATTGACATTAAAAAAGCTAAATTATTCTTTAAAAAACTATTTGAGGAAAACAGGATTATTTTGTTAAAAAAACTACACCGTAATAAAGCTCTTAACCCTKAAGAGCCCGAAAGGTCAGAAGTGGCAAGAGTTCCATGTCCACAAGAGTTGAGAAAAGTCAACCAGGAAAGCAAAACAAAATGTAGCAATGGAATACAGAAATAATGTTCTACWTTCTGAGACCAATGTTTTGAAGTTAGTATAATTTCCATAAGGTTCCAAATTTGACGTTCTTTTCTTAGCTTGGGCATATCAGTATTAATCCAACAGTCGCTCCCGACCAGTTACCAGAGTAGCAAATTTATGCCGCAAAGATCAGAGTAGTATTTTAGACACTACAGTCTAAAGAGACAAACATTACAGTAGCATACTGCTCAACAAAGGTGTCTTTCTCTTGGGTTTAACAAGTAGGAGAACTAGAAGCTTCAAGCTATTCTTAATCCAACACTACTTCAAATTCGAAATTGAACCACAATTTCCAACACTTATTGATACAATTACGCATTAAGAACACTATTCATTAGATTCACCCCTAAATTTTGACTACAGAAAGGTCATGCCCCCCACTTCGAATGACTCTCTTGTATGTCAATTTTTAAAATTTTGGAGAGAATTTTCAATGTACATGTAAAAAAAAATGTGTGCACTTCATTGTATTATTACCTGGACTCATCCACTGCATGGGCTCAACAAAAAGGGACGTGCATGCAGGGTCATCATCCTCGCCTCCCCAGCGCCGAGCACCACGCCGTCTCCACCTGAAAGAGCTCTCACCAGACATGGAATCGTGAGGAATCACATTCTCCTGATAGGCTATCACTCGCTTGCACTTTTTGCAAGAGTAGCAGGCCTGCTGTGAAGAAGAAGACACCCCATCCTCTTCATCAGACTTATTTGTGGTGACCACCCCCGGATCGGCAGCATAACGAGAGCTTTCGATCTTCTCCCCCCTCCCAAAGGCTTCGCCTGGATTGCAAACAATCCAATTAAATAATGCCTTGCTCCATTCTAGCTACTTGAAGCAAGAGAGAGAGAGCCCTCCTTGCCTTCTCTCTACTTGCCTACTAGTACTTCTAGAGGGATAGGTAATAGCAAGTGCTTACCCAGATTCTCTAGATGAAATTTCTTGAATGAGCGGTGCTTTCGGTCCACCACGTAGCCCATTTCCTCAAATAACTGCAACTGCAACCATGGGAACGTAAATACGTTGCGTTACAGATGCAATTAAGAACTTGGAGCCTGTTCTWGGTTGCCTATACCATCATTACCATGAAACTGTAGAGGAATGTACAAACAAAACGATAGTCCGATAATATATTCATGCTCTCTAGGAATACCCCCTAAATGTCAAAGTGGTCAAAAGTGACTACATGCATATCTTAAAAATATAGGAAGTCTCAAAGATGATATCAAAACGTACCAATAGAACAGAAAAGAATCATGTTCTACAATTTTGAATAGAAAAGTATTTTGGATCGACTGTTAGCTTCCGTAGTCTTGTGCCATTGGCCCAAAGTAAAAGATAACATAATCCAGTTTTAAATTGAAAAAATAACTCAAAAATCCATAATTTTCTCTTTTATGCCCAAAATAAAGTCCATGCACCCCTCCTTGCAAAGAGCTTTCTAACAATACCATTAACGCAACTTGGAGACACACATTCCAAAGATCTAATTGTAACAAACAAACAAAATATGGTACCTAAATTTAGTAAAAACTTGAGCTAATCTAATGTATGAAATTCAACTTGTTTATATAATTATAGTTGTTGGTTAGAGGTGCCATATAGTTTTGAGCTTCAAATTGTTTTTGGGATTGAGGAATAATTCAAACCTTTTTTTTGTGGGGAGGAGGGAGATTTCATTGTTTACATTTGCCAATACACTACAAACACTAATTCTTCTTCCAATACCAAATTACAATGTGCAAATTCAAAATTGACCATAGGCTTACATAACTAGAGGTGCTCTAAGGAAGTACACAACAAGAAGGAAGAATACTCATTGTATCTTAGGAGTGTTGCCTACTAATTTGTACCATTCAAAGTTTTCAAAGCGTCATGTGACTAAATGTTTGTCTTATTTCAAAACCACACCCTACCTAAAAACATCATCATCACTCTGTGTACATCTCCAAGATCAATATGTACCTATGCAGAAGAAATGATTCTTCAGCATCTACCAATTTAGAATCATTTGACCCTCTTGCATACGGTGTGCAAATGCCATGATTTTTGGTACATTGGAGCCTCCTTCCACTTGCCAACAAGAAGATCAATGAATAATAAAATGACCATAATTCTAATAATCATAGTCACTACCTCAACATAATAACAAAAAGTGGCAGTTTGGAGGGTATCGTACGTTCAAGTCAAATTTGACACAATGATGCCAAAATAATTTTAGAATCCAAACAACTCGACGGCATGATTTGGATTTTTGGGCTTTCAGCCCTTTGCCCTTCCTAATTTTTTGACACTCCTAATTTTGGATTGATTTTTTCTAAATTCATGCATAAATGTCTTCTTTTTTCTAAATTTTCTCAAAGAATAATTTTTGGATATTCAAAATCAGCTACACTAAATAGGTGTGTTAATAAGGGGACCAAACAATTAAGGGGACTAAATGAGGGAAACTATAGATGTTTAAAAGATGAAGTACGGTTCCCGGAGACTTTAGTCACTATTGATGTACAACAGAGGTAGATATTTATATAGTGTGAAATGTCAATTAATTAGTATGCGTCCTTTTAATACCCCTATTAAGTGTACAATGAATATTTATTCAGATTTTCAGAAAACAGTTGTACAATTTTAAAAAATTTAGGGGAGACAACCCATTTCTGATCAAATAAGCAATTGTGCATATTTGGAGCGCAAGTTTTTTGAATGTGGAATTTTCCCCATGTACAACAATAGAGTTTGGAAGGATTGCATATTTTTCCAAAATTTTATTACATAAAATGAAATTATTAGTAATTTTTTAGTGGAAGATTCTCTTCAACCTATAATGGTGATAAAGTCCTTTTTATTTTTGACCATAGGCTAATTGCAAAATCGACCAATGGCTGATTGCAATATTGAGGTCCTTGCAACCAATCATAATGAGTCACAACTACTCTATGGAGTGTGCCATAACTTCATGGAAAGACAACAGTCTATTGATTGGAAATGGGGAGGTGATTGGAAATGGGTTGCCTCCCCTAGACATGTTCTGAATTTTCCCTAAATATTTTTTACAAAACTGACGTACACGATAGGGTACACACCTTAGTTATGTGGTCCCATGGGAGGTGTGATAGATAAGGGAGCAAAGTCTGTCTCAGTTGTTTGCTGACTTGGAGAGAAGATTGAGTGAGGCCACACACTRGCTACTGGAATCAGCTATCTAGAGTAGGGTTTACATTTTACATTTTATTTTATATTTTACCTCCTCCAAAAGATCATTATCCCCCATTTCCAATCTAACGCACAGTAAGGTAGGAGGTCCATAAAGCGCCCATCTAAGGGCTCAAGCTGAATTTTGGCAAGGTGAAACTGCTTGAAATTATTTTCAGTTTCTGTCCTTGTTTTGCAAACTAATAAGAAAAAAGCCTCACTCGATCAAGCCCTATTCTCAAAAGCAGAGTATATACTATTTCTTCTATCCGCGCACAGGTAGTCGACTTTTGTACAGACTGGGATCCGGCCGGCCCGAAAGTTGCAATCTGCCTCAGTCACACGCTGTCTTGCTATTTACACGTACTTCCTYGTGATCGGGCCTCATCATGAGACGGACTCACAACCCTGATAGCTAGCTAGTGGGTCCTTCGATCTCTTGTACAGTACACTCTACGTTACTCACTACCTTTACATCACATCTGAAAATTGCGCAAAAGCCAGGGGATATTACGAGTCTTTTTTTCGATCTCAGCCAGCCCTGGTATGAGTGCTCTGCATGGTCAGTTTCGACTTTACTTTCGTCCCGTCTTAATTAACTTGTCAATGCGTTTCGCATTGCCAGGCTTGTTCCACGCTAGATGGGACGTATATATGTACGTTTGTTCACGTGACCAATACGGTGCTAGCTATACAAGCTAGTATAAGAATTAATCAGCTTTTGATGGCCGGCTTAATTATAATTGATCAACCGGTTTAATTTGGTACGGTCCATGTGCTTAATTAATATAAGTACGTTACAGTGGTCCAGGGATCGGATCAAAATGTTGTGCTACCAGCTCGAGCCTCTGATCGGTCGTGGCCGGACGTACAATTAATCGATCCCTTTGGAGAACAGTTGATCGCTGTGGCCGGATTAATGATCGATTCCAAATGCGCGCACGCGGTTTTCTAATCGATCGACGCGGTTGAGCTAGTTGGAATGGGCCGAGAATTAATACTTGTGCCCTGGCATGCATCGATCGATCTGGATCGGATCTTTCAACTGAAGATCGATTCCTGCTAGCTAGATCGATTCAATTCATCCGAAGCATCGATCTGCGGGAGCATCTGATGGCATGGAACTACGAACTAAAGCTAGAGTACGTACTTACGTGATCGGGAGGATCATATATAAAAATGTTTGTTTAATTAGTTATCACCTATCTCTGATGACTTCGCTGCAGACCACACAATGATCCCGCATGTGTGCTTGACTGGGAGTCCAAGTCGGTTGCCAAATCATTCCATCTTGTGTACGTGCCTGGTCTAGCTAGCTAGCTGGCTGGCTTTAGGAAAGGTCAAAGACAGCGAGATCGAGCCAAAAAGACCAGACCTGTAGTAAAATATTGTTTTCATTCTTGTAGTAAAATACTGTTTTCATTCTTGTGTATGCTGCTTGGGAATTGAAGCCCAAACTGATGAGATCGATGCAGTGACAGATATATAACATTCTGCAACTTGAAGTAAATACTGTAGCTAGGCCAAAAGAATGAATTGATCTCCACATTTGAACTCGTCCACATTACTTGATCGATCGATCGATTAAAGTGTTCAAACAAGACCTAGTCTAGCTAGCCTCTTTGAACAGACCTCTGGGAATTGATAACTTCCTCTGGACTTCCTCTGGTAAGGTGAGCTTGGTTCAATGAACTTCTAAATTATCTTGTTCACATATTGAACGGGAAACTTTTCAATCTTTGATTCTTTTGGGTTCCGTAACAGAACTTGTTTAACTGAATTAATCCCTAAAGGATGTTATCGTTTTCTACACGTTCTCCCTTCTTGTACCAAAAAGAAAAATTGAGTAGCACATGAATCCTATTCAAGTTGTAAATTTCAGACCTAGTCACTGTCATATTATTGCCTTATAGGTCACTTGAGAATTTTTGGGGAATTTTTGAGTGTTCATAGAGGATCAAATACATTTAATATACGAACAACATACACCAACTTTTTTGGTGCGCAACATCCTTTAGGGGTTAAGATGGTCCCATATGTACCGCATTAGTAGGGCATCAAATCTGTCAGAAAAAGATCCAATAAAATTCTATTAACCCTAGCCCTTGAAAAGCGGGCCAGAGTTGGAGGTCAAATTTTATTACTCTGGATGTTGCCATTTAGCGACTACATGTGAATTCTTTTTGTTTTGTTTTTCAGAGATGAAATTACATATCTTCTTTACTTCAGATTTCACCAAAAAAATTTAGATTTTTGGTGTAGAAAATTCTTTTTTGTGAGAATTTTTGAAGAATAAGTTCAGAAAAATCATATTAATCAAATAGAAAGTTATCTCAAAAAAGCTAGATATTTTACATGTGTATAGTGTAGTGAAGAACATAATAGTGTAAGCACAATTCTTGTCATTCTATGATTAAAATTCAATAGAGATTGAGCCAGCGCACATGCCAGAAATTCACCCCGCCGTCCGCCATCCGCCATGACATGTAGCAGGGCATGAGTGGCTCACCATTGGCGTTGTTTTCAACAGTGCTCTTCCTACGCACATGTAGTCTCCGCCACGCCCTGCCACGCCTTGCGAGTTTTTAATTTTTTTATTTTTTTTAATTTTTTTTTAATTTTTAAATAGCTACTACGTTTCAACTTCAAAAAATTGAAACTAATTCCGTGAAGGTCCAAAACCTATGAAACAACTTCAATTTGATGTCAATTTTATTTTACTTTTTAGGAAAATCTACTTAAAATTGTTTCAAGAAATAAAGCTTCCCCCAAAAGGCAATTAGATATTATATGGTAGCTAAAAAACAAACTACATTGGCTTTGATGTGTTTCCTAAACAACAATGAAAAGAAACAAGTTACACCAATATAAAATAATGTGTTTTTTTCTTAAAACACATGGACAAATGAATGTGTCTTTTGATTTGTAACCCTTTGATGGAAAAGAATTGCACCATTATATTTTAACATGAATTACAATTTATAACTTTAAAGTTTAACCCCCACATGCCCAAAGTGCATTATATGGCAAGAAAGCCCCCCTGGTTTTTGTAGCATTTGGCATATTACTCATGTTTTTTTCAGGAGTACTGTAAAATTAGAAAAACAATTTTAAAAAAATAGTAAAAAATATATTTAATGTATACACCTATAAGAAAAAGGTACCCTATGAAGGAAAAGCGTAGGAAAATTCTCTAAGTAGGTGAACTAGAAAAGTGCACAAAATTTCATGAAAATAGGTGTTTTGATGTTTTAATTTGTAGAAAATAGGAAATGCAATTTAAAAAAAAACTAAAAATTGACAATTTGGTAGAACTTTATAATAAAGAGATTTTTCACCGAAACAATGATCTTAAAACCATCTTGAATGTTCAGAAGTGCGCGCGCAAGAGAGCCCTGTTAGCACGCATGTAGAGGACATAAAATAATGTTTTTTTAGATTCCCTTCGGCAGATGCATGCCCAATTGCCCATCTAATGCGGGAATAGACCACAGAAATCTCATCTTTAGATCATTAATTTTGGGCACTCCCCAGTACTAAAAACCTCTAAACTACAAAATGTGACAAATTAGCTAAATTTAAATTTAAATATAAAATAATTTTTTAAAATTTCTTTAAAATGAGTAATCTGATTGCTATCAAGCAAGACATCTCCAATAAAATTTTCAAGTTAATTGAGCTCATACTTCAAAAGTTATAGTGGATGGAAACTGCGCAATTCGAATTGTGACACAAAATAGTACTAGTCTTTTTTGCATTCACCCTTGTATCTTATTCTATGCATAATTATGAAAGAAACATGTTTCTATGACCTGGACACTATGTATTTTAACGTAGCTTTTATGTCTTSCATTGCAATATGAAAGCAGGTACCACTATTGTCTTAGGCCCCAGGACAACTCCGCCATCTTACCACAAGACATGTACATGCGGTTTTTGACTCCATTGTCAAAATGAGAAGATAAACTTCTAGGGAGTTTGGAATTGAATGACGTGGCAGAAAAAGAGTTTTGGAATAYAATGTCTTCCCTCCTAGAAAACAAACTGAATGAAAGGTAATACGCATGAGAAAGATMAAATAGGAAGGTCCATAACACTATAAGAAACCTGCATCTTTTGGGGCATTTGAAAAGACGTGCAAGAACATTCTTTTTGACATGAACTTTTGGCCCACTATGGCATCCATTTGTTCATAACTTTTAGTTGAAGGATCAAAACCTCAAATGAATTTTTGGAAATAAAACTTAGCTTGATAAAAAAACTTTTTTTAGTTCAAAGTTTAAAAAAAAAAAATACTCTGCTATACTAAAATGAGATCTAAAAATCTACTTGGACCACAGTTCCTGCATTTTACACAAGGCGACAGATGGCGGACAACGAACTTAGCGGAGGGCGGATGGCAATCTCCGTCCGCCTGATGACTGCTTGCCCATCCACCTAGCTGTGTACGCCATCCGCCCAATGACTATTAGCCCGTCCGCCTAGTTGTTTGCCTCATCTACCAAGATGACTACTCCATCCACCAGATGATTGTTGCCCGTCTGCTCAGTCGTGCACTTCAATAAAAACATTGGATTCTGAAAAGCACAAATTTGCTTTCAAAGACTGCTATTAATACTAAAAGCATCCAATGTAGCATTAATGAATGCAAAAAAGGGTGATGCAAGTTATTCTTCCACAAATTTAAACCTATTATCTAAATGCCATATCCTAAATCCTAAACCCTATATTCTATACGCTAAACCCTAAACTTTGAACCTTACATTAGTTACCAAAAACATTGGTGCGATGTATGGAATATTGTTAACCTTCAATTTCTTTTATATGTCATTGTATGTCATATATCAAAATGTAYTACATATGAACCTCACAGACTTATTCATTTATGTTTCTTCATCAATTATTGTGTACCAATGTACAAATGTGAAACTTGCAATTATAACCTGAAGTGCTTTTTTAAGTTTTGTTGTAAAATACATTGATAGTTTGAAACATCAAAGTAAACATAATACAAGCAATTGTATTATTTTATTATTCTATTAGAAGATGCTACTAAAAATGCTTTAAGCACTTTAATGTAGATTATGTAATGTGAGCCCTGCAAATAGCACCCGAGCCTCAAGATATTTTTTGCTTTTTGCTCATTTTTGTGTTAAGTATGGTTAAAACCATTAAAAAAAATATTTTCAAAGCATTTGGGGAAAACCCTACAATTATGGGAGATTAGCCCTAATTATCTAGAAGTGTTCTAAAATTGCTTAGATTACTAATTTTGGTGGTTAAGACATGATGGAACAACGATTAAAGTTTGAAATTAACTTTAAGCCTAATTGCAAAAAGGTGTCAATTTGGAGTTTTAGTGAAATCTTGGCTAAAACACTTGTGTTTAAGAGTGTTTGTGATAGACATGAGTCCTAGGAACCATTTTGAGCCAACCGGTAAACTTCTAAACAAAGATTCCGCCTGCCCATGACATACACTGGTGGTGTTCATTTTACCAAAGGAACTTCCTATTTTTAAATCAGTTTTTTGTTTTTGGATTATTTTGGGTCTTAGATTTCTAGGTAAGTAAAATTGAAGGGTGGAGATGTGGTCGCCACCCTTGGGCAGCTTGAGGCTAAGACGCCTTGGGCAACCTGACTCTCCCCTTCTCTCTTCCGTTCTTTTGGTAGGCGAAGCCATGCCCAATTGTCTTCTGAAAAAACGGTTCAATCCCTACATTTAGCGCCTGTAAGAACACATAGTAATATAATAACCTCTAACATGACTTTTGGTAAAATAAAACTCTATCAAGAACTACCAGCATCAACAAGAAAATCATGCGGTGATTTATGAAAAGCAAGAAGAGCAGACCAAAATAGCGCCTGCGTCCAAGCTGTTGCACACAAGCCACCACTTGCCCCAAGCTTGTCACAGTTGCAACTGACTAGCAACTGTCCTCTTAGAAAACATACCATCATCACGATCATTTGTAGCCCTTCACAATGTTTTGAGTCTCACCGTAATCAATCCGAAAAAGGCACAACCACAAGCTCAAAAACAACTCATTCATGCGAACTACCACACCATCACCACTGGAATGGAAGACTTCAAAAATTCATAACTAATTCCACTAAGCTCCAAAAAAATATGAAATGACTTGGATTAGATGTCAATTCTACTTGTCTTTCAAGGAAAATTTACTAAAAAATATTTCAAAGGAAAATTTACTAAAAAAATATTTCAAAGAAGTTTCACCTCCACAAAATTCAGTTTCAGCTCTTAGATGGGACCTCCTACCTTAGGGGCACGGCAAGACGGACGCGACTGGACGGAATACGGTACGCTCATGAGGCGTCAACGGTAATAGGCCCGTCTCGAGTGACAGTTACTAGAGCCGCAGAGCAATTCGATACTTTCAATCACGTTCGGTCTGTAGCGGAGAATTCGGGAYTTTGTATTACAATTTGTTACGAATCGTGCACCGATCTTAGATCAATGCAATCGGGGAGCTGAAACTTTTGTAATATCTGAACAGTTTCAAAGGATTTTGCGGAATTCGAAGAAGTTGAGCAGCCATGTCGATGGAAACGCAGATGCAGATCAGGGAGAACAGCACGGTAAGTGTTAAGTTATATTGAAAGGAGAGAGAAAACTTATTCGTGTCTTGAATGGATTTGCTTTCTGGCTCCATAATTGTTTTGATGATATTTGGAGTCGGATCTGTGCCCCAGCTGGTTTCGGGAACCGCAAATTAGGGTTTGCAACGGTAATGGAAATTCTCGCAATCGATCGTGGTGAATGTTGCGGTGTGTGTTGCTACGCCCTTAGTGTTTTACAATATATCTATTCTGATTTTAGAACCGTGATAAGCTGCGTTGCGAACAGGGCATGTACTCGTTTTTGCAAGAGGTGCGGGAGTTTGACACCTGTTGTTCGTTGTCATATTGATCTTTGAAGTTCAGTATTGAGCTCTAGCTTGTGATACTTGGCTTTGTGAGCTATAATTAGGGTCGGCAGCGTCAATGGGAATTATCGAGAATTTTCGCAAGCGATTGTGGTGAATGTTGCGGTGTGTGTCTTGCGGTGTAGCACCTTTCTGGCTTGTGCGTGGTCTTAGGACCCTAATAAACTAGTTGCGATTACGGCATTTACTTTCTATTGCAAGAGGTGAGTATGACACCTGTAGTTCTTTGTTATATTGTTTTGTTTGCAGATTTTCTAGGTCTCCATTGATGAATCTCTGTGACTTTCTACCCTCTCTGTATCTGTGTCGTTTTGGTTTACTGGTCCTAAGCTAAGTTAATTATTCGTGTTGGATATTTTTGAGATTTTGTGCATTGGATCTCAAACCTTACCAGTTGAAGTTTACAACAGTACCTTCTGCTAGCTCTTCAATCTCTTTTCTCGAAAATAAGACGCTGGGGTCTAGACCTCCATGTCTAGTATTTACTGTTTCGGTGTAAATATATTGTCGCTACTGTTTCGGTGTAGACGTTCTTAATTGATGTTTAACTCTTCTCGGTTYTGCCTAGAATTTCTGTGACCCGTAACCTTAGAGCTTTTATTCTCTCAAGGACTGTATGAGTGGACTGAGCCCATTTCTTGCTGGGAAAGCTCATTGTTCGTGCAGTCTGAAGTCGAGGGTTGGAAYGATGTCCACTACAGGAGCCTCATTGGGGATACACGAGGATTTTTCTTAACTCCTGATGTTATGGAGTTTTTCGACTATTCGTAGGCTCCCACKGGTTTTCGGGAATGAGCTCGATCGCACTGCGTTAGGCGCTTCTCATGATTCAAATGCTTTTCTCCTCCTCATGAATGAAATTGTTCTGTTTGGATTGTTTTTTCTCTCCAGGAGCTAAACGAATTCCTGCAAGATCTTACAACCTGGGAGCATACTGTGAAGGAGAAAGAGAAAAAACTTGTTGGCAGTGCCAAAAAGGTGAGAATATGCTTAACTCATTCAAATAACCAGTTTTGATTTTCTTTGAGAGTTTACAGAGATAACTACGATAGGAAGAATTGGTAGATAATCTTCTTGTGTACGTGTCGAGTAATAGAAGATACTCTCTCATTGTTCTCTTTCTTGACTGTGAATGGTTGCAGACAATTCCCGCTGTGCGAGGTCAAAAGGGRAGCTCTTTAGAAAAGAAGGGTGTCGTGAGTAATGACACAGAAAAAAACATTCCGAAGAAAGAAGCAGCTGGCCACACTTATGACTATTTCAGGGACAAGTGGGACAAATTTGACGTGGTAAATATTGGGCTCTCATCTTTRCTGGATACTGTAATTTGGTAGCAGCATCCTTTCACTTTGAGAAGCTCGTTGCAGTAGGGACTTGACTTCGAATGGTTTTGTTTGAGAAACTCACATGGTTTGGGTAAATTGTTTTAGGCTTGCTTTTTGTTTCCCAGTGACCATCCACGGGTCTTTTTCATTTAGACTTCTGTTGATGGTGAGTTGGGATACCTACTCGTGATTTTGAAACTAGTATTYGCAATCTATGATCAGTTGATTTTAAAGCATTACCACCTGTGCGAATTAGCAAATTTCCCTACTTTTGAAATCAACTTCGTGCTGTACATCGATTAGTTATCAATATCTGGAGTTTACCTTTCTGTACCCGTTTTTGCAGTTAATAATCGTCACCTGTTTTGTTACACCTCTTATTCAGTAGGACGCTGCTTTGGCTGAGGTGGATGAAGAGACCCAAAAACCTTCTCCTAAAAAAGTGGCGCGGACTAGCAAAACTAAACCACCAAATGCCAAGGTTAAAGCAGAGGTGAAGCCCACTGTGAGTGTGCCGACAAGTAAATCCGATGGAGCTGCTCGAGGTTCAAGCAGTGGATCYCTTTCAGGTTTTGGCAGCTTAACAAGTCCTTACGGGCTTGAAGAAGGGCCTGCCCCTGATGCTATGTCAGAAAAGGATCTTGTGGGTACTCAAATCCTTTCCTTTTCAATCTCCTGCTAGTGATAAAAAAAATCCTTGAATATCCTTTTTTGCTTCTGCAGTTTCTTACCTGTTTTTCTTTTCTCTTTTCTCAGGGTAATGAGTTTTTCAAGGAAGGTAAATACGTGAATGCAATTGAATGCTATTCACGGAGTATTGCCTTGCAACCAACCGCAGTGGCATTTGCAAATCGAGCTATGGCTTTACTCAAGATAAGAAGGTCACTCTTGCTGAAACATTTTCTATTCATGACTGCTTAAACATAATGAAAACCTACTGTCAATTCGTGTTATTGAATAGSAAGGGTTCAATCTGCCGCGCTCGATTTTTTTCACAATTGAGGGTTTATTGTGCTCCACCGTACTGCTATTGCATTTAGTAGATTAGTATTGGCAATTTTATTTGAGAGTTTCTCCGGTTGCTGTTTGACGTATGAGGTTTATTAGGAATTTTTTTTGCGCTTCTGAGGCTCCGCATGATTGTGTCCAGGCCTATGTTTTTCATGATACTGCATATCGTATTAAATATCTTGTCTTCTTTCTATCTTCTCTCTATGGCACTTATATTTCATGTCTAGCTACATGAATATCGAGTTTCCTGTAGTACTTATAATGGTTATCTAAGCAGTAGATATTACGCCCGAGATCACAGGAACTTGTCCTCTTTCAAATCGTACTCTCTGACAAGGATTTTCACATCAGATATGCAGACGCAGAAGTGGACTGTACCGAGGCCATTTCATTGGATGATCGCTATACCAAAGCCTACTCACGTAGGGGGACGGCACGTAAAGAGCTTCAAAAGTATTTTGCAGCCGTGGAAGGTGAGACCTCTTGACACCATAAACATCAGTAGCCCTTGTTACGAGCGTGCAAAATGATAATTGTATTTGCCAGTGTTTGGATCATAACGTGATAACGTCCATGTCTGCAGATTTTGAGTTTGCTTTGCGTTTGGAGCCTGAGAACAAGGAGCTTAAGAAGCAGTATATCGAAGCGAAAGACATATACGAAAAGGTTTGTAAGATACAACCTGAGAAATCAATGGGCATGTTGAGTGTCATATTACGACTGTTATGGTGAAGTGGGACCCAGTTAGTTGGTTCCTTGAAAGACAAGGAGAATTGACATCTGGCTGAAGTAGTTTCATATTTTTTGAAGCTTCATGGAATTAGTTATGAAATTTTGAAGTCAAAACACCGTAAGGCTCTAAAAGCGACCACCCCTGAAATGTACACCTGAAATGTACACCTGAAATGTACACCGTTGATACATTTTGATAAATTGAAGAGAGCAGAATGTATCTTTGAGGCATGTTTCATTCAAAATGCCCGATCCGAGTTCGAGCCTCATACCTTACCAGCAAAAATGGCAATAAGTTGTTCTCATGAGCAAAAAGATTAACGTCACCTGCCCACGATGTTCTCATTCAGGGTACAAGCACAGAGACTAYCAAATTGAACGAAACTTTGACAAACCAATGCAAGAGGTGAACCCAAATGGAGGCCTTCTGGTATGATTGTCTCGAAAGAAAAGTTATTCACATGAGAGCTAAACCCATCCAGAACGACTATTCTGAAGTTCACAATGCCAACCTTGTTAACWGTCAAGCATGCAGTGATCGACCATAGTTTTGCTCTAGCTGACAGACATGGGCGAGGCTATGGGAGCTGCAGGGGGGCCCTGTTTGTCTTCTACAGTTCTCCTCCACAGAAGCTCCCGGGCACCATCCTTGTCCACGATCTTAATGACAAAGTTCGGGGGGGAGACCACAAGTCTGCTCCTCACTTCCTCAATACATTTATCAACCAGCTCCAAGGCCTTATCCAGTGACATGTTCTTCTCAAAGTATCTGTCCATCAGCGAAAGCAGAAAGTATGCCCCTGCATCACATTAGATACGCTCATATCAGCACAAAGCAATGTGATTCATCCAAGACAACCTCGGAGTTGTCACCTGCCACGTATAGTGGCCTACAGTCTCACACATGGAACAATTACATAAGAAATTTACAGACTGRTAAAAAAATTTGATCTCAACAGATCTCTTGTACCCAAAGGTTTCTCCGCAACTTTACGTCGATCTCTCCAAACTCACGCTTTTATATGTTGAAATGCTTAAACTGATGCAAATAATATCCTCCAATGTACAGGACCATATACCAAGATTGTAGATAACTCACCGTAGCCCATTCCACCTTTCTCAAGCTTATGGAGAGTAGAGATATAGTCCAAGTAGTACAGTGATGGACCCTGGTCCTTATCCCACCCAGCTAGCATCATATTGACTTGGTAGGGGTTCTGTAAACACAAGGTATCGAACAAAGGGTCATGTAGAGCAAATCGGAAGTCAGATAGGCCAATATAAGCCCAGACATATCGAGGTTGATACGCGTAACGATGTCCATATGGGATATTATAAGTTTGCCCGCTCATCTCCTTGTCAACAAATCCATTAGAAAACACTGCATGTTCAATATACCTGTACAATATGTACAATCAAGAGGTCCTCACAAAAGCAATAGCAAAGTCTCCAGCATCATCATCTTTACACTTTCCAGCTTTGATAAAGAAGCGGAATTCCTCTTTCAATTCACTTCAATGTTCATTCTTTATATCTCCGAAATCTTTCAGACCACCTAGTCAAACTGCATGTAAGAACACCGCCTAAGTATACGAAATTCTCTTTCATTATGCTTTATCAGCTATTACGGTCGCCGGTAGTAGTGCATTAGCAAAACAAAGACGTAATCCTTCCTTCGTTGTGCCGTTAAAGACCTCTTTGAATCTGGAGCGACCTAACTGGCCTTCTTCACRTACCTTTCGAAGGGCAGTAGCAAGCTCTCCGCGAGTGAAATTCGCAGCGGCCGACGTTGAAAGAGGAATCCCATTTCGGTACTGATACAACAAAATATTCTTCTGGATATACTCCGAAAATTGCACTCTACACAAACAACCACCAAACCCTAGTTCCATCAAAGACAAACCTCAATCCCAAACCCGATGGAAGAAACTCTAAATCCAGAATCGGATAAACGACGGATCAAAGCCATAATCATCCAACACTCCAATTCTAATGCGTCCGTCAGTCCACAACAACACTCAAACCCTAATCCTTGGAACGAGTAAATATTTGAGTACCGAAATGGCAAATAACCACCAAACCTAAATTCTAGAATATATTGGAGTACCAAAATGGGGAATTCAAGAAAGGGAATTCGATGCAATAACAAACAACCACCAAACCCTAACTCCATCAAAAACCGACCTGATCCCAACCCCGATGACAGAAGCCCTCAATCCAGAATCCGACATACGATGGATCAAAGCCAAAATCATMCAACTCTAATGCATCCGTCTATCCACAACACCCCAGAAACCCTAATTCTTGAAACGAGAAATCATTTGAGTACCGAAACGGGGAATTCAAGATGAAATTTATGAATTTTTTTCACACCCTTTTTTTTGGTGATAGAATTTGTGTTGTGTGAAATATGTCTTTGTTTGGCACATCCTATTTTATTGTGTTAAGACCCTCAAATTTCATGTGAAATTTGTGGATCTTTTTCAAAACATAATTTTTTGGAGGTTATGCGCTTGATTTTGTGTGATATTATTGGGTCCTTTTCACACCCAAGTATTTTGGATAGAATAAACGGATTTAGGGCGAGATTCTTCATTGGTTTTAGTAACTTCTTTTTAAGCTTCAAGATGCTTCATTCGTTTATTCTTTTTTTCAAAGACTGTCAATTTTCTCCCATTGATTTCTAACCCATGTTGCATTAAAACAATTGCACGTACAATAAACAACTAGCAGCTTTTCAGAATCAACGTGTAAAACTTCTCTGAATCCCTAAATTCTTTGCTGTCACCTGTAAATTCAATGTTCCAATATCCAACTTTGAGAAACGAGAAAACACTTGCACTTTAATTCGGAGTGAGCAAGAGCGCAACGGGAAAGAAAATGAAACCTTAACTGATCTGCACTATCTTTCATTCATTGCACGACTTTCCATCCATCATAGTCTGGACCCCTTCAATTGACTGTACACGATTATACTAAATATAGCATTATAGTCCTACGCATACTAAATACAATATTGTAGTCCTACACATTGTCAAATTTAACGCAACTATATTATATGTAATAAAACTTAATGGCCCGGATTTCTTGTGCCCCTATATTATTTATATTTTTTTTCCACTTTGAATGTCTCCTATATTATTTATAAGTTCTTTGTAATTTTTACCTCAAATGGATTAAAACCTATCTATATTATGCCGCATGTGGTTTTTAAATAGCGCTAAGTAATGTACCTGAGATACCAACACGTAAAGAATCCTTCCATTTGAGTTAGTCATCCACCCATTACCACAATCTTAGAATCCTTTTATTATAATGGCAACTATGCACTTGGAAAACAGACATGTAAACCCATGCTTTATCAAGCATCTATTCATGCTTTGAGAAGGGTCTACTGATATTTTAACACCTTCACCTCTATAAAATCACAGAAAATTCAGCTTTTATCAAATTGTCTTCATTCTTTTTGCAAATAACTTCTCTCAAAATTTTCTATCTCTATTAAATATGGGAGCTTACAAATAGCTTCTCCAAAGTACCTATGTAGCAAATCTGTATGGTAATGGCAGTCCTACCTTAATAAGGAGCGTGCAATTAGAGAGTTTGGGTGTAGGACATGTGAAAAATAGTATGGAGTAATATTTTTTCCCCGGGCAGCTTCCGAAAAACACCAATACGGTACATGCGGGCCATGTCTCAAATCAGGCGAGTGATTCACGGAACTTGCCGGATGTGCGCAGCTGACTTGAATGAACGCATTTTCATGTCGATAGATGAACCCCAAATTTCGGGGATGAACCACCTCTTCATCCATCTGCTTCGCTTCGCTTCCCTTCCAGCGCATTTTGACAAAGCAGGGGTGCYTCAGTTCTGAAATCAATCTCCGCATTGCAGATTTACGCAGCGATGGCGTCGATCAATCGTCGCCACYTCGTGTTCTGCCTCCTCGCGCTTCTGTGCTTCCTTTTAGTCTCAAATTTGCGCCAAATCGGTGCCGAGACAAGGGAGAATGGGGCAGTGGAGGCGGTGGAGGATGCCGACGAAGGGGATGATTCCGAAGAAGCGGTGAAAGATGGAGAACACGAAGAGGAAGACGAAGACGACGAGGAGGACGAAGAAGACGAAGAAGACGAAGATGAAGTGAATGGAGACAAGAAGGTTTTTGATGAGAGTGATGTTGTGGTGCTTGGATCCAGCAACTTCACGGCGTTCGTGACGAAGGAGCCGTACGTGTTGGTGGAGTTTTACGCTCCCTGGTGCGGGCATTGCCAGGAATTGGCTCCGGAATGGGCCGCAGCGGCCACCGCTTTGAAAGGACGCGTTGCAGTGGCGAAGGTGGAGGCGACTTCGAATCCGGAAGTCGGGGAGATRTTTGGGGTGTCTAGTTACCCGACATTGTTCTTCTTCGTCGATGGAGGGCATGTGCCTTACACCGGCGAGCGGACCAAGTGAGTTGGTCTTCTTTGGAACCTCTTTGGTACGAAGTTCGTCTTGGAATTCGGAGTTTTTGGAGCTAATTTCATATGCCGTCTTGTGGATTGTTACGTCGCGGAGGTGAAGATTTCTTTATATTAGGATATGAAGAAATCAAGATTGAAAAAAAAATTGAAAAAAAATGTGCTCGCTAATAGGATTACGTCGCGTAGTGGATTATGAATATGTTCTGCATTGCTATTTCTCTGTAGATATGTGAGCTTCAACTTAAATCAGGATTGTAGCGATCGTTGAACTGTTGAAAACAACAAGGATGTCTGAAAACCAGGTTCTGAGAGATTACACCAATTGCGTAGATTCATGGTTGACGATTTAAGTATCTGGATATGAAGAAATCAATAATGTGGGAAGAAAATCAGATTCATGCTAGGAACTAAGAGAGTTCTACCACGTTGATTCTGGATTTGAGGTATAGGAAGTTCCTAATGAATTCAACACAATGCTTTTTTTTCTTTGCACGAGTGATCTCTGTACGTAACATTCTTGAAATCAGCTCTTCACACCTTGGGCTCTTCTGCTATTCAAGGGAGAATGAGGATCAGTGATCCTCTGTCATTTAGTTTCGTTGACGCACTTCTGCTCATATGTGGAGTTGATTCTGGATTTGARAGCAAACTTCTCGACTCATGATTTATAAGCCATCATGGTTCTGAAGTAGCAGTCTTGGAATACAAACCACATGGGTTTTAAATTGCAGAGTCTTGGAACCACATGACTGTTGGCAACAGTAGTTTTTACACTGTTTTTATGGTCTGTTTGTCTTCAATGCTACAGCGAAGGGGTTCAAGCTCAACACTACTCAAGAATGTGATCAGATTTATTGAAATGCCGTGATTCTAAATCTGGCATTCTAGTATTTAGTGCTTTCAAGCTTCTATTAGGGTCTTAAACTGCATATTTCATGTGGGAGGGTCTTTGTGAGGGTTTTTACAATTGTCTTATTTTCGTTGGTGGTCAGTTTGTGTACTGCTAATAGTTCAAGATGGTTTCATTACTTTTGTCCTTCTGATCTATGCGCTTTCATCATGCTTTCATCATCACCTTAAAATACTACAAAGAGTGCCTAATTTCTTTTTGATTTTATCATCCATTGTGGTGGCATGGAGGTTAACTAATATGATGTACCACTACTCTTTGGTGCAGGGATGACATAGTGAATTATGTGAAAGCAAAGTTGAGTCTCACTGTTAGAGCTCTCATGTCAGCATCCGAAGCTGAGCCTCTTTTGGAGGCTAAGTCGCCGATTTGATCATCAAATATATGGACTTTGGTAGAACTTTGGATGAAATATCTTATTAATATTCTATACATTAGTTTGGAATATTTTCCTGGATGAATTGGCTTACTTCAGATTAATCTTGAAGTTGTCAATGTTTTCTTGGTACAAAGTAAATCAAAATTAGAACATCAAGATTAACAAGAAGTGTTGTCATTAGTTTATAGAGATAATTTGTCTCAACCCTGAAAGATTAATAAGAAAGTTTCATTTTTTAATTCTTTTAGGAATCCAAATATATAAAAACAAGTTTTGGTGCCTTAAAATATGACTTTGAATTATTTGGCAATAAATTCTAAGAAAACAACATTCAACAACTACCTCCCATAGCTTCAATATCACTTCATTTCTCTTGGAAGAAACAAGAAGGCAAGCTCTTGATACAAGAGGCATAGTAGTAGGTAAAACAATCCATACATGATATATAAATTAGGATCAATAGGAGCTCAATTAAAAGTAGGAATTGTGTTCAAGTAGAATTTTAGACATCATTAAGGCATAGTAGAATAACTTTGGAGTCTCAAATCGGATTTTTGAAAATGAAATTTCTTTTGATTTACCAATTAATATTAGTTCACGTTTTTTGTAAAAAAATGTATACTATGCCAAAATGAGGTTTGAAATTCATGATGGACAATGGATTTTATTATAAAAGAGATCTTTCTACCTTTGGTTCATTTTGTCATCAAAATTTTCTTCATGGTAGATGCTCAAATGACAAATTTGTATTTGGCTCAATGGTTTTTTTGGATTAGTGGCAAACGATATTTCCATTTATTTGTAGATTTGACTATGTTGTCCTAAAATTACCAAATAAATGCAATACACTGCAATGTTCAACCACCATTTGAGTACTATAGCTTACTTTAATTTTCCATGATATGTTGTGGATGAATTTTGTAGATGAGGATTCAAGAGAAGAAGAGGAAAACTCTCTAAAGGCTACCAAATGTTATGTATAATGTTGAACCAGCTTAGGGATCAGAGTATAAGTGAATTGTTGATCACATGTGGGCTTCATGGTGAATTAAGTTAAGGTAGACTAGCCCAATTCCGTTCATTGCCTAATGCCATCACCCTACTTTTGGCCTAATTCCGTCCAAAAAAACATCCAAATCCATTCGTTTTTTGACAAAATTATTACATAATGCCAATAAGAAATAACATATCAATCCTTCAATGGCAAACACTAAAGTACCATTTGATATAAGGAAAGGCATTTATGCCAGATTTTTAAAGGACATTTAAAATTCTATTCAATGAACAAATTTTGTAATTTCAAAATAGACGGTTTCATAAATTCACAAAATTGCAATTTTGATAATAAAAAAAAAATAGAATCCAAGTTAGATATAATTCATATTAAAACAAGCGCATACTTTTAAAAACCATGTGACTTTTTGGAGTTGACCTCAAGGTATTTAGAGTGCAAATTAGCGTGGTGGTAGGCTTGCTTTTCTTATATGAAGTAATGTTTGAGCATCCCAAGGTAAATTTAACCTATTGTTTATTGGAAGACCTTGGGAAGGATTTTGTATTTGATGTCAAGAGATTTGTGCCAAAAATTCTAACACTAAGAATTGAATTTTTCCAATTCGATAACTACATTTTTGCGTAACTCCTAAGTAATAGTCCTTAAAACAAAGGCAAATGTAGATTTTGAGTTTTTTGGTAAAATAAATTATGGCATGTATAGAATCAAGACATCAAATCTTCATTTTTGCAAGTTCATTTCTTTTCCATCYTTACATGAAGTCATTCTAAGTCAAACACAATAATCATTGACTGTCTATACTAGTCATGTTGTTGAATAATAGACAAAAATTGCGTTAAACATTTTTGTTTTGAAATTACTTCTTCAACACTTTTATATTTAGTGGAATATTTTATAGAATTTCACTTATTTGAGGATTATAATATATTGATGCATACAATATCAAAAAAATTCACAAGAACCTTTTTCATTTAGACTCTTTAGAAATATATCATTAACCCCTAAATGACCAACATACGTTTTTTGGCTACATAGCAATTTTTGGCAGGTACGTATGGTTGGAGATTTCCATATTTTTGGCCCAAATTTTAATAGAAGGTGGGGAAAAGGAATATCCTTCATATGCATTAAATTTCATGACATTTGGATATATGAGTAAAAATTTATGGCCTAATATGTTATTTTTTTCGTAAATGGGCAATTCGGGCAGATTACAAAAAATCACTTTCTGTAGAAAAAAAATTTGATGTTGATTTTCTAGAGTTATATATACATGGAAAGCTTTGAATCATTCGATTTTGATCAATGAGTCAAAAGTTATGAGGATTTTTTGTTTGCAGGCAATTATAGATTTTATATTCTAAAATAAACTTTAAAGTCCTTCATTTTACTCAATTTTCAATATTTTTGGAAAAGAAAAAATTGTAGGATGCAAATTGTTTATTAAAACATTCCAAACATTGGGATTGACATTTTTCAATTCCATAATTAAATTCTTAACAATTTAGCATCTTGAAACATTCTCTACCATTGTCTACTTACTATTTTTTTCGTGTATGTTGTACAATTCCAAGTGATTTGAAATTTTTCAAGGATGTGGCCAACTTGTCAAGAAAAAAGAATCCAAAGAAGCACCACCATTACGGACAATTTTCATAGAAAAGTGAGCTTTTGAAGTGTGCAAAGCCAAAAAAATGATCTTAGTAAATTTGAATGCTTATATCTTGCAATCCATTAAGTGATTTTCTTTGAAATTTTTACCACATGTTCTCAAGTCAGCATACTACAAGATCCTACGGTTACATGTGTCAAAATATGTTTTGTTTCAAGAATTTGGTACTTGTACTAAAAATGGCAGTTTGGAAGCAATTCTGGTGAAAATATAGGCATGGAACTTTAGGGGTTAACCCATTAAATTGCTTAAGTAACTATGTTTTCAGCAAAAACGCTTCAAAATTGCCATTTCTAGTACAAGCACTAATTTCTTTTTGAATCCAACACATGTAACCATAGAATCTTGTCATAAGCAAAAATGTACGATTTGAAAAGATGTGGGAAAAATTTCAAGAATTTCCTCCCATGGATTGCAAGACACTAGCATTTGAATTGACAAAAAAAAATTTTGGCTCTCCAAAAAACAAGGCAAATGCACTTCACAAGGCCTCATTTGCATGAAAAAATGTCCATGTTGGTGGTGCTTCTTCAGATTCATTCTTCAAGGCAAGTTGGCTACATTTCAAAAAAATACACATCATTTGAAATTGTAAAACTTACATGAAAAAATGATAAATAAAACAAAATAGAGAATGATTCTAAATACTAAATTTAAAAAAAAAATTAGTTATGGAGTTGAAAAATGCCAATCCCAATGGTTGTAATGTTGTAAGAAACAATCTACACCCAATGTTTTTCCTTTTTTTCAAATACATTGAAAATTGAGTTAATTCAAGGACTTCAAAGTTTTATTTTAGAGTAGAAAATCCATAACTACCCACAAACTAAAACTCCTCATAACTTTCATCTCATTTATCAAAATGGAATGATTCAAAGCTTTTCACTATATGTAAATCTAAAAAATCAATTTCAAATTTTTGTTTGAAAAAAGTGATTTTTTCTAAACTTCATAGACTACCTTGTTGTCCAACAACCACGTGTAGGTAGTAATGTAATGTTAGTAAAAATAAGGTTTTAGATACTTGACCTTTGTTGGATATTATTCCTATTATAGAATCAATGAAAGTGCTTTTGCACCTCTACATTGTTTGTGAGGCCGTCAAACACTGAAACAAATGGCAACAAAGAAAAGATAATGAACTTGTGCCAAGATGTGTAGTCACTAGAGTTTGATAAAAAAAGAAGTGGCTTTACCAATAAGCTCTTTTCTTTTATTGTTTACAATGTCATCAAAAAACAATAAGTAGTTGAGGTACAATAATGAAGCCAACGGATGAAAATTTGTGAACAAAGTTTTCAAATCCAACGTAAACTTGAACTCTTCCAACCACCAACACCGGGTTCATCAAAGCCTCCAAACCAAACTTGTCGCTCACGCAAAGTTTGCAAAGAAGTTTTCAAACGTCTTCTAGAAGTTATCGTGGGAAGAACAACGAGTCCTTTGAAAAAATTGTTCAATGGTCAAACCACCACGTCATAGAGAGCAATTCCATGTAAAACCATCTTAGTGATCACAAGCAAGTGGCCAAGGGTCAAAACAATTTGGGACCTCAATCCCACTATAAAAGATACAAGGTGACGGAGTACTCCTTCATTTCTGCTTCCCTGACGCACATCCTCCTTCATGGTGAGTGTCCGGGGGATTGGTTACCTGTCCATGGTTACAATTTTCCTCGGTAGTATGGCTTTGAAGCTAGCGTCTAATTAGATGCACTACCGATTCCTCATTACATCTTTTTTTGGGTGTAAACTAGAGTCATCTGGTTGTGGCATTCGTACCAAAATGATTCTATTTTTTTGTTGACAGATTCACAGCAAACCTTATGACTGTTTTTTTTTGATCGTTTGTGCTTCTCTCTTACATGGCCTGCTTGCTTAATATGTTCATCTACAGTGCTCGCTGAGCATTGCTCATCGAGGAGTGTAAGATTTTCTTTTGCTTCTCTTTGGATAATTTTACGACACGATTAGTTTTCCCCAGTTCCGCAACGAGCTTGCTAGATTGAAGCTTTGGTTCCCTTCTATTCTATTGTAATTTGGGAGGAAATGTTGTCTGTTCTGTAGGATTCATAGTTTCTTGCGCATTGTGACTTGTCTAACTCAATAACATTGGAACAAATTGCAAGCTAAGGGGCCGACTGCTGTAAGTTTCTTCTCCGTTGTACTGTACTGTACTGTAATGCTGCGGTGAAGACTAGCTGCGGTGTCTTGATTTCCCATGCCTGCAGGCTTAGCTTTCTCACGATTTGTTTGCTTTTTTGTAGGTTTGACACCATTGCAGCTAGCGAAGTCCGAGTTTAGTTCTTGCAATTGCTCCCTCAGCACGTACGCTTATTAGCTAGTTTGTCGTCGTCCCGATGGAGAGCAACAAAGCCAGCACCCGCCCCAAACTCWGCCSAGCAGAACTGCGCAGGAGGGTGTTACAACGTGTGCGGGAGATGGCCCCCATGGAGGTGCTCATACAGGTTAGCCTCCCCCACAACCGCACCCACCGCTACCCGTCGCCGCCGAGAATCCCGAGATCGCCCCCTCCGGAAGCGAGAAGGTGCGGCGGTGAATATTCACGTACTGCTGCCGATTTAATTGATGAGTTTTTTGGGCACTCTTCGAATGAGAACACAGCTGCTGCCTCGGAGACCAAGCCTGCTGTAGGACCTCCTGCAGATCCCAATGCTAACTTAGGGTTGGGCGGKGATGATCCCGATGCCATGGATAGCAATTGATACTTAATTAGAGTGATAACCATTCTACTGTTCGACAATCGATCGATTAGGACATGCATTGCATGATTCATTGTATGCATCGGTCTATCGAAGTCTATGATTGATTGATTGATTGATTAGTTACGTTGATGGCATTTGATGGATGGGTTAGTTGATGGATTGGATTGGATCGGATCGGACGCGCGGACTTTCGATTCCAATTTGTGGTTGTAATTGCAGACGATCTTTCTTAATTTGCCGTGAAAGATCGATCAATAAAAGAATTATTTCAGTATGAGAACTGAACTTGCATTGCAGTAGATTTTGCAACGGCTTTGCGATTGACCCTGGGCAGAGATGTAAGAACCATTTCGCAAATGAATGTGTTTGAGATTGCAATTAGGAGTTGTAATACATGTTGCTCATATGTACAATTTCGGACTTCTATGCATTGGGTCAATCTGTGCCTTTTGCACCATGTTTTGGAACAAGATTGCAATGGTTTGCAGGAGAATGATCATGAGTTCAAGACAAAGTAATTAAGGTAGAGGTCTCTAACTTTAATTAAACCATTGCAACATACTTGAAGATGTGGTGCTACCGCTACTTCGTTGCTTGTTGCGGTGTTTCACCAAGGTAGTGATTCAGAAGCAAAAGTGCACAAATCAATTGCATACAAAATATTTYAATTAGGTTCGACTCAAGTCCATGTCCTCAAGCTCTGTCACGCAATAATTCTTCAAAACTCGCAACTCAAATCTTATCTTATCTTACTTCCTCCACGAGTTCCTCCGGCCATTTGTTCGTCTGAGACTTCGTTGTAATTAATTGCTGATGGGGAGGATGATTGATCGAATTGGTGATCTCATGTGGGGTTATGTCTTTGTGGTGGATCGAACCATATGTGATCAATGTAGGAGCTGTCCAAGAAAAATTGATCTAACACTATAAGAAACCCGCGTTTTAATTGATGTGGACAAATTTTATCGGATGGGTTTTTGTGGACATTGAAGGTGATGTATCGTGTTTTTATGTCACCATTGATATTACATTAAATGTTTTTGATGACATAAAAACACGATATGTCCCCTTTGATGTCCACAAAAATCCGTCTGATAAAATTTGTCCACATCAACTAAAATGCGGGTTTCTTATAGTGTGAACTCGTCATCGGAAGACTTTGGGAAGGATTACATATTAGATGTGAAGAGATTTACACCAAAAAGACACCAGGAATGGAATTTGCACAATTAGAATTTATGACGTTTTTGTGCAACTCTTGAGAGTCCCAAGAAAAAAAAGAGGTGGATATGGCAAATTTCATTAATAAAAATGGCGGTATTCCATGTGCCATTTCTTAGACCGCTGTCTAAACTGTAAAAGTGTCATCTAGCACAAGTATAGATTCACAAGTTTAGGATAGATATAGATTTCACACTATGCAGTTTAAACCATCTAGGACAAGTATAGATGTCAGACTACATGGTCTAAACCATAAAAAGTGCCAAAGAATTGGATATTTTCCATTTTAATGAAATTCGCCATAGAAGTAGATTTTGAGGGGGGTGGGGGTGGTAAAAATCAATTATGGCATTCATAGAATCAAGAGGTCAAATCTTCATTTTGCAAGTTTTCTTTTCCTCCCTATCCCTACATGAACTCATTCTAAACCTCGTAGAATAATCATGAAGTACGGAGTATGTGACCACACTAGTCATGTTGTTGAAAAATAAACAAAATTGCTTTTTCAACATACTTTGAGGCACTTCATCCATTTATGCAGCTATGGTAGTAAGGTCTTAAAAGGATTTATTTTGAAAAAAAATGGATTATTTTGTGCTTTCCAATGAATGCTGGTTCATTATCTCAGAACTGCGGCATAATTTTGAATTCTCTTCCCTATTGGTTGAGAAAGACATTGACTATTTTGTATTTTTTAACCCCTAAAGGACCAAACTGCGTTTTTTTGGCAACATAGCGATTTTGGGCAGCTCACTACAAATGGAGTTTATAGTTTTTTTCTTTGAAATTTTCCTACAACATGTGTCCAAGGAGACCCCCAAAAATGCATTTTCGTGACATATACCAAACATGCAATTTCATCTTTGAAAAAAATAAAAATAAAAATTTTCATTCAAAAATAGCAAAGAAATGGAAGATACAAAATGGAGGATCTTGACATATAACTACATAGTCATGGGCACTATCCTTCAAGAGTTAATATCATCAAACTTCAATGTATCTCAAAGAATGTATAGAAGTTGATGGCAACCAACTCCATCCTTTTTATTGTTTTCAAATTAAAAGACACTTGAATTATTCATCAAAAGCAAATGCCAAGCAAACAATGTAGAGTTATTTGAGAACATTAGCAAATTAAGTCATTGATGCAATCACAAAAAATGGAGTGCAATTAAGTGCTAAGAGTACGATAGCATGAGAAATCTCTTGGTTCAATCATTCATAGTATGCCTCACACAAGATGCTTGTATGGTACAAGCTATGGGGCCAATATGGCCTATCAAATGCAACTTGTGGTGAAAAAAGAACAAGAGATAAATATGAATCTATTGCACTTAGTATGTAGTRTGATACTCATAAWTGAATCAAAACTACTAATGTATCRTAAGATAATTGCACCAAACAAAATTAGACAAGACAACTACAAAACGCAAGATAATTTAGTCCATGTATATATGAAATGATCATCCAAGGTTTCAAGATATACATTGATCATCCAAAGTTTCAAAAATTCACCTCACAATTAATTGGGATTACCAAACTAATCACCAATAATCTTTACAAGAACACAAGCCATCACGGAAGTGATGAAAACGATTTGCATCTCTTACCACAATCTCTCTTCTAGACACTTTCGATATCAATTTGGTAGCTATATGGCAATCTGAACACACTCGAAGATTCTTGTAAACATGAATGGGTTTACTACTTGGGGTGTGAATAAGTCCATATGCAATAGCCAACTTCTCACTATGAGAGCAAAGTAAAAACTCCTTATCCTTCTCATCAACATCATGCAACACAAGCCGGGTATCTGGAAGGTACCCTTCAGCCTTGATTTTCTCCGTCAATCTGCTYAGCTCCGCATATATYGCCTTTGCTTCTGGGTGAGATGTATCCCCTCCAACAAAGGCATGAATCTTCTTCTCAACTTCGATCCAGCTACGCCCTGGYTCCTTGCGTAAGCCACTCTCCAGCATCGCAGCACGCACCGATGATACCAGCTCCCAYTTCTCAGCTGCAGCGTAGATGTTGGAGAGGATCACATACGTAGAGGCATCCCTGGGTACCAACTTCAGACGCTCTTTAGCCGCAAGTTCACCCAACTCCACATTACCATAAGATCTGCAAGCACCCAGCAAGGCTCCCCAAGTTGCTTCATCCAATTCAACTGGCATATTATCAATCAACACCTTTGCTTCTTCCAGGTACCCAGCCCGCCCAAGAATATCCACCATGCAGGTCCAATGGACCACACTGGCATCGACGCCGTAATCTTGTGACATAGCCAGGAAGAGTCGACGCCCTTCATCAACAAGGCCCGCATGACTACAGGCCGATAACAACGCCACAAATGAGTACCCATCAGGCTTCACCCCGGCTGCTGTCATATTCCTGAAGACTTCTAGAGCTTCAGATCCACATCCATGTTGCGCAAGTCCACCAATCATCACGTTCCAGCAAGTCAGGTTCCGTTCCGCCATTCTGTCAAAAACCAATCGCGCATCATCGATACTACCGCACTTGGCATACATGTGGACCAGCGCATTACCCACACGCACGTCTAACTCAAATCCGGCTTCATGGGCATGGCTATGAACCTCCCTTACCCACTCCAAAGCTCCTGCGCTTGCACATGCATTCAGGATACTCGCAAAAGTAAAGGCGTCTGGTTTCAGACCTTCCTGTTTCATTTGGAGAAGAAGACGATATGCTTCAGACCCAAAGCCATGTTGCGCAAGTCCGCCAATCATCACAGTCCAGGTGACGACATCCCGTGCCTGAATTCTGTCAAAAACTAGTTGTGCATCATCGATACTGCCACACTTTGCATACATGTGCACCAGCGCGGTGCCCACACGCACATCCAACTCAAATCCGGCTTCACGGGCATGGCTATGAACCTCCCTTACCCACTCCAAAGCTCCTGCGCTTCCACATGCATTCAAGATATTCGCATATGTAAAGGCGTCTGGCTGGAGACCTTCCCGTTTCATTTGGAGAAGAAGTCGATATGCTTCCTCACCATAACCACTTTCGGCATATGCTCCAATCATCACATTCCAGGTAATCACATTGCGACTCACCAACTTATCRAAAACGTTCCTTGCCTCGTTCACGTTCCCACACTTTGCATACATTTGAAGGAGCGAGGTCCCCACACGAACATCTGATTCGTACCCACCCTCTCTGATATACGCATGAACTTCCTCGCCCCACTTTGAAGCTGATGGGCTCGCACAGGCCTTCAGGATGCTCATGTAAGTCACTGCATTAGGTTGCAAACCTTCCTTTCGCATTTGATTGAAAACTTCCATGGCATCTTTCCCACAACTGTGCTGAGCGTAACCTCCAATCATGACGTTCCAACTAATAACATCCTTCTTCACAAGTTCGTCAAACACTCTGCATGCATCCTCCAGTCTCCCACATCTGATGTATCCACTCAATAGGTTGTTTGCCACATATATATTCTGCTGCATGCCACTCTCAATGGTGCACTCATGAACCTGCTTTACTGCCGTAWGGTCTTCCTGCTTCAAGCACCGCTTCAAAATTCCAACATAGGTGTACGAGTCTACTGCAATGCCCTGTTGTATTTGGTTCTTCAAAAGATCAATTGCTTCACTCGTGGTATTGGCGCTTCGCATGCGTGTACTCCCACCACTAGCTTGAACAGCTTGCTTTGACACTTTTGCACTAGCGGGCAAAGTGCTTCTCCTCCCAAAATTGCCCTTGGGTAACCTGACGCATCCATACTCTCTTTATAAGGAAAACCTTTGAACTTTGAACTGTGAATAATCTTATACAATCAATTTAAAAATACTTSGATGCATCTATGCAGGCTTTAAACCTCTTGCATGCACAATACTTCATGGAACACCTAACAAAACAAATTACAAACAATGGGTTTGACATCCAACTTCAATGTGTAAACATCATCTATAGCAAGTCGATTTCATCAATTTCATGTCACAAAGGGAGACAACTCATGCCAATACCTATTTGGTTGTACAATCTCTTGAGAATCATTGGTACGATAACCACCACTAGAAGGTAATTCCCTTAAAGTCAACAGTTTGAGCATCGCCTTCACCCATAGTGGGGTTGACCTACCATCTACCCAAAGCGGTTTCATAGTCACCTTGTGTTTAAAGTCAGGTGATTTGGGATTCATCTATACGCACAACAACCCACATTCCAATATGAAGAAACAATCAAGGAACATATGTCCTTAAGCACCRGAGTGATCCAATTAGCCTTCAGACTGATTCAAAACCCACTCGGAACGTAATATGCTTCTTGTTTACCAAAGCATCCAAGACCTTGTACAAGCAATAAAGAAACTTCTCAATGTCATTTCACAAATTTCTAACATCAACAAACTGGTAGCCTTAGATATATTCCTAGTGATACCTTGTAGAATCTGTTGTCCCACCACTGCAAAGGATCCGCAAAATACTCCTCCCAATCTTGACCAATTGTCTTTACTTTGCCTGGTTCAACTGTTAAATCCTTCAGATATGTCATTCACATTCTTTCTGAGAGACATAAAGCAACCACTTCTGTACATGCGAGCGGTCACCTTAGACATACCTGAAGCATCGGGTTCTCTCCAAACTGATGACGATGAACACCTAATTGATTCGCTGCTCCTTCCTCCATGGGAGGCTGAGACAAATAATAAAMATGGGTGGCTATACCATGGAGACTTCAAGAGTGTGATCACACACRMATCCTGGTCACACAAATCCCCGACAATGGGTCAAAAAATACATTCAATTGGTAGCAATTTGAGCAGAAGATACTCATCGGTACTAATATTTAATGTTTAACGTCCAATTAACCAAGTTCACGTCCTGTTAGTTTGGGGGAGGCTTACCACCGTACTGATCAAATATACAGCTGTCGAGGAACCTAAATGTATGGGACACATGTGATGCTATCATGACCACGGTAGTTCAATTTAGACAAGTCGCAATTCATCCAACTACTTCCGTAGAACAGGTGTATAGCCATAAGTAAACACTCACTCACCCGTKCACCAGCTCCAAACACCAAATAGCTTCTCRTTTGTTGCCTATGATGCAGTAAAAGGTGCATTAATGCAGACATCTTGTGGCTCCGTGTCTACAAACTTCTAACGGTTCCTCTTCAACAACAGAGTAACACCACAGATTGACATCCAACTTCTTATCTGGGAAAAGCATATGAACGTATCTCCTCAACTCTTCGGATCCCTTTCAACTGTTTGTCCTATCAGTTGAAAAGAGCTCCTTCTCCATATCCATGCAATGTCTGAAACCTTGGGTAAAAGTTGAAAAAGTAGCCTATAAGTATCAATCTGCTCCCTTCAACTGAGTTCATTCTCTTCTCCAAATTGCTAAACCTCCAGGCAGGAAGAAAAATTCTAGTTTGGTTCACCAACCCCAACCTCAACATCAGCAACGTCCAATGAATACAACAAGCTTCAAAACTCGACTTCAGCAGACACACAAAGTATCATTTATGACTGGCAATATCTTCAAGTCTGTTCAATTGCTTGTCTGCTTTCATAGCTCCCTACTGGCCTTCAGCACGAATAATTCCAATGTCGGCCGCTTCCAGTTCACTTCAAAAAGTTTCATGTATGAATCCCTCTCTTGAAATCTTCTGCTCCCCGTTAACTGTAAACGATCACTTTCTGCATTTTGGAACCCCATCCAAATTGCTCAACCCTCAGGGCTCTGAGAGAGCAGAACACTCACTAGTTCTCTGCATCAACCACCACCAACGTATGGAGCCTTAATACTAAGCTTCAGTCAAACAAATTATCATGTAGCACACGGCCTTCTGCTCCCTTTCATCTGTGTCTGTTCGATTCTCCACACTGCTCAACCCTGAACTCTCAGATCACCAAGCACGGAGGAAGAAACAACGGCAGCAGCTTGAGATCGACATGAACAACTTCAAATGACCTCAGCTTCAGAAAACTTGACTGGAACGTAGTCAGGGGAAAATTCAAATGTGAAAGTATCAATCTCTGAGATTCTCTAATCCCTGACATTCATCTATAGCGAGCAAGAACGCTGCAACAGATACTGGCACTTGTACAGACACAAAATTCAGCTGAAAATTCTACTGAAAATCGCAACTCATGAAGAGCAAGAAACCTAAACCACAACATCTCCACATGAACAACCCCAATATCTGAGCTTCCAAAAACCTGACTTCAATCTAGACGCAAAGCATCGTGTGAGATCAGCCATTTTAAATATGCTGCTCCCATTGCAACTGCGTCTGCTCTACCCACCGAATTGCCAAATCCTAACTATGAAGACCTGATCACCCTAAACAGCCAACTCCCTATAGATGCAACAAGTTCCGTAATCTAACTTCACTCTACCCTCAGTCAATACATGAATCAATCTCCGTGAGTTCATGGGGGCTACGTTTTAACAGTTTCTGCTCCCAGTCCCAAATTGATAAACCCTAACTCAGAAAGAATAGCTCCCTCAGAGCAGCTCCATAGGATCCATAACCAATGCAACCTTGACTTCAATCTAGACTCAAAGTATCATGCAAGAATCGCTCTCCTCGAGTTATTCAGCTACCTTCCAATTCTGTCAGCGCTTCCCTCCGAATTGCTAAACCCTAACCGAGTAATCCTCCAAGCAGGAAGAGAAGCCACAATGCCCACAACTCTCAACATATGCAAAGAGCTTCAAAATTTAACTACGGTGCACAGAAAGGATCATATGCTGCAGGGAGGAATTATGCTCTGAAAGTTTCTAGGTGAAAATTTCTAGGTGTGACCATTGCAGATTCTATGTTGTTGCTAGCGTGATTTAGGGTTTGGGATTCTGAACTTGCAGAAGATGGCTTTGGTCTGRGTTTTCAGGTTCTACGGTTGTTAACCCCGTAAGGTCACGACACATAGCTTCCGCAACTACATTTGTACAAATTTCAAAATGTTAACCTCATTAACCCCTAAAGGTCCTTGACTATGTTCTCACCAAAAATGGTTCAAAACTGCCATGTCTAGTACAAGTACCAAATGTTTGAAAAATATCATTTTTTGACACATGTAACCGTAGGATCTTGTAGTACTCTAGTTTGAGAATATGTGGAAAGAATTTCAGAAATTTCCACCATGTAGATTGCAAGATATTGGCATTTGAAGTGGCAAAAATCCTTTTTATGGCCTTGCCAAAAACCGTGCAGCTGAACTTCACAAGGTCAGATCATTATGAAAAAATGTCCAAAATGGTTGTGCTTCTTAGGATTTGTTCTTCAGGGCAAGTTGGCTACATACATGAAAATTTTCAGATCATTTGGARTTGTACAACATATAGGAAAAAAATAGTAAGTAGAAAGAAGTAATTAGGAATTTAAAAAAAGCACGCATAAACGGCTTAGAATTTCTTTGTATTTGTTGACAAGAACAAAATGAAAATTGTGATGTTTATTGACAATAGCTATGCTAAATGTTTGAAGTGTTTGAAATAGGCATAGTTGCTTATCAATTTTATTCATCTATTTTAAATCTCTACAATTTTTGTTGCAAATTGATCTTTAGTTACTAGAGTTGTTTCAAAATCATGGTGTGTTTCTATTGTTTATACTTTGCTGGTTGTGGACAAATGCATCCTGTATGATTAGCCTTTAAAAGAATGAAGACTCAAGGTTAACATGTTGTAGCAACCATGGAGGGAGGTACAAAAAAAATTTTATTCCCTTGTTTGGTCTTGAAGTCTCTAAAATAGGACCAATGTTTCTATTTTGATAAGGATCCCACAAGATTGTATCTTTTGCCATTTCAAAATAGAATGCAATTTGATATGTTCCACATATAGACTATCATAACTTAAGGTAGGAGGTGTAAAAAACTCAAATGRTCTTCTTATCAATTATTTTCTTAAACAAGAAATATTCTCACCTTTCATTGTCTATCAATCATTCTTTCACCTCTCATTGTCTATCAATCAATTTCTTAAGGAAAAAATATTCTCACCTATCAAGGCTATTTTACATGTTCTTGCAATTAATTCCATGTTTATGGAATTACCCATGAGTGATTTAGCTTTGTAAACAATCACTATTTTATTAGATAACATATACATTAGGTTGATATGAGTTTGTGGCTTACCTCAAAGTGCTCACATAGTCAATATTAATATTTTATATATCTATAGGTGTTGAACATCCTTAGGTTTGAMAATATTCTTAATGAGTAACTATAAGAAAAAAATGATATTTCCATWAGAAAAAAATCCAATAAATTGATATTCTCTATACAAAATAATATCTAAGAGGTGAGAATATTCACATGTGCAATGAAATAATTGGTGTAGAGGGAGTTGTAGGATTTAGGGGCACCACACTTAAGCTTTGCCTTCATACTAAGTACCCTTTAAAATCCAACCACTCCTTTCAATCAAATCATTGTGCGAAAGTAGTAATTGTCACTAATAGCAACTTAGCATAGTTACTACTCCAAATCATAAAATGAAATCATTTAAAATAAATCATTTGGATTGGATTAAATTTCAAGAGAATATGGATTCCAAATCACTTCAGCATGCATTGTTTGAACAACATATAAATAAGTTATGAATTTTCAAAGTATTGTCTCAAGGAGTATCCAAAATTGAGACATCATGTTTGAACAACAAGATTAATGCYAGCGGCAATAAAATCTGCTCTGGWATCACYCCGTGGTGTACATTCTCTCCGCGAAGGTAAAATGTCCATTTCTCCCCTAACCTTTGTCCACCCTCGTCAGTGTTTGAACAAGGCCACACTTGTAATCGCCGTTTCCTTTGTTCCGCCATCGCCATCCCCATTTTCTTCGTGTTTGTGACCATTCTGCACATTCATGCCGCTGTGCACAAGGATTCGGAGATGAGACTCAAGGCACAACCTCCTCTCCTGCGCCACCTCGCTTCATGTAAGCTTCTTTCTCTTGTTGGGTTCTAATCTATTTTAATGATTTTCAAATTCGGAGAAATCCATTGCAATCGTATCATTCGTGTTCCCCCTGGACATACAATCCTCTCTTCGCTACGATTCGCGTTATCTCGTATTCATGCCAGCTCGTAATTGCGAGGTTGCATTTCTTAAAATTCAAGTGTGAAAATATGTCACGAGGTCCAAGAATTGCATTGTGGGCTACTAGGTCAATCCACTTCAATCTTTGGATCGTTAGGTTGGAAATCTCTTCTACTTTGAGTACTTTCTAATTTTTTTTAAGCTTTYGATATTTTGAATTTTCGTGTTTTTGTGATGTTGTAGGGCTTGGCAATGGGCAGGGCARGAGTCCAAACTTTGGTGGACACCAGCATCCTCGTGTGGCCGGCTTATCGACTCAGGACATGGCACGTGATATGACGAAGCAAAAGCCGCTTCTAGTAAGTCGTATTCTTTTAGTAGAGTCGATATACACACCAACTTTGAGCCTACACCTTCATTTAATATCATTCTTCAATTTTTKGGTGGTGATTCTTGATTGTGTTGGTTACATTTGTGTTGAAAACTGATTGGAAAAGCTTAATATGTATTAGTAGTYATCTTAGGTTGATCGGCAATGGAACGAGACACCAACTTCGAACCCMTGTTCACTAATAAATATATAATTCAGAATTTCTCTTCAATTTACCTGTGGTGATAAAAACTGATTGTAAAAATTTGATCAAATAATGGTGGATTGATTGTCAATGGAATGAGATCTGTGTGATTTTCTGGTCATTCCCCTTGTAGATGCAGTCTTTGGGCAAGCATTCTCAATGTGAATTTATGAAAATCTTAGTCGTCACAAAACTCATGGACTAGGTGCAGTGTGCGATGATTGACGGAATTTCCATATTACAATATTAGTTTGGGGATACACATGCCTTGGGTTTAGGATTTATAGGACTTAACCCAACATCTCACGACACGAGCTACCCAGATACTTAAATAAATAGCCATTGCTGCTTAGGGTTTAGGGTTCGAACTAGAGCTCTAACGGCTCTGTTTCCGGTTCTCAGGTTCGGGACTACATTTATTCTGCGTTATACGAACCTCACTTGGGGTATTTTGCTGCTAAATCGGATGCAGTAGGTGCCATTCCAGATCCTATTTGGTTCGACCGCATCCAAGGCAAGTTCCATGGCCCCCTCCTTTTCCTCATATGTGGTTTTAGCAATTGTAGTTAGCACCATGAAATGGAAATTCACTCTTGGTTTGCGGACTTGGRTCCTCAAAGGTGCCTTGACATGTTGCAGGACGAGCTGCCTACAATGAGTAYTTGAGTAAGTTGTATAAGCARCATGAYATAGCTTGGTTTACACCGGTGGAGGTTTTCCAGGTGAGTTTCTTTCATTCGAATGAGCCTCATGTTCGAGCTTCTTTCATTCGAATGTGTCTTGTAGTACATTTGACCACTTGTCTGAGCTTTTTCCTTCGTCTTGCTGGTTGCAGCCGTGGTATGCTTATGCTGTTGCTGAGTACATTCTGCGTACCATGGATCCTTCAGCCCCGCTCAAGGTATGGGTTTTTATGGGAACAATWTGTGCAGTACCTTTATTCCTTCATGTGATTTCCTAGTGGGAACATGGTTTAGCAAGAGATGCCCTAAACAGTGTGTAGTTTCCTGGACAAACCTGAAGGACATGTAGCATTATTGTGTCCCTCTTTCCCTCTTAGGCCTGGTTTGCCCTTCTCCGGACAAGTCTAGACGATGGGGAAAAAAATGAGGCCAAGACATACCAATTTGAAATCCAGAGGATAGTATGTCATAGGATAATATGGCAAGTCATTGAAATTTACTAGGCTAAGTTGGGCTTAGTTGGTTACCTCTCTTGACCATTTTGTGAATCGATTGTATTTGGAGCGCTCCACAAAATGGTCCAAACGAGACCATTTACCAAAGGTTTTGGCATTTAAGCATCCATGTCAGTTTATCATCCATGGTCTGGATTCTTTCCCCATGGATCTCTCGACAAAGTGTAAAGCCCTTAAGGCCTACTCTCCAACTTAGATTTCTAAAACTCTGGTGGAAATGTCCAATCCTCAAAGCTATCCTTAAAAGCTTGTCTAGACAAATGTAAACCGGCATTTAGTATCATGCATATTTGATGTTTGTACTATTTGATAGCTCAGTGTTCCGTAATTGTCTTTTACTTAGGCTACAACCGTGTATTTTTTTCCTCTTGATTTTGACTATTGACTCTTGGWTTCTGCTATAACAATCGACCTGATCTGCAGATATATGAAGTTGGGGGAGGGACCGGAACTGGCGCGAATAATATTCTCACTTWCTTCAAATTAAGGGCTCCCAATGTCTACAAAACTATGATATACACGTGAGTGATTTTAACTACKAACTTTGTTCATATTCCAGCCTCACATATGATTCTTAAACCCTAAAGGATCAAAGCCATATTGGCCTCATATTTCTTTCAGGAATTTTGGGTTCGTCATATAGTCCCTATATGACTAACTCAATTTTACTTGTTTTCCAGTCAACACCTGCAATGTTCTTCACTGTTTCTAGCGATATAAAATATGGCCTCTTTTGATTTATATATTCCCCTAATTCGCACTTTCAAAGCATAAATTATTTGTCCTTTAAAGGTTATTCTTGTGCCATCTACATATGACTCGCATTTAGACTGTCGAATTTTTATTTTGTCAGCAGTCTAGCTTAGTGCTAGTTTCTCTCGTTTACAGACGAATCAATGGAGGAAGTTGCATAAAACTCTCCCTCCCATAAACCTGGGCATGCTAAACCCCTATCAATTTTTTTTCCATTTAAATTAGTTTCTATTGAAAACCTTTGCAATTTTAACGCGGCTAGGTTTTCTGGAACAATTTGGAGTGCAGGGTATGGTTTCTACTAGATGACGATTAGAAATGTAGCCTTGCTTTTAACTTTACAAGGACACAGATGCTTTGTAATAGAGTGCCTGTCAATAGAGATTTTGCCCACTGCATTCGAAAGTTATCTTGACCACATACGATAGGCCTGAGAATTCACTGGTGTGCAGTAAATGCTGATCCTTACAAAACTTACTCAAATCCAAGTAATAKACCAGGTGCATAGCTGTARAAGTATTTAGCTTGYAGGTGTAGGTGTTGCAATACTAGRTGGGACAWGRAGTGCAACACCGTAACTCCTAAATTGGCCTAATGCATTMTTTTGTACAGAASAGTATTCTGATAACAGGTCGGTTGGATAYCCCAAAACRTTTKCTTCAGCATCSRACAYCAAGTAATGTAAGMCTATCATAAAATAACCCTAAAATAGTACCGARCGTGCATTCGTTCATATTTATCATGGGAAACGGCTGCTGTCTGTCAACTGCAAAGGTAGGAACCAGGAAACGAATAAGAGTATGTTTGGCAAATAGAAACTTGAACAAATACAGAGTATGTCTAATGAAATACGAATTGACATTTTTTATTTTTTTATATCAAAATGAATTGAGATTCGAAATCCGCAGATCAAATTGCTGTGGGAGGATTCCAGTTTTTCAATGAAATTCCTGGCCTTGAATTACCGTGGTGGCAAGTACTGAAGTCAACAATACCAAGGGAAAGACAATGAAAAATTCTACTACAGTAATTTATTAAGTCGGGCAAGAAGCCAAGAATMAGCATCGTGTGACTACAATGCAAGACCTCCTCACTTTGCATTCTATGATGAATATAGAGTAAAAAATTCTAAATTAGTGACAAAATATTATACCTCAATAGATTTGACTTTTGTATCCAAAGATCTCTGAGTAGCTCTTTACATCTCCTAAGAATCAGACTCCTAAATATTTCGAAGTGCTCAAAGTGACGCAAATGGTATCCTCTACTTCAAAATGACGAGGTACTGTCCTTAAAATGACAATTTGTACCTACCAATTCGTTTTTTTCAATTCTTTTCTTCCATTCCAGTCAAAAAATGCAAAAGATTCCAAGAATTTGATTCAATTCGTAACTTACATAAAATGCGTAAAATGAATCCAGAGACTACTATCCAGAGACTACCATCTCTTCGGTGCAATTCGTTCACCACCAGGCCCATCTCGTCGTCACCGGGCMATAAATCATAAACTCGGCACTTGGCAACACTAAGTTTTAGCCTAATCTGTTGTAACAGTACAATGGAAGCCTGGACTTCTATAATCTGTTTCGTAATAATACAACTTGGCGTCCTCACCGAGGCCAAGATTCCAGACAATCCCAGACTCCATGTGAAGTCTTTCTAACTCTTTGCAGTCCATACTGCAGTCGATCGATTCCATCATGCCGAGTTCAAGKATCAAGGTATTCAGTATCCATGCCGTTCTATCATTGAAAAAGAAAAATTCATAGCTGCTCTTCTAATGGCTCACTTTTTGATAAACCCCAAAGTACAAATCTGGATGTTCGATCGTCAGTAAAAACAACTCTAGAGGCAATAATTGTATCTCGTCATAACCTTCTCTAGTCTCTCGGAAAGTCCTCTAGTCCAGTCCAATATATGGCGTTGCTCCACGGTGTAGAAATTTGATTAAAAACTCCATCTCAAATCTTTGTACCCACCTCACACAAGTCAAGCAGGCTCCTGAAAATTAACTTTGCTCCTCTAGTGCAAGCATCGCCCACTATAACCAAGCTACCTCCATCCTAAATTTGCCACTTGTATGTTGAAAAAAAATCTGCCCTCAATATGGAATCCCTCAAAACCAAACACTCACGTCAAACACGCCGCAGACTCTGAAAATTCTGCGAGAAGAAGAGCAATTAGCGAACCATTGATCGAGTCTCATCAAAAAAAGAAGTCTTCACAACAGAATTGGAAAGTAACCCATTATTGCCATCGCTCTCTAATGCACCACTTAATTGAAACTCTTCCATCTGGATTTCTACAGTAGAAGAGTAACAACAATAAATGGCGAGAAAAGCAGAAGGAACTGAACTGAACTGAATGCGGACAAGCGAGGACGCGACGTGCAGGCAATTGTGGCTCCCCGGGAGGATGAGCCGACAGTTGGAGAGGCCAAGCACTGTACCGGGAATAGAGTCCATAGCACTCCACCCGTGTGCAGAAGTAGCTTGCCTTGGCAGTACGTGTCTATCAATGCATAAACTTCGTATTCTTTTCTTCTTTTTTGTATCAATCTTTTGATGAGCATCGTTTGCTTTTTGTTTGCTTGTCCGGGAACCCCGGTTGCCCCAAGTTGGTTCACAACAGACTCACAACGACGTCATTTGGCTCATTCTAGCTCGCCGAAGCTCCTCGGGAAAGCCAGGGCCAGACCTTCTTTAGAATGCTACACTAAATAGTGAAATTAGGTTGCCCCTCACTAATTTCTTGATATTCCGCACTATATAAAATAATATTTATTGTTATTGTACAAGAATGCACTACTTTTGAATTAGTTATTGGTGTAGCTAGAGTAATGAACCTCCATATGAACAAATGGAAGTATTTGTAGAAATATGTGTTGATTTTCACGGCCTATAGAGTAACTTTCTTGGAGTAAGGCAACCTAATTGTAAAGGCAACCTAATTTCATGGAGAGCGTTAAATCGTGCCAACAAACTGGGCCCCACAGGCTAAATTTATCGTTGGGAAAAACGCAAGAATGTTTTATTTTTTGCAAAAAAAAAAATTTGCAATTTCTGAATTCATATTTGCAATCAGAGACTCCAAATTAGCTAGGTGGGCTAGAGAACATACCCTAGTGATGGCTCAATCTAGGGGGCTTTCATTTACTTTTACCCTTTTACCCTCAAACATTATCCTATGGGTAATAGTTTTGTTGGCACGATTTAATACTCTGCTAATTTCACTATTTAGTGTACAGGAATATTGTACAGTCAACTTCCCTGTAATACTATAGCACATTGGAAGGGCATTCATTTTAGTGTTCTTGTGGAAGCCAATTTGACATAACGGAGGGATGCTTACGGAGGGATGAATTTGTTCATATAATATTGGTAAATAAAGCAAGGTACAACTGTGCCATGTGTTGTCGCCACAACCAAAATCAAAGTAAAAGTTATTTTCTAATTTTTAAAGACCCTTAAAACATCAAAATTCAATAACTTTCAAGTTGTATGTCCAAAAGCGACAAAACCAAGCCCGTGCACCTCTCCTTGCTGAGAGCTTTCCAAAGTTACAAAAAATGCAACCAGGGAACGCATGGTCAGGGAGATTTCACCGTAACAAACAAACAAAACAAACAGCTTAATTTTAAGGTATGGATGTACTCTACAGTCAATAGAGTCTACAGTCAATAGAATCTACAGTCAATAGAGTCTACAGTCAATAGAGTCCAAGTAAACATGAACGGGTGGGGAGATCTCAATGTAACAAACAAAACAAACAACTGGGCAAACAGCTTAATTTTGAGGTATGGAAGTACTCTACAGTCAATAAAGTCCAAGTAAGCATTTGAATATGGAATATTGTACCATATGGTCAAGGTTGGCAAAAATATGTCCAAACCTCGAATTTGAGAGGACATTAAATGGTATGCAGAAAAATGAATCTTTGTAATTCTAAGCATCTTCCAAATTGTATTTGCCAATTTTGGATGGATTACATTTGCAAAATCTTGATGGTAATTGCAAGGTAACTCCAATGCGTTTTAGCAAGTATTTTTTCAAACATCTCAAGTTTCTAACTATGAATTATGGATCTATCCAAGAATTACTCAAGTTCTCATGACTATATACATTTTAGACAAGAMTCTAGAGGAGTCTWTTCTGAATTRGTGTCACAATTAGATATAATTATCTTACAATTCTTCCTTGAAGCTCTAAGGTTTTTGATGAATGCAATAGTCAAAATAATTTCAATGAGATATAGTTACCTTACAATTCTTCCTTGAAGCTCTTGTTTAAGAAAGATGAATGTTTATTGTAGTAAAAATTGTTTTGTTTTTTAAAAAGTGGCACGACAATGGTTAGCTTGTCCATTTATTTTTTGCACATTTTTTGTACATAGCCAATTAACTTAATAAAAAGAGAATAGGGGAATATCACTTTAGTTTGATGATTGTATCAATTATTAAAGGTAGTGGATACTCTAAACATTGATCATTTTAGATTGATAATAGTAGATTTCCAAAATATTTTGAAGAAGTTATAATTCCAACAATTGATTATTGTAACTTGATGTTTATCAACGGCAATAAATACTAGTAACATTCTTCAATGGTGGCATTCATCATTTGGATTGTTGAAAAAATGTTGGAAGACATAAGCATTGTTTTGAATCTTATTTCATGAGCTCCTCAAAGGCACATCCTAATATGGAAGAGTGACCTAAAAGCGTTTGATTGGGCCGTCACGGATTAGCAATTTTTGAATCTTTTGAGTTCCAATTCACAAAAATACTTTTCAACTTATTGTCTTATGATGGAGGCTCAATATAAAGCACGTACATGCATGTTGTGYATGTACAAGATTCTACTAAATTGCAAGGAGTTGGTCACTATGAGACAAAGAAGACTTAGTGACATAAATAGGGTCCAATTGAAAGTACAATAGATAAGTACGTGTTATATTGAAATGAAAAAGAAGTGCACTTGATGTGGGAACAAGTTAGAGTGATTGGGAGAGATTCATAAACACTTGATGAAGCGCTTGGATAAGATTTGTGCTTATTTGATGAAGTGCTTTCAAGAGTGCTTGTCATCCATTCCAAAAAAATTTACTCCAATTTTGAAGGAATTTTGAAATTTCCCTTTCAAAATTTATGAAAAAATATTGGTGATAGCATTGGTGAATCTAACCGTATGGATGGAATCTACGATTCTCAATCTACAACTTTTATTTGTATATCAAACTTAAATTATGCTTCCAAATAGCACTTTATAATGATTTTTGTATAGAAGTCAATTTTGGAGATGAATTAGGACGCTCGAGGGTTAAAATAATGATTCCATCGAGCCCTTTTTTGGGGGGCGAAATGGAGCTAGAAAGCACCATTTCATAGTGAAAATATTTTTTTCGCCAAAAAAAAGTAATCTTTTTTTGGCAAAATAGTTTCAGTCCAATTTAAAATATGGATGAAATTGACAATTTTGGATGAAAAAGTGTATGGATTTGATTGAAAAGTGTTTTATGGTACAAAAGATGGATGAAGAAATAAAGTGCTTCACCAAATTTTAAGTGATTGCCATCCTGGCACTTTTTCAAAAAAAAAGGGGGGGGTCTGATTCCATCGATATCAAAATAGACAATTTCCACGGTTAGCAGTCCGTCGTTTAAGGGTTAATGTGTGATTTATCATCCAGATTAGCATTCAGTCTGAGCAGCAATGCACACGAGGTGTGATTTTATCATCGAGGTTTGCCAACACTTTGTGCGATTTATCATCCAGGTTAGCAAGGGGTACGTGATTTATCATCCAGATTATCACCCAGTCAGCCAATTAGCCATCAAAGAGCGGCACATTTACTCTAAGTTGTTTTTCTAACAGGTCCAGCCTTGCAATCATGTGTAAATTTGAAACGAAACGACTTATTTGTGTGATTTCCCAAATTGTTGGAAAATCCTAAATTTAACCCCTTGACTGCTTGACATACCCTTCAGGAATCAAAGTTTCCATTTTCGTACAATACTGTCTGTAGTACCCCGTGGCAGCCAAATGGATGCAATCTGGAAGGTTCTGGAAGGTTCCTTGTCCTTGAAGATGGTATGAATGTTCTTGGAAAGTGGAGTACAATTTGCATATTATCTTTATCATTTTGAGGCAGGGTTTTTTTAGGCAATTAAATGCCCAATTTCTTCAAAAGAGAATGGCTAGCTTCAAGCCTATAGAAGGAAAAAAAGGGTAAACGAGTGAAAAAATGCTAGATAGAAATCATGGCCCTATACACTAATGCCACAATGCTTCCTAAACCTCATTTCATTTGTCATTCAAAGCCAATACATACAAAAATTGCATACAAAAATTGCATACAAAAATTGCATACAAAAATTACATACTCTAAATTGGCCTCTTTCACTTAACCCTTCAAGGACTAAGAAGACACAATGTGTCCTCTTCAAAGTTTTCAATGGCAATTTCATGGGAGGGTGAAACAAATCTCAATATTTTATAAACTAAGATCTTGTAGATAAAGAAGTTTTCATACTTCTTGCATATTCCGATTTTCTAATTTTGAGTGTAAAAAGTAGTTAAAATTTTATTTAGGTTATGTAGTCAAGTATGTAGTCTAGTATGAAAAGGAAGTGAAAATAATGTTTTTTCATGAAAAGAGAAGTAGAAATGGTAAAAGATGTTTGTAGATGTTTTGATTCTTTAATGCACATAAACAAAAAAAATTTGAAAAAATAAGTTCAAATTTTAATTTTCAACAATTTTTAAAATAAAAGACTTAATCTAGTGTAATTAACATAAAAAAATGATTAGAATGATTTCAAAATTTTATAAGATATTCCTAATAATAAGATGGTTGGTTTTGACTTTCTACTCTTCATGTTTGAAAATGTGTACAAATTTGAGAGACTTTCTTATTTTTCAAATTTTCAAATAAAAAAATACAAAATTTTCTTTGGATTCCATATAAACTTTTTTTAGGGGTAAAAATCCTTCATTCATCTTTGAATAAATTATATTCTCCAAAAACAAACCTTTTTTGCCTATGAAGTTGATCATCTTAATTTGTTATAATCTAAAAATCTAACGGTCAAAATTTTCTACAATTAATTCTATGCATATTATATAAATTAGTCTTTACTTTTGTAAGGTTAAAACTAAAAAATTTAAGCACATCTATGTGCAAGAAAATATCAAAGTGGTACAATTCATTGAAATCCTCCATTGTCAAAACCGTATTAGTCCTTGAGGGGTTAAAGCCCTACAAGTGACGGAGCCACACAACTTAAAAGCTCTTGAAAGGAAGGCCACCTAGCCATTTGTCCGAAAACCAAAAAAAAAAAAATGTTTTAAGCGTCCACTTGCTTTCTAATAAAAAGTAAAACTTTTTATATAAAATTTTAAAGGAAAAGCAGTTAAAACATTTTTCCTTCATCAAGGTCCAAAGGCAATAAAAAGATTGTTATATCACCTCATTATGTTACTTCAAAATTTGTTTTCAATGCTAAAATAGGCACAATTTGTAATGATTGGAAGCTCATATCCTTTGATTCTCAAGTAGATTTTCTCTAAACTTATTTTCATATCTAAATATACGCAATAGATATACTCATTAAGTACTAAATCAATTTATATTTAGAGCTTTCTACAATTACAAGCTACAAGCACATTTAACCCTAGAAGGGCATGAAAGCCCTTTGTGGCCATATAGTATATTACAAATACAATGGTATTTCATGAGAATACATTGACCGAATACTTTTCACTACAAAGCAAATAAATGATCACGATAGTACGTGAATAACAATGTATCACAATTCATACGTTAAATCACAATTGAAAAGTTATAAAGCTAAACACGGGTCGTATAGAGAAACCCTAAGGGTCCTTTTAGGATTAAGTCAAGAGTTTGGTGTAGAATTATATTGAATATCATACCCTCTTCATACTATATATGTTTGCATTACATTATGGATATCTTCATTGATGCTCTAAATTCTTTGAAAGTTGTTGAAATTGTTCAAAGTGTAGGACCAAAATTACATTTAAAGTTATTTTTTGAACCCTTTTCCAAACTTTCAATCAAAAACACGAATTTAGGGTATGTATTGTTTAGTACACACTGGTGAAAATGAAATTTAATTAGAAGTCCTACAACTAGTCAAATTAGTCACATGGATCTTTTTATCACTAATGGAACCAATCTATGCAACCCATAATTCCACTAGTGCTAAAACATACTCACCATTTTTTCCAATAAATAATCCTAGAAAGACAAGTGGAATTGGCATCTAATCCAAGTTGTTTCATTTTGGGAGAAGCTTTTTGGAATTAGTTATGAAATTTTGAAGTTGAAATGGCATACAACAATAAAATTGTCGACCTCCTAAAATGTACATTGTTTGCGCATTTCGGAAGGCTACAAAGAAAAGCAACATGTACAAACAGTTTACATTTCAATTGAAGAAGTGGGCGATTTTAGAGCCAAGCGCTTTTAGAACTTCCGCTACCTCCATTTTTGTTGAAGAGTAGGATGTGAGAGGGCAACATCGTCCAGAACTCTACTTGCCTGATGACGCTTGGTTTCTCAATTGCAGCTTGTCAACCTCTGAGATCTTTGATCTCCTCTTTCCAAACGACGAGAGGGCGATGCTTAGCATCAAATGCTCAGTGAACAATTGCGTGGTCCATCAYTAAAAATTGTTCACTGATTTGCAATTGCATTGCATTGAAATTAAAATCCTGGTCCATCGAAAATWGAATTACAATTACTTGCAGGTGCATCATTGAAGTCATGAACCGCTGGAACCGAAGTTTCCTGCGACTTCGTGGTTGGAAAACCTCCAGCACTCCGAGGAATCCTTAGCTCCAATTCCTCGACGTCAGCAAGAGCTCAGTGGCGGAGATTACATCTTTCTTGCTCACAATTGATCACAACAATGTCGGTGAGTTCATAACCAGTAATTCCTGTGAATGATGTCCTTAGTTCAAATGCATTTCTTCAGGAGCTTCAGGTAGTATCTCATTTGAATGTACAGTACAGTACATCACAATATAATCGAGGTGATGTACTCAGTTCAATTGTGCATTGTTCATGAATTTAAGGAATCTTGATTCCTTCGAACGTGTGCAATCTAGAGCTCCAGGTAGCCTCTGCAAAGTCTTGTATTGAATTGTTTTAAAATTTTCCAAACTCTATGAGATTGAAGTGATCTTTGAATTTCAGTTTTTGATGGAAAAATGGGAGTCTGGTTCCAACTGCTCTAGGATCATGCTATTCCCTGCAGGCATCCGAAAAAGAAGTGGGCATCTAGATTGAACCTCATGTTGTTACGATTAGGTCACATGTGGATTTCTTTTGTCAAATTTCATTCCGATATTGACGAATACATGATGCAATGCATGCTCAATAAATTGTTAAGCAAGCTAAGACGTTCCCCCACAGTTTATGACTAGCCCGGATAGAATATTCTTTTCTTGCCAAATACAACACGAAGAAAGACCATGAAGATATGAGCACAAGTTCTTAGAGCTCTACATTTCCAGAATCGAGACTCCCATCTACAAGAATTAGTAATTGCTAGCAATGTCTTCACAGACTCTCTCTCTCTCTCTTGTCACGAAGAGAGATTATTAAAAACGATACAGGAATTTCACAGCTGAGCTGGGGTTTCGAACTGAGTTCTTTGTTAAATGTTTCAAACAACACTTGGAAATTTCACAGCTGCACGATGGAATTGCACATCTAGCTCGACTTTTACAGAACGCTTTCTCCATGGCAGTGATACAAAACATGCACCCATACATCTGATTCTCTTTTTCTACGACACCATTGTCGAGTCATGTTTCGAACAAACACTTCTATATATTCCATTCTATTGCATACTGCACTCCGAAATGCCACTAAGGAATTGCACATCTAGACTTTTTCAGTTCTCGATCTATTCTAGTGATTACAATACATAACATGAATACATGCATCTGAATTGATCATCATTTTCTACGACACTGTTGTCAAATTATTATATTTCCATTAACACTTGTGTTTAGTTTGTGGACTGATGAAAAATAAATATAAGATGAAATGTAAAAGGTCTTTTAATAAGAATGCGGATTTCGTCTCTAATTAATATTTAAGATGACCGTAGAAGAGCGTTTCCTGGCAGCAATCACCGACGGGGTCCCAGGCCACKGACTCCTCCACCTCCTCCGGATCCAGCGGCGGCGGCGGCGGCGGCAGTGAAGAGACTCCTCCTCCTCCAGCTTCTTCGAATTCCCCGAGCGCGGACGACTTGCTGGATCCGGACGTGCAGCGGATGATCCACGGCGAAGGTGCAATGATCTCTACGTATTCCCTGTGGGATGATCCTTTGGAGGTCCCATTATAATAATTAGTGTAGGACTCATATGACACCAAATGACTTGTTAATTACATACTTTCTGAAGTAGATAAGTACCTAAAAAAAGTTCATGACAAGTCATTTGATGCCATACCCATCCACCGTTGCCTGCTACATTCTTACTTACCTGTAGCTACATAACTCTTCGCCCTCTCTAATTGCACTCATTTTCAGACAAACAGGCTTGAAAAAGTATCAAGAGGTACACTCTTTAACACCCTCTAATTGTTGGGTTACCTTGCGGACAAACGGGCTTGTGAATTAATGCATCAGTAGGTACACTCAATCATTTCTTGTTTTGTTTTCTTTTTGTGTTTTAGCGCACTCAATCATCAAACAGGCTCTAATTATAAAGTGCAGCACTAGGTACTCTCAACTCTCTCTCTAAGTTAAATGTATCTCTAATTGCATTGCTTCCCCAGGAAAATGGGCAGTTCTAAATGCGTCATTAATTAATTCCACGAGTTCAACCCTCCTTAACTGTACTACTACCTCACGCACAAATGAACCTCAAGATCTTGACACTCCATTCCAATATCTAGTCACAAATTCAGCATGCATTCAAAAAGTGTACATGAGAGATTCTCAGGACACACTGTAAGGAATGTGCAACTAATTAATTAAGTCCTATTATTAATCAACCTCATCAATCTCAATTCTGGCCTTGAATACTTAGAGTGGAACATTTTCGTTCTAGACTGTACGCAGTGAGTACATAAGGGTGCTATTGAGATGAGAGTGGTAATTAATAGGCTGCTAAAYAGGCTGGAGTAAACCTTCAATTATGTACAGTACAGAGGGTTAGGTATACCGTGTACGGTTGGACACTTCCTTTTGGAATCTGACACCACTATCCGACCTAGATTTGCAGTTGGTGACCCCTCCCTCTCCCTATATTTGTCCATTTGTCCCTGAGTGCCCTGGCTGGTTGCTTAAGAGGTAAAGTACCCCATTACGGACCAAATGGGAGCAAGACCATTGTGTGCAAAATTGTAATGGTGGTGTACATTTCAGAACTTGGATGTACACCACCATTACAATTTTGCCCACAATGGGCTTGCAGTCCCATTTGGTCCGTAAATTGTAACGGTGGTGTAGATTTCAGAACTTAGAATGTACACCACCATTACAGGTTTGCCCACAATGGGCTTGCAATCCTGTTGAGTCCATAAATGATAATGGTGGTGTAGATTTCAGAACTTGGAATGTACACCACAATGAGCTTGCTCCCATTGACCCATTTGATCTGTAATGGGGGTAGTTTTTACCCTAATTTCCTCCTGCAGGTGAGTGAGATCTCACAACATTTGTTGCTGTATCAGTCCCAGTGAACACAGATTCTCACTGTTCTTACCTCTTTAGATTGATCTCGTTGGGAACATTCATTTGCTGCTGCAGCAACAGCAGCAGCAGCGACAGCAGCGTCGTCGTTTCAATTCCACCATTCATCGATCACCACTTGCAAAGTTGCAATCCGACATGCCGGGGGCGTGGCGTGTTGTCCATTACTAACACCGTCACTCTGTCCATGAAATTATTGGCAGCAGGGTTGTTTGATCGGTTTGGAACGAATTTCTTGTGTAGATTTGGGAAGAGCCGGCCGGGAAGAACGAGCCTGACTGACTCATGCATCACATCACATCACTTATATGCAACCAAAATATTTGATAACTTATTGCCAGCTAGAATCGGTGAAGAATTTTATTAACACTGACTGACTGCCGATCGGTTACTTTGTTAATTCGCGACATACATAAAAAACAGGACCTGCAAAACAAAAAGCCCCATACATATGAGGATCTACAAAAAAAGCTTCAGTTGCATGAGACCCAAGTTGGATCGGCCGGACAGCTTTGTGTCGGTGCTGCTTCTGGCAAATTGAATGAAATAATTGTGTGGAGCGTGGTGTGAAAGGTTTGAATTGGCTACCGATTTTCATGGGTCGTATTAATTGTGAAGAGCCTGCATGATTCACGTGGCTGCTACCAAAATTTTATCGATTGCAACGCCCGGTCGATGAAGAAGTGACTGTTTGCAAGTGTTGGTTCGAAACTGCAGTTATATATATATATATATAAATTAGTTGCATTGAAGCAACTTTGTTCAATGAATTAAGGAAGATAGTCAAATGCTACTTTAACACAAAATACAAACTACTCCAAATCACAAATTATGGATTTATGGATTTATATAGGTTAAATTTACCTTGATTTCCCACAATTTATTTGAATATATTTTGTAAAAAACTACTCCATAATTTACAATGCATAAATAAAGTCTACAGAGTAGATGTAAACATGATTTTAGCATTTTCTTTGAGCTCGCAAGCTTGCACAACTTACCTCAAATATTCCATAACCTTTGAAGAGTGATGAAGAGCAATGAGTTTCACTCTAAAAAAAAACTCCCTTCTCCCTCTTGCAACAATCAATAAATTAACCCTAAATGCCCAAACCACGTTTTTTTGGCAACATAGCAATTTTAGGCAAGCTCACTACAAATGGAATTTTTATTTTTATTTTTTGAAAATTCCATGGAACATGTGCCCAAGGAGTAGCTTTAAGACCCAACAATTTTCTTAATTATTGACTACGTGGTTAGAAAGTTATTGTATGAAATGTGATTTTCATTGCTCGGCTAGCAGTCCGAGCAGGAAACCATACCTACCCACAAACTAAACTCCTTATAACTTTCATTTCATTAGTCAAAATGGAAAGATTCACTACAAGAGAAAGGATTGTTTTAAGTATAGTCTTAGTAGTATAGTCTTTTAAGTAATGACCTTTAAGTAAGGTTTTTAGTAAAATTTTACTGAAAATACAGTCTTTTTAGTAAATTTCTACTAAAAAACTTACTTAAAGGTCATTACTTAAAAGATTGTACCACTAGGACTATACTTAAAACAGCCCTTTCTCTTGTAGTGACTTAAATCTTTCCATGTATATATAAATCTAGAGAATTAATTTCAAATTTTTATTTTTTATACAAATGGATTTTAAAGTAACTTTGCCTACTATTAGCTTAGACAAATCAAATTAATTGGTCTTAACAAATTTGCTTCCAAACTCTTCACCTTTTGATTCCCAAACAAATTTTCTTTGTGCCTTATTGACATTCCTTGATTGTTATTGAACTTGGAATTTTTCACATGAAAATGTAAGGATGAAGAAGATTCAATGGATTTGACATTTTTGACCTTGAGTTTTGGCCTTCCAAAATTGAGACGTTCTTAAATAAGGACGTGGGTCTCAATTATTTAGAATGATGAGAAAGAATTATGAGCTTCACCTTATTCTCTCTTTAAGCATGGCCAAATCTTTCCCATGCCTACTCACAATCCTTGTACTTTTTGTCCTCAATTTGGTTGAATATGACATTTTTTAACAAAAAACTCTAAAAAGAAAAAGGAATTTGAACAAATTTCAAGAATTAGGCCTCTCACCGACATTTTCAAATGAGGACAATGGGTCCCAAATGCTCACCTTTTCAAGCCTATCGATATCATCTTCATGCCTATTCACATTTCCTACCATTTTGTCCTTGGTTTGGTTGGATATGACATTTTTTATCAAGAAAATCTAAAAATGAAAACAAATTTGAACAAATTACTAGAATTTTGGCCTTTCACCAACATTCTTAAATATGGATAGTGGGTTCCAAAAAAACAATGACAAGAAAGAATTGTTCACTTCGACTTATTTAGAACTTTTAACCCTTAAAGCCCCTAAACTTTGTTTTCGGACAACATAGAGATTTTGAATAGCTCACTACACATGGAATTTTTTCTTTGGAAATTTCACACAACATGTGTCCAAGGGGTAGCTTTAAGGCAAATCAATTTTCATAACTTTTGACTACATGGATAGAAAGTTATTGTATGATATGTAGTTTTCATTGCTCAATGGACAACCAGGGCACCTAAAAGAACTTCTTTAAAATTCATCTTTTCAAAAAATAAAGATTTGAAATTAGATTTCAAGATTTATATGTACAAGGGAAGCTTTGAATCATTCCATTTTGAAAGTTATGAGTAGTCTTAGTTCACATGTAGTTTGATAATAGTTATAGAATTTCTACTTTGAAGTCTTTTATTTAACTCCATTTTCAATATTTTTGGAAATAAAATAAAAACATAAGGTGTAGATTATTTATTACAAAATTACAACCATTGGGATTGGCATTATTCAATTTTATAACTAAATTCTTAACAATTTAGTATTCAAAATCAATATCTATTTTTTCTACTTACTATTTTTTTCCTAAAGGTTGTACAACTCCAAATGATCTAAAAAATTTCAAACATATACCAACTTGCCTTGAAAAATGAACCCAAAGAAGCACCATCATTTTGAACGTTTTTTCAAACACATGTGACCTTGTAAAGTGCAGGTTCCACTTTTTCCATAGAATTTCAAATTTTCCAACAAAAGGATTAATTTTTTTATTCATTTGAGAAAGTTTTATAAACTTAAATTTTTTTTTCATTCATTTTGAAAAACACATCATTTTTTCACTTTCAAGGAATCGTATTTTAAAACATAATTGTTTAATGTTTTTTGTCTTCTTCATTTTCTCCCATTTTGAGGGCTCTTTCCACATTTTTTTTTTGTTAATTATCTCTTTCTTTGGTTCCTATTGCTCTACACCAAAATCTTATTTGCCTTTTTGGGAGATGTTTTGGTATTTTGTTTCTTCCTATTTTTTTAGGGCTTTCAGTTTTCTTATTTTTTTTCCTGGACTAGAATTTTATTTTTCATTCTCAATATTTTTGAATTTTTTTCTCTTCCCCCTTTTTCTTCTTCTTTACGGATGGACATGCTTTTTCCTTCTATTTATACCAAAGTTCGATTTAATTTCTCTTCTTCTTCTTAAAAATCTTTTTTTTCTCTTTTTTCTTTTTGACTTCTTCATTCATCTATTTTATTACTTGGAAATTCTAAGAAAAAATTTAATTTATTTTTAATATTTCTATCTTTTCTATATTTTTTTAACCTTTATTTGTTTTCTAGTTGCTATATATTTTTTTCTATTTTTTTCATTTTCATTTGTTTTCTTCATTTCTTCAAGTTTCGTTTTAATCTTTCCACTTTATCTACTTTTTATATATCTTTTTAATTTTTCTTACAATTTTTTTTCAACATAAGGCTTATTTTATCTTTTCTTTGAAATTATGCATTGACAATGGCTTTTTCTCTTTGTTGGTATATACTATTTTCTTCCTAAAAGTCCACTATATGATTTATTTAAACTCCTATTAATATGTTAGCAATGACTTCTGGAAATCTTTGCCATGGTCATACCACTACTTCTAAACACATCATATAATTCAATTGAATTTCTAGAAGTCCCAACAAACATGCCTTGTGTAAGGCACATAATAGAGTCCACCTCTCTTTATTCTCTTCATGATATTTAGATACCCTCTAGGTTAAGAGGGACATGGATATCATTGTGAAGGATTGGGGTTGCAAAAAACAATATTGTAGAAGCCACCGACCCGGTGGCCTTGTGGTCCTTTAGGAATTAAGAATGCTACTTGGCGATACTTTTACACTGAGTATGGCCCAACACATAACAATCARATTGTGGTGAGATCCTTTTCTATTCAAAATTTTTACTCATTAACTTGATAATATTAATCATTTTCTTTAATTTTAACCCCTAAAGGACCAAGGCCTTTTTTCTGTGAAAAAACACTCAAAACTACCATTTCTATAGCAAAGAGTAAAAAAAATTGGAAATTGTTTTTTTTTGCAAATCCAACCATAGGAGCTTACACATAACTAGTATGAGGATGTGTGGAAAGAATTTCAAAATTTTTTACTGCACAAATTGCAAGATATCCATGTTTAAAGTGAATAAAATAAATTTTGAAGCACATTGCAGGACTAGATTATTTGACTTGGAACCTTCTTAACATTAAGTTTTTGCACTAAAGAGGTTTAAGCTTTAATTCTTTCTGGTTGAAAATTGAGTTGAGAATCTAGGGGGGCGGGGGGGGAATTAACAAAAAAACTTAATTTTTATTCTTCAAAAAATTGTTAAATAGGAGTAGGTATAAGATAGAAGGAAAATCTAAATTATTAATATCTCCAAGGTGGAATTAAAATTCACTAATTCCAATGGTGAGATTGTTCTAGCAAGAACTAAACCATGTGGAACATTTTTTTTTCTTAAAATTTTAAAAATCGCATTCAGAAATGAATCCTCCAAGTTATTTTTTCAGGAAGATGCTCCGATTGCCCAAAAATCAAGTTTGACCATAACTTTCTCATAACAAATCCAATTGGAATGAATCAATGCTTTCCATGTAGAAAACAATGTCGACTATGAGAAAAAAAAATTTAAAAAGAAAATTCAAATTTTAGAAACGTTTTTTTTGTTGCCCCTTCTCCTCTATGTTGAGTTGTGTTGGGTATAATTTTTGTTCCTAGTCACCAATTGAAAAAAATTTATATTCCTATGAAGCTAACTAGTTTTTCTATTTTCTAAAAAAGTTTCAAAAAATCACAACAAAAAATTGAGATTGTAGGTACATGCCCGAAATCTACCTTGTCCCTCAAAGGGACAAATGGTGTTTGAGCATATCTCTTGTTTTCTAGACTAGCTCTTGTAACAAGCGTAATTTCTCTTTTGTGTGGAATAGTTTTGATGATTGCCATTGTTGAAATGAAAGTAGACTTTTGTATTTGACCTATGAAAAAAAGATCAACAAAATCACACTACTTTTGAAAAACTGCCACCGTTGAAAAGATTGATGAAAGATGTTCAATTAGGCGGTACTTTGTATATATGTTGAAATGGAAATGTTGAAATCGGAATGCTCAAAAGTGCTCCAAAAACTTTGAATTTTTTTCTACCAGTACATATCATCATTATATTAATGTATAATTTTTCTCAAATCATTTTGAGTTGTAGAGAAAAAGATATGAGGATGTGAAATTATGGCCCAAAATGTCGTTTCAATTCTCAAAAACTTCACCAAAAATCACACACTTGATCATTTCTCAATCACATTGCGCCAACGGATTCAACGTAAAAAAATCATTGAGGGTCTCTTTGTTGTTTACGAGGTGTTAGTGAGGTTAACATATTGAATTTGTTACAAATGTAGTTGCAAAAGCCACGTGGTGTCCTTGCGGTCCTTTAGGGGTTAATCAAACCAAAGATGAAAATTAAATTGATAATTATACAATGAACTTGTGAAATTTAATTTCCATTTGCTTCTAATTTAACCCCTAAAGTCCCATTGTCCCCTCGGAGGACAATTTGGATTTCAGGCAGGTTCTTGTGACCTTGATTTTTTATGAAATTTTTTGAAATTTTTTCATAAGATAGAAAAACTGATTAGCTTTGTGGTAACATAATTTTTATTTCAATTGGTGCCCGGGAGCAAAAGTTATACCACATAAACCCCAGAACTGAACTCGGCGGGCAAGCAAAATTTTTTTTGCAAAAATTCAAAATTAAATTTTAAATTTTTTTTTTTCTGAAACTATACATTTTTATCTACATGTGAAGCTTTGATTCATTCAATATGGACTAGTAATGAGAATGTTATGGACAATCTTGCTTTTTGGGCAATCTAAGGATCTTTTCGAAAGAAAAGCTTATAGGATTCATTTTTGAATGCAATTTTCACAATTTTTCAAAAACAATTGTTGGAACATGTGAAGTTTACTTTCTAGAACAATCTCACCATTGGAATTATTGTGTTTCAATCCCATCTTAGAGCTATTGACCATTTAGTTTTTCTTTCAATCTTGGACCTACTTCTACTTAACAATTTTTTAGAGATTGAAAATCAAGTGTGTGTTTTTTGAATTTTTTTTTCTAGACTTTCAACTCAGTTCTTCAGCATAAAAATTTTTAAATTCAAAGTCTATAGTGCAAAAAGTTTTGACAAATAGTGATCAAAGTCATCTACTTTGAATGCTAATGTCTTTCAATCTATAGGGTCAAAATTCATGAAATTTTTACCACATGATCCAAGACAAGTGAAGTAAGCTTACAAGATCCTACAGTTAGATTTTAAGAAATTTTTTTTTCTTGGGTGAATGCACCAAAAATGGCAGTTTTCAGTGGTTTTTGACAGAAAAATGGCCTTGGGACTTTAGGGGTTAATGAAGCATCAATGATACGACTAAGCTTCTTGTCATTAGTTAATTAACCTTGGCGGGAATATGGTTAAAGCATGACAGCTGCAATCATTCATCCCAAATGGAACCAAAACGGAACAAAAGAAATTCACATAAATATAACCTTCCCAAAACTACTGAAAAAAACTAAACATGAGACTGATAAACTTGGACACTTTTTTTTCACCCTTCCTCTATAATTTTTTTTTTTTTTTTTTGAAGTGAAAAAAAACCTGAACACTTAAAAATTAATTTCCTTCCAGACAGTGAGCATATTTGTTGATGATCAATGGTGCTGTTTTTTTATGAGCTGGTTTCAGTGCCAGTTTGCAATAATGGATGGGGCACAGGTTTAGGGGATGCAAGTTGTGAGTTTGTCCTTGCAACAAAATAGAAATTGCACGTCCGGGAGTCCGGGGGTGCGGCCGGAGGGAGGTCAGGGGAGGAGTGCGTCCGTCAGTCAGTCTGGCATCGTATCGCCATCAAACGATTGCTGTGCCATCCCATSCCATGCCATGCCAGAGCTCGCATATCTCAGTCAATCAATCTGTAAAAATAAAAATGATCAGTTCAATTCAGCTGATCAGTTGAACTTAATTTTTTTGTGTCCTGCTCTGCTGCGTGCGTGGCGCAAGTACGAACCAATGAACAAAGGAAACTTTACTTAASCTTGCTTACTTATTACTGGTTTAAAAATTCTATGGTGGAGGGTAAGGACATAAGGAAGAGTCACTGTAACTTGATCACACCACCCCATGACCTAGTCTTCTGTGAGTCATGACGACCTTGCAACTGACCGCGATGGAGATTCATGACAACTCCATTTGTGTAAGTTACACTAAATTAGTTACATTTGCAACCATGACTTCATCAGCTCACATGCATGCCCTCACTCCCAAGGGGGAAAAGTATCCTCCATCAATTAATAGAGTTGGACGTGGACGCTGCAGCTTGCAGTACAACAACTGAACGTGCATGATTTGAGGATTTTTTTGGGTGTGGGTGTGGGTTCAGTAATGTAATTTGAACGAAGATTATGTTTTGTTTTGTTTTTCAATATTTATGTGTGTGTTTAGTAATTAGTACCTATGATGGGTAGGCAAAATTCCAAGGTTTGGGATGATTTTCTCATGAACATTGGTATAGTAGAACCTCCCTAACTCAATATAGTTCTGTTAGAGAACATTAAATACTGATTCCGGCTTAACAATATGAATCACTTACAAAGATTATGCTCCTCCCTAATGCAATAACCTCTCTTATCTAGTATGTCAAACCGGTCCCAATCTTATTGAGTTAGGGAGGTTCTAGTGTAGTTAGTGTGGACTACTTACTGGTAGCTACCAAGAACTCTAGGCTTGGCTTAGCTGCTCACATGCCCTCTCAATACGAAAACTGTCCTGGACAGAGATTGACGTTGATGCAGCAACTTGCAGTACAATGACATGAGCAACTTTGAGATTTTTTTATTTTATTTTATTTTAATGTGGGTTGGATAATTTCAATGGGATTTCTTTTTCCAATACTGTTGTGTACTGATGGACTGAGTGCTGGTGGGAAATTTTCAARGCAGGCCTGAGTTAATAATATCTCATGAAGAAGACAGGTTTGGTCTCTAATAAGTCTAAGTTACTTGGAGACATATTCAACTAAGAGGATTGATAAATCCTTTTGGTGACAGCCAAGTAATCAACTTTTCCACTGCCCAGCTTCACACCCATTTTCATATACAAATCATTCAGCACTAATTTGGAGCTCAATAAATTTCATTGAAGCAAAAGTCGGTGAGAAACCATTTTCAAACATGCAGAGCTTTAATCTATTATAGGTATAGAAGTTGCTTGGCTTCTTAAAACAATCAATCAACTACAGTATGCCTGTGTTCCATGAGCATGGAATGATAMCTCTCCTCTTAATGTTTTGGTCACCCTTTTTTGAAAAAAATGGAAATGATACCTCACCTTTCATTCTTCTTCCTTTCAATTGTACACATTATGCTCAAGTCCTCAATGCAGACAGATTTCTCACGTTTTCTGTCTGAAAAAGGCAATGCAACTCATCATGCTAACTAAGTACATTCAATGAGAGCTCTTACTTTTAAAGTTAATTCCATGAACCCCAAAGTACACCTACTTATGAACTTTTTTATTCTATTGTAGCATTAACTTATTKCCAATAACCTTCTGATGCCCCCGCCCTTGCCCGTCTGGAGACTTCAACAGAATATTATCAGTTTCATTAACCTCTACAAAATCATTACTGCAAAAATCTCTGATGCATGGTAAATTCTTTGGCATTGCATTCCAGGGCCAGAGGGCCAGCACTTTACTCTGCTTTCTGGTTTTATTTTCCCGTCACAGGTCATCTCCATCACAAGTTACGTTGTTGTTGTTGTCATCGTCAGTCAGTCGTGGGTTGGTTGGTCGGGCGACGGAGAAGTTTTGGACGTCTCATCTGGCCCCAGAAGAGCTTTTAGAACTTTTACCCATCACTCTGAAAAAACTGGCAACCAGCAAACCTGCACCTTATCCTGGCCTTGCCAAAAAAACAGCAGTGAGATGACTCAACCAGACAGGCATGGATTGATAATATCTCCACTGTCTGTTAATTTTATTTTATTTTATTTTTTATTTTTTTTTTATTTTTTTATTTTTTTTTTATCTTTACATTTTTATCTTGCTCTCTATCAATCTCCAAGTAAGTTTAAGTTATGTAAAGCTTAAAGCCTGTTGTAGGTCCCTTGTCACCAGCAGAAGACTTGCATTGGTGCCAATTGGTGGATGTCCACATTCTATCGCAGCAAGGGGGCGACCATGGCCTGCATGATTCTGAGAAAGTTAGAAGTTACCTGGATTTCTGAGCAAGTTTGGCATCTTTGCAGTCCCCTCCCCTGCCTGCCTGCCTGCCTGCATGGTTAACTCGGTCATTAGAAAGCTGTCGTTTGTTTGAATTGAAGGAAGGTGGGACTCATGTAGTAACGTACATCAGCAATCAGCATGTTGCGCGTGCATTTTGGGGTCAATTAAGCATCCAAGAACTAAAAAATTGCATGACAAAGTCAAATAGAAGGGGGGTTTTTAGACAAGTAAAGGGACCTTTACTGCAAGAAGAAGAAACAAAACAATACGCCCACGCAAAACAGGACTGCCTGAGAGGCAAGTGAACAAAGCAAAACAAGTCTAATGGAAGTTGAGATGGCATGGTGGATTTGAACTCTTGAGCATTAGAAGATGGAGTAGCATTAGAAGATGGAGTAGCTCCAGTGAGTGAGTAGGTCCACTGGTAAGCTTAGAGCATCCCCACTGTGCACCCGGCCAAAAGGGACGGAACGGCCTCACTTGGGGAGTTGGGGTGTCTAATGAGTGAATCGGGCCTTCTTTTTTGGCAAGCACACCACCGCAGCTCCACCTCAAGACACGGAAACGAAGTCAACATGGCCCCCAAGAGCGCCACCTCATCCGCACAAAGAACAAACAAACATTAAATGTCTTTAAAGTATCTCGAAATATGTGAAATGGACAAAATCAACTGATACCGAGCCATGGCCAAGACACCCCTTATGGCTAAAGTCAAAGTAATTTTTGAATTCATAAGAACTTCATAATTCAATAATTTTCACGTAGAAGGTCTGAACGCCACGAAATGAAGCAAGGGCAACCTTCCTTGCCGAGGGCTTTCCTGCAATACAAAGAACATGACCAAAGGACGCATGGTCCGGAAGATCTCAACATAACAAACAAACAAACAAAAACCAAACAACCTAACTTCACCCCTAAAAGACCAAACTGCGTTTTTTGGCAACATAGCAATTTTGGGCAGCTCACTACAAATGGAGTTTTCATTATTTTTCTTTGAAATTTTTACACAACATGTGTTCGAGGAATAGCTTTAAGGCCCAACAATTTTCATAACATTTGACTACATTGTTAAAAAGGTATTGCATGATATGTGATTTTCTTTGAGACCATGGCCTGCATGATTCTGAGAAAGTTAGAAGTTACCTGGATTTCTGAGCAAGTTTGGCATCTTTGCAGTCCCCTCCCCTGCCTGCCTGCCTGCCTGCATGGTTAACTCGGTCATTAGAAAGCTGTCGTTTGTTTGAATTGAAGGAAGGTGGGACTCATGTAGTAACGTACATCAGCAATCAGCATGTTGCGCGTGCATTTTGGGGTCAATTAAGCATCCAAGAACTAAAAAATTGCATGACAAAGTCAAATAGAAGGGGGGTTTTTAGACAAGTAAAGGGACCTTTACTGCAAGAAGAAGAAACAAAACAATACGCCCACGCAAAACAGGACTGCCTGAGAGGCAAGTGAACAAAGCAAAACAAGTCTAATGGAAGTTGAGATGGCATGGTGGATTTGAACTCTTGAGCATTAGAAGATGGAGTAGCATTAGAAGATGGAGTAGCTCCAGTGAGTGAGTAGGTCCACTGGTAAGCTTAGAGCATCCCCACTGTGCACCCGGCCAAAAGGGACGGAACGGCCTCACTTGGGGAGTTGGGGTGTCTAATGAGTGAATCGGGCCTTCTTTTTTGGCAAGCACACCACCGCAGCTCCACCTCAAGACACGGAAACGAAGTCAACATGGCCCCCAAGAGCGCCACCTCATCCGCACAAAGAACAAACAAACATTAAATGTCTTTAAAGTATCTCGAAATATGTGAAATGGACAAAATCAACTGATACCGAGCCATGGCCAAGACACCCCTTATGGCTAAAGTCAAAGTAATTTTTGAATTCATAAGAACTTCATAATTCAATAATTTTCACGTAGAAGGTCTGAACGCCACGAAATGAAGCAAGGGCAACCTTCCTTGCCGAGGGCTTTCCTGCAATACAAAGAACATGACCAAAGGACGCATGGTCCGGAAGATCTCAACATAACAAACAAACAAACAAAAACCAAACAACCTAACTTCACCCCTAAAAGACCAAACTGCGTTTTTTGGCAACATAGCAATTTTGGGCAGCTCACTACAAATGGAGTTTTCATTATTTTTCTTTGAAATTTTTACACAACATGTGTTCGAGGAATAGCTTTAAGGCCCAACAATTTTCATAACATTTGACTACATTGTTAAAAAGGTATTGCATGATATGTGATTTTCTTTGAACTTTGGGTAGCCCAGGCAGCCAAAAAAACTTCTTTAAAAATTAAAAATTACTTTTTGAAAAAACAAACATTTGAAATTAGTTCTTTACAATTATATATAAGTGGAAAGCTTTGAATCATTCCCGGGATCATTGAGCTAAAAGTTATCAAGAACTTTAGTTTGTGGGTAGGTACGGAGTCTCTAAAAAACCATTAGATGTTTTTTCAGCCCCGGAAGAGCTTGTTTCGGGGTTGTTCCCTGAAACTGTTCACTGCACAGGGAACCAGCCACTGCTGGTCTAAAATTTTGAATTTCAAAAAAATAGTTTTTTTTTCCAGAAATCTTAGAAAGTATAAAGAAACTGAAAATTGATTTAAATTTTTTTTTTAAATAATTAAAAATAATTAAAAATAATAATTAAATAGTATTATCCGATGTGGCAGTCTCTATGCCACGTCAGACTGCCTATGTGGCAGAGTTCCCAGAGTTCCCAATGTGTTCCCACAGTCGAGAACTCGCAGTCTTCTAGACGGGCCAAAAAACATCTAATGATACCTACCCACAAACTGAAACTCTTCATAACTTTTAGCTCACTAATCCAAATGGAATGATCCAAGGAATGATTAAAAGCTTTTCACTTATATATAATTGTAAAGAACTAATTTCAAATGTTTGTTTTTTCAAAAAGTGATTTTTAAAGAAGTTTTTTGGGCTACCCAAAGTTCAAAGAAAATCACATATCATGCAATAACTTTTTAACAATGTAGTTAAATGTTATGAAAATTGTTGGGCCTTAAAGCTACTCCTTGAACACATGTTGTGTGAAAATTTCAAAGAAAAATAATGAAAACTCCATTTGTAGTGAGCTGCCCAAAATTGCTATGTTGCCAAAAAACGCAGTTTGGTCCTTTAGGGGTTAAGCTGGTATGGAAGTCCACATAATAAACAATAAACATATTAGCAGAGGCATATTCACAAGATGAATGTTGATTCTTATTATAGGATTGGCTTTAACCTTTTAAAAGCCCTGTGTATTTGGTCCCTCTATACGACCCGTATTTAGCCTTACAACTCTTCAATTGTTGGTTAATAAATGAATTGTGGTACATTGTTATTTACATACTATGATCATGATCATTAACCTACTCTATATTGTAAAGTATTTGGTCAATGATTTTATGATCAAATACCACCAAATTCACAATATATTGTATGGCCAAAGAGGCCTTTCAAGCCCTCCAAGGWTATGTTTGTACAAGTCCCCACACCAAAGATCACATGAGAAACAAATTTTATTGAAAAGAACCACTTCATTCTAAGGGGGAAAAAAAAAGACTTAGTTAGGTCCCAAGGGTTGTGAAAGAGCACCACTAGGAATGAAATTATGAGATAGCTTGAATACAAGAATATGGTTCCAAAGGACCATGTAGACACCTAAAATGCCCCAATGGACCTTTGGAAGCATGCTGGAACATCTTCTAACATTGTACTCCAAGCCAACCTTTCTACTATTGTAATCAAAGTTGTAGACTCCAAACACATTTTGTGAACAATCATTGAGGTGTGAAGATTAACTCTTAATTAATGTTATTTTTAATTCTAACTAATGATGTTTTTCAAGCACAAATTCAAGTTAGACCTTGCCCCCTTTAAGTGTTAGAGCTTCATAGACTACCAAGACTATTCGATGACATCCGATCATACACTATATGCTTCATGAAAACACCCTAGAATTGCATAGTTGACCAATCAAACTTCAAAATACTTCATATATTAAAAAATGTTTTTTCTTTTCAAAGATGAAATCATATGTCTTCTATGAGTCATAAACTTTTCAAATTCTTTCATGATGAAATTTGAAGGAAAGAAAATTCATATCAAATTGAACCCCTAAAGGACCAATTATCATTTTTGGCAAGATAGCATTTTTGATCATCCACTTACAAACGGAATTTTCATTTTCTCCTATGAAATTTCCACACAACATGTGCTCAAGGAGTAGCTTTAATGTGCAACAATTTCATATCTTTTGATCACATGGCTAAAAATTTATTGCATGATATGTTAGAGTTGAGCATCCTAGATAGCTTAGACAAAAAATATTTTCATAATAAATAAAATTTTGAATTTGCTATTCTAGATTTATATATCTAGAAAGCTTTGAATCATTCCATTTTTATTATGAGATGAAAGTTATAAGGAGTTTAGTTTGAGGCAATTATAGAATCCATAATTATATTCTTATCAATTTAGTGTTTTACATCATTCTCCACTTCTTTCTATTTACTATTTTTTTCAAGTATAAATATGAAATATTTTTGTTGAAATTTTTCATGTGTATTTCCAAATTATTTCTTTGATATATAATGGAGAGTTGCAAGTTGTAGGATCTACACATTTTTGCGGTAAAAAGTTCAAAAGATGAAACCTAACCATTTTGAGAATTGAAGAGTTGGGAATATATATTTTTTTAAATCCAAGCATCACAATCTTGAAATTGGTAAGATTTTTTATTCTAAAATATTTGGAAAGTATACTCCAACAAGACGTTAACTATAGGATCCTATGTTAGGATTTGTTAAAAATCAATATAAAAGAAGAGTTTAGCTTTATTTTGGAGACTAGTGTTTTGAAATATTTTTTGGCCCCTAATCACAAAAGAACTTTAGGTGCTAAAACACACTCAAAAAATCTGAAAATTTCATCATAGTTGCATTATAGTTATAGTGTATAACACCATGTTGTCTAATTCTATTATTAAAAAATTTATGGTTGTGATTAGGTGAATTATATAGTGTGCAACAACATATGATCTAATTCTACAATTAGGAAATTAGTAAGTTGTAGTTGTAGGCCCATGTTCAAATTTGCAAAGGAGTATTTTAATTTTAGGAATTTCTTAAATTTTAAATTTGGAGTAGAAACTAGGCTTAATAAAATATCCCTTTCAATAGTTGAACTCCAATTCTTGAACGATTCTTTCTAGGGCTAAAACTTAGACTAAGAACAAGAAAATTGTCTTTTGTAATATGTGGATTAAGCATCTTATTTAATAGAAAAATCAATCATACCTCAAGAGTGTATTTTCCATCACTGCCTACTCCAAACATACTCCAAGAACTCTCTAGAAGAAATTGGATGAATGATTGCAATCCATAGTCTAGAGTTGTTCATCTAAAATCATTCATAAACCACATTCTTCTTTGAGGCAAATTCCAAGGTTAATTAATCAATAAGAAATTGAGTCATTTTTTTATTTTTTTTATTTTTTAAATATAATTTTGGATTTTAAACTTCACAAGTTGATTGGAAGCCACAACATTTAATTTTTACCATAACTTTGATTGAAATAATGTAATCAAGTCAATTGTTTCAAATTCTAGATAAAAGGGGAATCAAATACCATTGCTATGTGTTGACCTATATTCAATGAAAGAGCATAGCCACCATGGAGTTTTCAAATACTACAATAACAAAATATTTTAACGAGTTATACATGGCATGGAATCCTCTTAATATAAGTGAATGTAGGTTTCAATAAAAAGAAAGTGATGTATCCTCCATTGCATGCCTTACATGTGGGACAATTTTTTTTTGTTAATTTTTATTCTTGGCAAAAAGCCAAGATTCTAGAAATTTGCTCAAATTCCTTTTTCTTTTGTGATTTTCTTGCTGAATAATGTCAAATCCAAATACAACTAAGAACATAAACTCCAGAGAATGCAAAAATGTAAGCAGTCTCAAAGAAGATTTGGTCATGCTTCAAAAGGGAAAAATAAGGTGAAGATGATTGCCCAACATGAAGGAAAATTCTATTTGTCAACATCTATTTTTGATATATCTCTATTTAGGAATGTTGGTGAGAGGCCAAACCCCTTGAAATCTGCTCAAATTCCTTTTCATTTTGTGATTTTGTTATTGAAAAGTGTCAAATTTAACCACATCCAAAGACATTAACTGCATAGAATGTGAGCAGTCATGAAGAAGAATATTTGTTCAAGCTTCAAAAAGAGAGAATAAAATGAGGTGGATTGCCCAATATAAAAGAAAATTTCTATTTTGTCAACATCTATTCTTAATATCATGTCTTTGTTTAAGAATGTTGGTGATAGACTAGAGTTGTAGAAATTTGCTCAAGTTCTTTTTCATTTTGTCACTTTCATGTTGAAAAGTGTCAAGTCCAACTACTATCAAGGAATATAACAAGCATGAGCAAGATTTGATCAAGACTTGGAAAGAGAGAATAAGGTGAAGTGGGATGCTTTACATAAAGGACAATTTTTTATTGTCAACTCACATTCTTGATATGTCTCTATATAAGAACGTCCATGAAAGACCAAAACTCTTGAAATATGCTCAAATTCCATTTCACAGTTTTGACATATTTTGTATTGAATGTGAACATAGACACATTTGATTGTCTAGGTTCCAAAAATGTGAAGAGCCTWGAAGCAAATTTATTGAGGCGAGTTGGTCATCTAGCCAAGTAGTGCCATTTTGAGCTTCCCCACTCTCATTCTGTATTGAGCTCATTTAGACAATAGGAATGGCAAAGTTCTAAGAGCATCCACACCCATGCTCCAAACATGGAGTTGAAGCATGTGTCCTAGGATTTGTAGGAGTTAGGGGCCTCCACCCATGACCTCACTACAATCAAAACGTGAGCACGCCCTTCAAAAAATTGGCAAGGCGACTCAATAGTTGACAACCTGCAAGTTTGCTCTATGGAACTTAGATTTAAAAACATTTGTTACATAACCAAAGATAACTAGCTCATAAATTCAACACTCTCTTGGTTGGAGGACATATGCCCTTTCAAGAGAGACATCACACATGTTCAATCTTGGGCTTCCACTCGAAGTTGTCCCTACCTTCTAAAACCAAGTTTGTGTGTCATTTATCTTGAGGAAGGATGCGGATGCTCTAACATAATACTACAAGATGATATTCATTGCAATAAGGTAGGAGGCTTGAACTCCGACATGGCATTTTGAACCGAACATGACACAAACGTACATTTTGCTTTCTTCAATGTTCCAAAATGTACAAATCAAGTACATTCTAGGAGGTGGTCGCTTTTAGAGCCAATGGCATTTCTACTTCAAAATTCCATAACTATCTCCACAAAGTTCCAAAAAATATAAAATACCTCCCCAAAATTCAGTTTCAGAGCTTCATAACATTCTTCACTGGCCCTTGGTCCTCCCCCCAGCTGGAGGTATAATGCCCTCCTAGATACTTGGGGGGAGAAACAAGGTTATAATCCATTGGCCGGCAAGTTGGGAGAGAGTGGGTGTCAGACTAACAATGAGTCTGATTGGATGGGGGGGGCAGATTTTGAGGAGCAAAAGGGACCCCCCCAATGAAGGTTAAGAATGTTATGTTACATGATCGCTTTATGGACCTCCTACCTTACTATTGATTCTACCTCTCTCAATATGCTGCCATGAATGGTGTAAAGTAAAGAAGGCACTGTTGTACCAACTGATTCCTGAACACCGCGAGCCCTCCTCACGAATCTATTGCAGCAAAATCCTCTCCACCCAGTGAAGAATAGTTGTCCCATATTGGTCCGTCATCACCACCTCAGCTTCTTGGTATTCTCCCCAACTGCAGTAAAGTTGAGGCACCGGTGGAGAGGATGCCCCCTGGAGTGTGATCATTTGGACGGGATCCCATTCTCTCCTCAAAGCTGGGGTCGGGCCCAGTTTCTCAGATCTTCAAAACTTTTTCACAAATCAGCACAAATTGATGTAGTTGTTGGTTCCATATTTTTCAATGGAGCCAGGACCACAGCTTTGCTGCTGTTGCTGTRTGCCTGGGTCCCATAATCACATCCAAAACAGGGGTTTTCTTTTGCATTGTAGCAGTACACCATGCAGTGAATGGATGACTGTCCCTCCAAATTGAAACCACTGCGACTGTGCCACGACACTCGATTGTGGCTCCATGGTGCCAAAAGAAAAACCCTATTCCAAAAAGTTTGAACATTACAGAATCCACATGAGCATTGTTTGTTTTTTTGGCTGGAATTTTGAACCTTCAGTTGCAAGATTGCATTGGGATCCACCCCAATGAAAGTCCTTACCTTACTTTTGGGCAAAGTAGGCGTAAAGGATTTTTTTTATTTTTTTGTTGAAACATATGACCTTTGAGGGTCACCACGGGCTTCCCCGTCAGGACACAAGAGGAGGAACACAAACAAGATCACCATGTGAGCAATGTCAGCATGGGAAATTGAACCGGCAACCTCGTGGATGTACTTAGGGCCTCCTGTCATGTGAGTCGAGCCGGTGCATCTTCTCCGGGGAAGCTACAGTGCCACTTTCAAAATTGTCCTGCTATGTGGACCGGTTGGGTGGGGAGAGAGCGACTAAAAATGGCACACATAGTGGATTCCCTTCAAGTTGACCAATCTCCACCACTCTCCACCAATGGGTTTGTCCACCGATATCGGTGAAGCTTGCAAGCCGACTTCTCCGCTCACCGAGGCCGACAAGACAATCAATGGTCACTTCTTGTCTTTTAGTGCTTTTTCCACCGGACCGATGTACATGGCAGGAGGCCCTTAGTAATTCCTACCACGTGAACCATCACCTGGGGTAGTTTAGGATCATTTGGGACCAAACCGAGTGTAAAGGATTGATGGGAAGGCAATGTAAGTTGTGTGATCCCCATCTCTGCAGTGCCCTTGAGCTGCCAACATGGCCATGGCTTTGACATTCAGCGATGATTCCTAACTGAACAGACTCYTTTGCAAGTGGTGCAAGATTCCCAAGGATGGGTTGAACTTGGTTCTCTGGGAGAGTCAAATTGGACAGTGTAGCAAAGATTCGGTTAAAGAAAAAATTTAACCCAAGAAGGACGTGGGGTCCCTATGGAAATCATCATTTTTGAAACCGTGGAGGACAATTGGTATTAAAAAAAATAAAAAAAACTCATTTGAAGTCAAAGTATTGTAGAAGATCCCTCCTTTCCATACAAAATTCCAAAGATAAATAGTTGCACTTCTGTCCCATACAAAAAGATACTCTGTCATCCATCGGACACTAAACATCCGCGGCGTCCTTCTTGGGTTAAAAAGAAAGCGTCAAAAAAATCTAAAATAGTTCAATTTGAAGTGATCTGAGTGCCTTAGGTGACCAAAAGTGTCTCTACATGGTTTGGAAGTCTAATTCAAAATGCTATGTCTTTTGCATTAGAGTTGATCCTACAGTTTGTTTTGTGTTTGTGAATAGGTGTCAGAGGAAGGTTTAACTAATAATGGTATAAAAGAAATACGACACAAAACTCCATCACACATGAGTTTGGGTGCTTCAAGGAGTTTCGTGTCATGCTTTTCCCAAACTCCAGTTCCTTGTGCCACATTGCACACACTTTACAATTAACTCTATTTGATGTCCAAAATGATTAAACTTGTTGAAAAATTTGCATGCTCTCTCTGAGTTTGTGTGGTAAAATTTTCAAATCAATCCAAGATCTATTGATTTTGGGGAATTGTTCATAGTTCATAGGTTCAATTTTAGTTCTCCCAACTGTATTTTGATGGTTGCAACTTGGGAGGCTTGTACGTCCTTCATCTAATGTTTGCTTTGAAGAAAAACTTGATGAGTTAAATTGTTGCTTTGAAGTGTAGTTATTGTGGAAATTTTTTCATGTCAATCCAAGTTGTGGGTTGAATCATGTTTGGAAGCCATTTGAAGTTCAAAATCTGGACATTTTTGGATTACAATGAACTTCAACGGCTTGTTTCTTCTTCATACCTTGTATGTTTCCAATAAGCTTTTTGAGGAAGTTACGAATACTAGTCTAGTTTGTGTGGTTAAATTTCTTACCAATCCAAAAAGTTATGAGTGTCTAAGGGGCATTTCAGTAGAAGGGGGGGTGGCCTTAGATGGGTTTTTTTGCAACTTCTTTTGCTACTTTCTGACATTTCAAAACCATTTTGCAAATAGGAAGTCATTTGAATGATATTTTCTTTAACCAATGTATTTGTATGTTGGTTTTGAAGCACTTTATAGTTAAAGTATTTTCATTTGAGTAGGTTTAGAAATTAAATTTCTTCTTTAATGTGTTGTTAGGAAAATTTCAACATCCTTTTCCAACACCGAAACATTATAATCTTGTAGTCTCTGTGGCCAAATGACTCCAAATTTTATTTATGTCATATACAACATGTATACTACAAGATTGTATAGTTGACAATTTATATAGCTTAGTGACATTTAAACCTATACCAGTTTTAAAGCAATGATGTTTTCAAAACCAAAATGCTAGGGATACTTATGATTTAAGTTGATGGACATAGATAGAATCAAAATTATAATTAGGAGATATTTTATTATTGTAGACAAATGAAAATCACATATTTGTATAGAATAGAAGTTTCTTGGGGGACAATTATTGTGGAAAAAAGTGCCTCCCCCTCCAAAATCCAAAAGTCCAAAAAAACAAACTAAAGTACACAAGTGCTAAAGCCATCATTCTAAGCAGTGATCCAACTTTTCAATGGGATTAAAAACTTATAAACATTTTTAGCCATCTTTACATAGACGACACTAGAGGCCACATTTGACCCACTTTTCTTTTGACACAATTAAAGGAGACCTTCATTGTAAAAACAGACTATACAAACCCCAACCTCAAGCAAACACCCAACCTCAAGCGACCTCGGGTAAATTAAAGTGTATCTGGCCTACTTTGATTTTTATCTTTCAAATTCTAATGAAATTAATTATTTGTGATTATTTAATGAGTGGTACATAGCTCCAAAAGCTTCTTTGCCTTGGCTTCTTCATTTTCAATTCATTAAACTACAAATTTTTCCTACTATAAAAGTGTATTTTCAAAGCATGAACAGTTTTAGTATACACAACAGTAGTAATAGGAAACAATAGTTAAGAACAATATTTCATCCAATAGATCACTAGTTATGGTTTCTTGTGATTATTGCACTTCATGGAATACTATATATTTAGTAAAATGATTTGTACTTTGGGATTTAAATTTAAATTTCCAACAAACTTGACCCTCTTTGATTACTCTACAATTGGATGTTCTTGTGTATCTTTAAGAATATTTTTTTATCACATACATATCTAATTGGGTATTATCCACATGTAAAGTTCGAACACCAATATAAATAGTACAGTTGTTCCTTGTGTTGCTACCATATGTAGTTTAGACGTGTCAGATAGTTAAATGTGCACGGACGCCCCCCACGTGCACTTATCTTGTTAGATATTGAATACATAAAGATGCCTTGCGCATGCAGTTGTCACATCAGATAGTTGATTATACAAAGATGCCCCTCGCATGCAAATGTTGTGTCAGATAGTGGATTACGCAAAGATGCCTCTCTAATGGAGTTGTCTTGTTCAATAGTTGAATTCACAAGGACAAAGGACATAGATTAGTTGGCAAAAAGAAGAGAGTTTGTGGACAAGTTTTTGAATTGTTTTTGAATGATGAAATGTAGGGTGATTAAACTTGATTGTTAAGTTGATTGACTACACTAACAAGTGCAATTAGGTTTAGGGCCTTACTCCAAGACAATTACTCTACAAGACATCAAAGTCAACAAATATTTCTACAAATACTTCCATTTGTTCACATGGAGTTCTATGAGTTCTAACTACAACAATAACTAATTCAAAAGTAGTGCATTCTTGTAGGGTAACAATAATTATTTATATTGTGTGGAATGTCAAGAAATTAGTGAGGGACAACCTAATTTTCACTATTTTGTGTAGCTTAAGGGAGAGGCACCCAATGGCATCCATATACCCAATGCCCCCAATGCCGTCCCTTTCTAGAATGTAAATGTATCGGGACTATAGACTGCTTATTATTTTAGGTCAAAGAAATAAGCCATGTATGGCCTACCTACATTTATAGCTTGAAATGATTATGTCTTGGAGATTTGGACGGCATTGGGTACAAGGACACTATTAGGGGCCTCTCCCTTATATGTATTGAAACCAACTTTGGAGTAGGAGTCATGCGTGTTGTGTCTAGTTGGGTCCCCACCAGGCCACCTGTGAGTGGTGCTTTGTATTTCTATATTCTTTGCAATGAAATTCCGTTTCAATTGTGCCAAAAACAAAAACAAAAAACAAACTTGGGGGTAGGATCCGTATCCATATATTCTTTTTAGTGTTGGTACTCCAGATTTTTTTAATGTTCAATTCAATTCAATTCCATATTCGTTGTGGCCCAGCCAGGCAATAATCACACCCTAATGATCCTTGTAATCATACCCATCTCTAACCCACTGAGTTGCTGACAACTGAAGGCTGGGCCGGCCTCTTCCCTTCCCTTCACATGGACTGAATAGTGGGTCCCGTTCCTAATAAGTTCAGTTGACCCATGTGACCGAGGAGCTTCCAAAGACGGCCTATCATATGCGGAATCATCACCTCGCCCATTGCCTTGCAGCCAGAGCCAGTCGCAGGTCACTGATTTGCACTGCAGGCTCACGTCAAGTTAAAAGGGAACAGCCAAAGGGGCGACGGAAGTAAATGAAGCTGGTCATGGGGATGCAGCCATTGGCTCATCACCTCATATCCCAAACAAATTATTCTTTTGTCGCAACCATCGGGTGGCGAAAGCCGGCCCCTCCCCTGCCGGCCCCTCCCATCTGGGCCAGTTTGAAGGGTGCCTGGGGTTACAAAAAGTTCCTCTGGTTAAGCTTAGTACACTTAATATGTGTTGAAAACTAAAAGCTCCAAAAGTATCAAGTTAACCCCTAAACGACCAAACTGCGTTTTTTGGCAACATAGTGATTTCGGGCAGCTCACTACAGATGGAGTTTTCATTATTTTTCCTTGAAATTTTCACACAACATGTCCCCGAGGAGTAGCTTTAAGGACCAACAATTTTCATAACATTTGACTACATGGTTAAAAATTTATTGCATGATATGTGATTTTCAGTGGTCGGCGGGCAGTCTGGGCAGGTCTGGAAAAATGGCTTTTTTCARAAATAAAAATTTGAAAATGATTATCTACAACTATATGTACATGAGAAGCTTTGAATTACTCCATTTTGATCAACGAGTCAAAAGTTATGAAGAATTTTTGTTTGCGAGCAATCATGGAATCTCTACGCTAAAATAAACTTTGAAGTCCTTYATTTAACTCATTTTTCAATAATTTTGAAAAAAAATCAAAATATTGGGTGTGGATTGTTTATTACAACATTTCAACCATTGGGATTGACAATTTTCAATTTCATAAATAAATTGTTAACAATTTAGTATTTTGAATCATTCTCTACTTCTCTCTACTTACTATTTTTTTCCTACATGTTGTACAATTCCAAATGATTTGAAATTTTTTTAACATATAACCAACTTGCCTTGAAGGATGAATTCAAAGACMAACCACCATTTTGGACATTTTTTCATACAAATGTGGCCTTTTGAAATGCAGCTTCCCGGATTTTCGCAGGGCTCAAAAAAGGATTTTTGTCACTTTAAACGCAGATATCTTGCAATCCACATGGTGAAAAAATCTGAAATTTTTTCCACATCTTCCCAAAGTATGTTGATACAATATCCTACGGTTACATTTGTCCAAAAATGTTTTTTTTTCTAAAATTTGGTACTTGCACTAGAAATGGCAGTTTTGGAGCGTTTTTGGTGAAAGCATAGTCAAAGACCTTTAGGGGTTAACTTACGGGAGATGTTAACCATTGAATGCATCGGCGGACGTTTTGTGTCTTTTGGATGACAAAGAATCAAACCGTGTAGAAAAATTGCAACTTTTCATCCTTGATATTAGGAGTGAAAAGGGAAGATCTTTTCTAGTAGTTTGACTTCCAATGAGTATATTTGGCTTTTCAAAGTAGAGGATGTTACACGGTATCAAAAATGCATGATTTCCATGGCCACCGGTCCGTCCTTCAAGTTAAACACCCTCCCCTCCCCTCAAGCCTTTTGYGTGGCCTACGCCTACCTCGTTCCAGCTTTGTTGCTTGCCAGACGAACTTGCCCGTCCTTGTGGCTCATACTCGGCTTTGGTCCTTCCTCCCCAAGTCTCTTCGCCCCACTGGCAATACCGGCGCTAACATGGGGTGGGATGGCTTGAAGAGGATGTTCCAAGGGGATGGAGTGTTGAGATGTTGTCCGTGGCCGGCGAGTCCGTCGGGTGGAATTTTCACCCTCTTGCCCATCCACCCTCACTGTTTGAGGAAAAAACTATAATTTTTTCTTGACGATTGTGTCCTAAGCTTAATTGTAATGTAACATCAATTGTTTTATATTTTTTTATAAAATGAGAAGGTCCTAGCTAATAGTAGAGGTTACCCATTCATATTCACCTTAAACAGGACAATGCACCACGTACTGAAGCTATGCGTCTAAACATGCTTCACTCCGCGTCTAAAGGAACTTCGCTCCGCCTTTATAGGCGCTTTGCTCCGCTGTGTAGGGTTTAGGTGCTACAAATTAAATAAACCATTTCAATTTTCAAAGAAAACCTTTGGATGGGTGGATTTGAACTTGGGCATGGATGAAGCGTCCACCTCATAGGCAGCCATGCGGAAACTCCAATCCTCCAATGAATTACCCTCGAGGCCATCCCATCCGAGGGTTTATTTTAAAAAAAAATGGTGTGCATTAAAAAAAACCCAAGGGAAGCAAAGAAAACAATCAATCTCGTTCTCTAGGGCAGCTTATTCTGGGTTCCCATCCCAAGTTAGCATCCGCGTGGCCGTGGTTCCGGCGGAAGTTAGGCACTTGGAGTCTCTTCCTTGCCTTGCCATCACTCCATCTTTTAGCCTTCTCCATCCCAAGTTGATTCGTCAATTGCCTTTGCGCATCAATCCCGATCCTTGTAGTGCTATATCGTTCGGTCCTTACTTAAGGGTGAAAAGACCCCTTCATTAGCAAGAAACAAGCATGTTTTTTCAAAACAAAAGCATTAACCCCTAAAGGTCCAAACACCCTTTTCTGGAAACATAGCGATTTGAGGCAACATATCGATTTTGGGCACCTGACTACAAATGGAATTTTTATTTTTTTTCTTTGAAAACTTCACACAACATGTGCCCGAGTAGCCCTGAGGCGCAACAATTTTCATAATTTTGACTACATGCTTACAAAGTTTATTGCATGATATGTAATTTTCAACATTTGGCGGGCAGCTTGGGTAGCTCAAAATGCTTCTTGAAAAAACACTTTTAAGAAATAAAAATTTGAAATTGGTTCATTGGATTTACATAAGTTCTCAAATGTACACCACCATTACAATTTTGACCACAATGGGCCTACTCCAATTCTTACCCCAATGGGGTGGTTTACCTTATATGTGGAAAGCTTTGAATCATTCCATATTGATTAATGAGATGAAAGTTATGAGGAGTTTAAGTTTGTGGGTAGGTACGGTTTTCAAAGACTCCATAACTACCCACAAACTCTTCATAACTTTGTGGATTCTTCTCATCATTTAATTAATTAAACATATTTTCATTTTCATTTTCATTTTTATTTTTATTTTTATTTTTATTTTTATTTTTATTTTTATTTTTATTTTTATTTTTATTTTTATTTTTATTTTTGTTACTATTTTTATTTTTATTTTTATTTTTATTTTTATTTTTATTTTTGTTACTATTTTTATTTTTATTTTTATTTTTGTTACTATTTTTATTTTTTATTTTTTATTTTTTATTATTTTTTTATTTTTTATTTATTTTTATTTTTTTTAAAGCTTTTCGTTTAGTTTTAGTTGATCAAGAGTACCATGGCCTTAATTTAAATATGGCATTCCTTACTTACTTTGTTCAGTTTAGTACCATCAGCAATTGCATCAATAACTTTTAGTAGTGCAATGAAGGTAAATTAATTAAGTACTCCGCTGCCGCTGCCTAGCATGATGTAAGGTAAGAGACATCTCAAGTAAGGTACAGTCTGTACTGGCTGGCTGKAGAACTGAGATCCCTGCTGCTGCTGCTCTTGTAGATTGATGTGTAAAGTACTTACTTAGTAACTTACTTGTAGTCATCCACTGGTGAGTCCGTCACACTGACAGAACTTACTAGTAACTTACAGTACTACAGTAAGTTACAGGACGGACAGTATCATCCAACTCGGGAGTTCACTACTCTGTAGTAATACTGAAATTAGGTTGCCCCTCACTAATTTCTTGACATTTCACACTATATAAATAATTACAATACATGTACAAGAATGCACTATTTTTGAATTAGTTATTGGTGTAGTTGGGACTCATGAACCTCCATGTGTAGAATTGGAAGTATTTGTAAAAATATTTGTTCACTTTGATGGCTTACAGAGTAATTTTCTTGGGGTAAGGCAACCTAATTGTAAAGGCAACCTAATTTCACTATTTAGTGTAGTTGACATGTCAGCAACAATGATAATCATGCCGGTGGGGGTGGTAAGGAACAAAAGCTAAGGTTGGAGCCTCGGAGGTCCATAAAGCGACCATCGAAGAGCTGAAGCTGAATTTTCTTGGAGAGGAGAAACTTCTTTAAATATTTTTTTTTAGTAAATTCTTCTTGAAAAACAAGTGGAATCGGCATCTAATAGTCGATTAGTCGTTTCATGAATATTTTTTGGAGCTTTGTGGAATTACTTATGAATTTTTGAAGTCAAATGGCATTAGGGCTCTCACCTTCTCAAATGTGCATTGTTTAAACATTAATGTAGAGATGAAAAAGAAACTTGTACAAGTAGTACATAAGGTAGGCAACCCAAAAGCGCCACAAATTGGTACTCTACCTATTACTAGGGTGGTCACATTTTCATATTTTCTTGTTGGCAAGTGAAAGGAGGTTTCAATGCACCAAAGAATGCATCATTTGGATACAATATGCAAACGTTATGAAGGTTCAAAGTTTGGTTCTTAAAGCGTTTCTTCCACATAAGTATATAATTGATTTTGGAGATGTACATAGTGTGAAGATGGCGCTTTTAGATTAGTGGTGCTTTTGGGTTGCCTACCTTATGTGGAGAAGTAGGCATTTCTATAGCCTTGAGTAGATTTTGGGCCTCTTACCTTATTGTAGACAATTCAAGAAACGCTTGACACTGAAAACCCGTCGCACGGAGGGTGATTTTGTCCCTAGGAAAAAACACAAATTTTTTTAATTTGCTACACATGATAAAATTTGCAAACTTTTAATTTATATCTGCAATTTGAGGCCCTAAATTATCTAGGAGTGGTGAAGAATATAGAATTAACACACTACTAAAAGAAAGTACTTTTTTTTTACAAAACACAAAATTTACCTTGTGTGATCGTCACTTCATAGGACAGGTTTAGCATCTTGCTTAACCCCAACAATCCCAAGGCCATTTTTCTACCAAAAACCACTGAAAACTGCCATTTTTATTGCATTCACCCAAGAAAACAAAAAAAGATTTTTTCTTAAAATCTAATCGTAGGATATTGAACTTCACTTGTCTTGGATCATGTGGTACAAAATTTCATGAAGTTTGGAAGATGTTAGCATTCAAAGTTGAAAAAGAAAGTTTTTTTTAACATTGGCTTGCAATTTTAGATGACTTTGACCACCATTTGTCAAAAAAATTTGCACTATAGACTTTGAATTTAAAATCCTTTATGTTGAAGAATTGAGTTGAAAGTGTAGAAAAAAAAAATTAAAATAAAACACACTTGATTTTCAATCTTTAAATTTAAAAAAAAATAGAAGTAGGTCCAAGATTGAAAGAAAAACTAAATGGTTAATAGCTCTAAGATGGGATTGAAACACAATAATCCCAATGGTGAGATTGTTCTAGAAAGTAAACTTCACCTTGTCCAACAATTTTTTTTGAAAAGTTGTGAAAATTGCCTTCATAAATGAATCCTATAAGTTCTTTTTTCAAGAAGATGCTTAAATTGCCCAAAAAACAAGATTGTCCATAACTTTCTCATTAGTAGTCCAAATAGAATGAATCAAAGCTTCACATGTAGACAAAAATATATCATCTTAGAAAAAAAGAAATTTTAATTTAATTTTGAATTTTTGCAAATTTATTTTTGCTGCCCGCTGAGTTCAGTTCTAGGGGTTTTGTGGTATGACTTTTGCTCCCGGGCACCAATTGAAATAAAAATTATATTCTCACAAAGCTAATCAATTTTTCTATCTTATGAGAAAGTTTCAAAAATTTTAATAAAAAATCAAGGTCCCGGGAACCTACCCAAAATCCAAATTGTCCTCCGAGGGGACAATGGGACTTTAGGGGTTAAGGAATACTTTAGGGAGGAAGGAGGGTGCATAAAGTGGGCACCTCCTAAGCCACCACTTTTTGCTATTGTGCTTAGTTGCTAGTTGTAGACTAATCAAATTTCTATAATTTCTCTTGGCATGTGAATTGAAGTTCCAATGCACCAAAGAATGTGGCATTTGGATATCGTATGCAAAAGTTCGGTTACGTGGTCCAAGTATTTATTGGTAAAGATTCTAAAAATTGTTTCTTGCACGTAGGTGTACAAAGATTTTGGAGACGTACACAAAGTGATGATGGCGGTTTTGGGGTTAGTGGCACATTGGAGGGTGGGGCCAGCTTACACTAATTAATAAAGAGGTGATTGCAATTTGGGGACTTGTGAATTACTTGAAAGATTTTGTAGTACATTTTTTTTTTAAAAGATGATGGAAGTTGCATGTACTGTAATCTACTTTATAATTTTTGGATTCATGAGGAATCATGTCTGAACTTTAAAAACAAGCATTATATGGGATTTGAGGGCATTAGAATACTGCTAGTTATCTTGACTTTCCGGGCTGTAGAAACTAGCCACATGAACTGTCTAACGAAGTTGAGAGACAACCACATCAAATTGAATTCATTAATGAATTCTTTTGAATGAATTATAAAATAAAATTTAATTTAATTTATTTACTTTTTAAATAGTTTTAAAGTTTTTTGTGTATATATATACTATTTATTTATTTATTTAAATTACAAAATTTAGGAAATAGTCGGTGGTTTGTAGTTCCTAGACAATAAAGGAAACAACAAAGGGGAACAACCTTGAAATGACCCTCCCTTGCCCTCAAATCCAATGTAATGTAGTTATGGCTAGTGTTATAAATATGTTTCCCTCCTTTTACCTGTAAAGTTTCAAAGTTGTAGAGATTTGAACTCAATTTTCACAATGTTCAAAATAAAAAAAACGTATCTAGGATGTAGATTACATGCTAAAATAATTCACCATTAGTATTGACATGTTTCAATTCCATTTCAAAACTATTGGCAATTTCACTTTCCCTTCCATCTTGTAATATTGCTACATAAAAAAAATTTAGAGAGGTGATTACTAATTTACTTAAAATTTTGGACTCTTTGTCCATGGTTTCAAAAAAATAAAAATAAAAATTTGACTCTCTTCTTATATTTTCAAATTAATTATCCAATAAAAAGTGTCAACCCTCAAAATTTTGTGGCGCAAAAAATTAACTTAAGGGGATTTAAAGTCTAAACACCTAGTACAACGAAGTGTCAAAAAACATAGGTTATAAATCCAACGGTGCTAGTATGTGAGCCCAAGAACGTGAGTTTGTGAGCATTGAGCCTACAATATAAGTACCTACAATATAGATACCCCACATTATATAAAGTGTATGTGTCATAAACACCTATAATATAAGTATTTTATAATATATGTATMCTAAAATCATATACGATTTCTATAGTATATACACCTATTAAATACGTGTGTAGTATTTTAGGCTCATGGGCTCACACTCCTATGCTCACATAATAGAAACCTTCGTTATAAATCTTTCGGGGTTATAATAAGTGTAACTTGAGTACATTAAAGAATCCAATAGCACCTATATGTTGGATTTCACTAGGCACTTTTAAAAAATTTGGGTCATTTAGGCACAACCTACCTTACATTCAATTATCATATTAGTGCGAGAAACACTAATTTTTCAAAATTACACTATTTTAAATTACTCTAAGCTCAAACTTTATTTTGTGAAAGTAAAATACTAAAATTTGGAGCCTAAAAACAATTTTGGCCAACGAGATGTATTCCTTCCATCTTTATTTTTTACTACTAGAATCCACTTTGAGTTTTTTCTTTTAATATGAAGAACCTCACTGACTTCATAATTTGAAATTTTTGCTTGAAATTTGTGTATGGATGCTACCGTAATGATCATAACCTCACTTTAATAATTATTGAAAAAACCATTTTTTTGTATTTCAATGTTAAAGTGGGCAACTAAAAATATATTCTAAAAAAGGTTCAATCAATTTTTTGGATTGTACAGATCGATATTTACTTAGAAACATTTGAATTGTCCAATATCATATAATGAGCTGGAAGTTACAAGAGGTTTTACTTTGCAGGCGGTAAATGTAGAAAAAACATAAAATGTTATTTTTTGAAATCAATTTTGAACATTTCAAAACAAAATTAAAATGTAGGATGTAGCCTATATTGCTTATTATAACATTCTCACCATTAGAATTTCCAAATCTCAATTTTTTATAAAACTTATAAGCAATTCAGGTTTTCCTTCATTAAGTACAGACATCCACTGCATGATGTTTTTAAAGATGAATACAAGAGTTATTGTCTACAATACTTTAGAGATTGATCCGTGGGCGCTTGCAATGATCGAGATGCATTAGGTGCCTAAAAAGCACCATTGGAACAAATATTTTCATTATATACATCTCGTACATCAATGTATACCTATTGTTGAAGAAATGAGTTTAGAACATCTACCACAAAAAATTTGATCCCTTATAACTTTTGTGTACAGTAGAAAAAGTAACACTTTTAGGTGTCCCTCCATGAGATTAGTACCAAACATGACAACAATCAATCAAATCTTGGTGTATTCTAGTGTAGCATTCAAAATTTGCCCAAAAATTCCTATAGTGAAGGTTACCCTCATTTGTTAAAATAAGCAAATATCACCTTGAACTAGGTCCCGACGAGTCCGAGGGGTGTCTCAGCCTGTGGGGTAGACCGTGAGGGGCCTCATCCCCCTCTCTGCAATTGCAGTCTAGTCGTTTGCTTTTTAGTCTTGTGTCGGGTTGGGGTGTTTGGGTTTGGGTTGTGCTCCTTGCCAAGCCACTTGTGACTGGCCGGCTTTGTATTCTTTTTGCACAATGGAATTCCATTTCATTTGAGCCCAAAAAAAAAGAAAAAAGAAAATTAAAAAAGAAAAAAAAGAATTAGAAAAGAAAAAGAAAAAATTTGCCCCCAAATTTTGCATATGCCTTCTCTGATTCCATAGCCCCTGGCTGCATCCATCCATCCATCATCACTACAGTACTGTATGTCCATTGAACTCCAGAAATGCCAGCGAAGCCGATTAAATTTACAGTTTCTCATTCATTTCCTTTCGATGATGATGCTTGAAAGGTTTGGGCAGCCAGCCGGTCGGCCACGACCTGGCGCAGTTAATCGATTGGCGAATATGATTTATTTCAAAGTAATAAGACCCTCAGTCCCTCCCTGGTTTTATTTTATTTTATTTATTTATTTATATATTTTAAAACAAAGAAATGAAGTATTTATTATTGTTTAAAAACGAATATAACTTATTAAAATGTCCGTCCCRTCCGGTACTCCGGTCCATCAGTTCAGTGAGTAAGTTATTTCAGTCAGTGACTGTGTTGCAGAAATTAAAAATACAACTGAAAAAAAAAAAAGCATTAAATTTTTAAGGCTGCGAAACCGACTAATATACTGGCTTACTCTCCCCTTGTCCATGACGGAAGTAATTGGACTGAGATTCTGGCATCAAAGCCACCGTTACATCTTGAGAGGGGGGAGGGGCCTAGGGGGTGCTCTCCAATATCCAAATCCAACTTGGAAGATCTACAGTAAGTTAGCCTGCTGTGTACCTCACTGTGTCCTCTCAAAGAGTTCCCTGCCTACAGGCTAATAACAGTAGTAGATTATCGCACCCACATATGGCATTAACCAGGGAAAGGACGTCCTCTTAACTCAGGTTAAACTCAAGTTAAACTCAGATTTTAGCAATTTGAAGGCTTGCTCTTGTTCATAGGGTACCTAGGGTATACCTATTTGCAGTTGTCATTGTGACATCAGCCAGATTCACAACTTCAACACTCAAGATTTCCTAACTTGTACATGGTCCAACAAACGTGATCTAACAAACCGGTAATGGATCGACCGCACATGGGCAAATGGGCATGAAATAAGGGCGGGGGAAGATCCGGATTGTTGAGGGCCATGGCACTTTCTCCGAAGACCTAATGACAAGGAAAAACAACCCAAAAAAATATGAAACAAATTGTTTAAGTTCAAGGGCAATGGCACGATATGGGTATCCTTTCCCAGACTCTCCGGACTTTAGAATAATGTCCTTCCGGAATTGAAAATAATATTGGAAAATTACAAAAATTACATGGTGTTATAAACACTATGTTGGTATACAACAATTATGTGTTATATAGGTCAAATTCAAAAATTGAATTTTTTGTAATTTATCATAATCAGTACCTGATTACATTAGAGTAATGAAAGTACTATGTATGTAAGGTTTCCAATTCAAAAAAATAGTTGTGCACCTTATTCAACAAACATTGTTTTAGCTAGTTTTCATATTTATGAACTACTTTACTATAAATTGGTATTCCGGATTGTTCCTTTTGTCTCAAATGTGTACCTGGGACAACATTCCTGTAGAGGAGCAAAGGAACAAAAAGGAATACCAAAACATTTGAAATTTTCTTGTTCATTAGTATTTTGGATGGAGTATTATAACTTTTTCATGAATTTGTCATTAAATTCAAGCAAAATGAAAAAATCTAATTTGTAGGACACATTAAATGAGTTCTAAAATCACAGTGTTTTAGTGAGACATTCCTTTAAGGTACCCATACTGTGCCATTGCCCTCAATCTCTCCTTCCTAGAGGATGACACAATTTTTTTTATAGAACGATAGAAAATTGCCCAGTGCCCCATGGAAAGTGGGATGGTCAATTTGGATTGTGGCAAAAATCAATACATTAGAGCATCCCCACTGCGCACCCGGCCAAAAGGGGCAGGCCGGCCTCACTAGGCGTATCCAATGAGTGAGCCGGTCCTTCCTTTTTGGCAAGCATCCCACCGCAATTCTACCTTAAAACACGGGAAGCAAGTCAACAGGGTCTCCAAGAGCCCCACCTCACTTGCACAAAGAATGGAAAAGCAATAAATATCCCAAAAGTACCTCGAATTATGTGGAATGGACAAAATCAACTCATATCGAGGCACGGGCAAGACTCCCCATTTGGCCGTCCGGTCTCTACAATTGGTTGTAGCTAGCCAACTTTTTGGCTTCGCCGTGTGTGCCGTGGAGGAAATAAATGGGGCTGGGCCCGACCAATCCCTGGGTTTGCTCCTTTGGCAGTGTGCAGTGGAGATGCTCTTAGGAAGGGTTTGAAGATTGTGAGTTCTTGGACTAATAGGAACTACGGGAATTGTGCCACATCAATACTTTGACGTGGTCGAGACATTGCCATGTCAGAAATATCAATTAATTATTTGTTCCTCATGGCAACACAAAATATGCTTAGGAAGTGGGAGCTTCTTAGCAAAGTTCCCCGAGAAGAGAGAGACGTTCAGTTCACAAATGTTTAGAATTGTGTACAGAGACGTTTACAGCAAGTTTGGGGGTATACTTACACATTGAAATATTATACCGTCCCCGGTATATATCACCCTCCCGATTTCCCTGTGGACGTTTACCATTCGCTCACAAATCCGGTTTTCCTACTTGCCCAATCTGAAATCAGTGTGACAGATTGCTGGGGCTGCCCCCAGAACGAAAATATCCTTTGAAGGTTAAAGCCCCTGAAACAGGTGAGGCCGGGTTGACATGCGGTCCCACGCATTTCTTCTGAGATGTAAGTTAGTTCTGAAGGTTTCGAGTTTTCTTCTTTACCTTGCGCTACTGTAGCTTACATGAGTCCGAGAACCGTGCGGGGCATGCCCCGTTTCTTCTGGAACGCTGGCAGGGTGACTGGATCGATCCCGGCCGGTTGTCAATCAGTCCATTAAATATATCAGTCCAAGATCAACCAAGCTACACGAGATCATGGAAGCTTCACAATGAAGTTGCAAAATACATAGGCGAATCGATTCAGTTCAAAATTCCAAATTTGAAGCTTAATCAATCTTAAGCACAAAGTGTTTTGCAATTGGGGAGCTAGCTAGCTCCAAATTCGGAGTTCAGTCACTGTAGAGCACTCCAAATGCACGCACGCAAAGGCTCCTCCTCAAATTCGCTCAAATGCTTTCAATTGTTGTTGTTGCTCGATCGATTCACAGAGCGAGGATCGAGTCGTCGATCTTTCTATTTATCTCTATGATCACTACACCACGCACTCACTGTCGTTCGATAGATCTTTCACTTGAGGTTGTCGTTTCTGATAAATCCTCAAGGTTGCTGATCTAGCTAGCTGTAGGTTCAGGGAATCAMGGATCTCAAGATCGATCTGGAATGCACCGCGCCGGAACCGTTTCTTCACATCGGTCGGGATCGGAGTTGGATCTGTGAGCATTTCTCGACCTAGCCTAGCCTGGCTAGCTTGTTGCCAATCCATCACTGCTCCCAAGTAGCAGTTAATTTCACACAGATTAATTGCGGCTCCGATCTCAAATTGTACAAATCCTTGGCAATGCTCTCAATCACATCTTCCTCGCACTGAAAGAAAGCAAGAAAGGAAGGTACCTTGAGCTAGAGATTTCGACCACACTAGTTCTAGCTTATCGAAATCTCTAGCTCAGACTTGTTCTATCGATCCAGATCGATCTAATGGCCAGCTGTTCTCAATTAACTCTAAGCTATCGTCATGCATGCATACTAAGCAATTCAAATGTTGCTCAACAATCAAACTTGAACTTAATTAGTTTGCTCCACCGTGCTTAGCTTAGCTCATTATGTAGGAGCCCAACAACACTTTCTGCACGCTCTGAATATATATATCAAGGAGTTGAACGGCTTCACCAAAGTGTAGCTTGGAGGAGAGTTCAAGGCTCCTTCAGTACACAGAATAGTGAAATGAGGTTGCCTTAACAATTAGCTAGGTTGCCTTACCCCCAAAATGTTACTTTGCATGCCATCAAAGTCAACAAATATTTCTACAGACATTTGCATTCGTACACATGGCGAATTCCATTAAAATTCCGTTACTTTGGCACTTTTTATAGTTCAGACTGCTCAGTCTAAATTCTAAACCCATCATAGATTTTGGAATCTATACCTGTCTTAGATTTCTGAAATCTACAACTATCCTAGATGTTTTAGACCGCGCAATATGAAATCTAAATAGGTCATAGATTTTTGACATCTACGTATATCATCGATGACTCAAAATCTATACCTGTCCAGCCATCCTAGATTTCACTTAAGTTGTTCAGATTGCAGAGTTGAAAATGGCACATGGAATACCGCCAATTTGATGAAATTTGCCATATACATGGAAGTTCAGGAGTCCCTTATACAACACCTAATTCAAAAGTAGTCCATTCTTGTACAATAATTCAGTAAACATTTATATAGTGTTAAATGTCAAGAAATTAGTATGGAACAACCTAATTTCACTATTTTAAGGCCATATTTGTTATATTGAGACTTTTCACAATCTCATTTTTATCCTCGACTCGAAGATAAACTGCTTTATTTCTTTATTTGTATTTTTAAAAATAGGTAACAACACCAACTTTTAGAATTTCATTATAGGATCACAATTTGAACATTATTTATTTTCGGTTTCAATTACTATTTTTTAAGATGAGTTTTCCAATAACTAGCATTTTGTCTCAAAATCTGAGAGAAGTCTCAGTATAATGAATATGGCCTTTTTTGTATAGGAATCGTAATGCTATATTGTGTTGAACTGGAAGCCTGCATAATGTTACCCATTGCCAAAATTTGGAGGAAGGTTCCAAGGCCGTTGACTTTGTAGCAATATTAGCCAATCAATTGTGAATGGTCTTTCAATGTATTTAAATGAAAAGTTATAGAAGTGTTTTTCTTATCACACAATCCAGTGAAAAGAGGTTGTCACATAAAAGTTTTCCATTTCCTCCTCCCTCCCCCAAACGAAAAATTCATAACCGTTGATTTAAAAATAAAAATAAATCTCCCCCCCCCCCCCGGATACCGTTGATCTTCAAAACATCTTTGGATACGAATACAAGTAGAATTACCAAAATCACCCATTTTGAGAAATATCGGGGCTGTTTAAAAATAGTAAATTATTTTTGAAAAATTCTCAAAAATCAGAAAAGGTATAAAATGGTTATGAGTAGCTTCTCTAGAAATTTTGACTCATTTGGAGCTAAAACATAGAAGTTATGGCCAAAAAATCTAAGGTGTGACGAAACGCAACAAATAGTACAGGTGTTTCGTGCAATCACTTGTAAGACTAGTATAAAAATGTGTATAATAAATTTCCAAAACTTTCATGTTGTAGATTGCAAGATATTTGTGCTTGTAGTGAAGAAAACAATTCTTTTGAGCATGTCATGTGACTAAATTATTTGACTATGAATCTTCTTAACTTAAGTTTTTGCATATCACATTTTTAATTAATTATTTTTGTTTTCAGGATTTGAGTTGAAAAACTAGATAGAAAAAGTTAGAAAAGCAAATAGTTAATTTTTATTCATATAAAAMATGTTAATTGGAAGCATGTACAAGATTGAAGGAAAAAATAAATCCTCGGTAGCTTTAAAATGGAATTGAAATACACTAATCCCAACTATGAGATTGTTCTAGCAAACGTACTTAATTTTGTGAATTTTATTTTAGATTGTGAAAATTGAATTAAAAAAAAATACAATACATTATTTTCTCAAGAATTTTATAAGATTGTCCGCAAAATTAAAAAGATACATAACTTTTGCACTACTAATCCAAATGGAATGAATAAAAGCTTTCCATGTAAACAAAAACATACTCTATTAGGATTTCTTTTTAAATTTCAAGTTTTTGTGGATATTTTTGTTGCCTAGTCTCCCCCAATTTGAGCTTACTGTATTGTAGTGTACCCTCTCTTTTGAGGAGATAGTGACACACAAGTTTCAGATTAGATTACTTTTCATAATCCCTCCAATTTTATTCTGTGAGTATGAAAATAATCCAGTCTTAAAATAACTTGAAAATCCCAGTACCCCCCTCAGTTTATATTTTTCAAAACGAACTTGTTTGACAATCGATATGGGTTAATTGATTTTTGTATTCATTTTTGTATCCGTGTATATCGTATATATACAATATGCGTACCGTATCCTAGTATTCATATCCTAGTATTCATATTGTAGTATACCGTATCCCAATATTCATATTCCAGTATACCGTATTCCTATTTTCGTATCAAAATCAACAGAAGGGAAGGGGGAGGGTAATTTTTAAGAAAAACATTAATTGCCTCTTATTTTTTCGAGAGAGGGGGGGACTAATGCAAACGAAGAGGTGTACCCTCTCTTTTGAGGAGATAGTATATAGCATAACTTTTGCCCCTAAGCATCAATTGAAATCTATTCCCTTAAATCTATTCACTAAAATCCAATGTATCCTAAAAAGCTCATGTATTTTTCTATCATAACCAATTTTTTTAGAAAATCACCTCAAAAATTGAGGTTACATGAGCCTATTTGAAATCCATTTTGTCCCATGAAGGAAACATTGGACTTTAGCCTAGTTAACCCCTAAAGTCCCAAGGCCATTTTTCTGTCAAAAAACACTTAAAACTGCCATTTTTATTGCATTTATCCAAAAAAAAGAGAATTTTTTTCAAAATCTAACCATAAGATCTTTTACTTCACTTGTCTTAAATCATGTGGTAAAACTTTCATGAAGTTTGACCGTATAGATTGAAAGATATTAACATTCAAAGTTGAAAAAGAAGTTTTTTTTATCACTAGACTGCAATTTCAGATGACTTTGACCGCCATTTGTGAAATTTTTTTGCACTACAAACTTTGAATTTAAAGTTTTTATGTTGAAAAATTGAGTTGAAAGTCTCAAAAAAAAATTCAAAAAAACACACTTGATTTTCAATCTTTAAAAAATTGTTAAATAGAATTAGATCCAAGCCTTCAAGTTTTAACCCATAAACGATGCGGAGGCCATTTTTTGGTCAATGAATGAGAGAACATCTTCTTCTGTAGGACAAAAGTGCAACTATTCATTTTCTTAATTTTGTGTGAAAAGGGAAGATCTTCTATAGTACTTTGACTTCCAATGCTTACTTTAATTTTGAAATTTTTTAAAGTAGTGATTTGCACGGTATCAAAATTGAYGATTTTCAAGGGCACCAATTCATTGTTTAAGGGTTAAGTATGTTTTCAACAACATAACATTCACTATCAAATTGCAATAAGGTAGGAGGTCCTAAAATGGAGCAGGTTCTAAAACCAATCAGGCCGTGGAGGTACATTTTGCACTCTCCAATGTACAAGTAGTCTACATCTGAGGAGGTGGTCCGTTTTAGAGCCCATTGAAATGCACTTTTCTGCAACTTCAAAAATTCATAACTAATTCCAGAAAGCTCCAAAAAATATGAAACAAATTGGGTTAGATGCCAATTCCACTTCTCTTTCAAGGAAATTTTACTCAAGATTATTTCAAGTAGTTTCACCTTGCCAAAATTGAGCTTCAGCCCTTAGATGGGCCCTTTATGGACCTCCTACCTTATGCGTCTTTGGGTGGTTAAGTTGCTATAGATTTAGAAAATATCCTTCAAAAAGATGCTTTAATAGCAGACATTAACAAACTTTAGAAGGATGCAAACGACATTTTGTGTTGTTTAGATGGTCAAACAAGCTTCCTGCATATTGAAAAATGGATGATTTTCATTCAATTATTTGACTACAACTTTTGGATGCTACATCCACATCACCGATTGAAGTTCAAGTGAAAATTTAGTTGTTTTTTATTTTATATGGGGTAGGTTACTTAATTAAAAAAAAATAGTACATTGTATGGTGTTTTTCAATAGTTTGAGCTTTTCCCCTTAAAATTTGATTTTGACATAAAAATAAGAAAAGTTCTTTTCTTTTTGAGCATATCAACAATTGAAATGAAACTTCTAGAGTTAATTTCTACTATACTTAGAAATTTTGGAAAACTCCTTAAAATGAGYAATTCATGGTCAAATTGTTAGCTAAGAGGTTTTCAAAACCCCATTCTAGCACACTAAAATTTGTAATCACATAAATTTAAAACTTGATTTTCAATTTCCTATTAATTGCACAATTTCATTTTTCATTTTTCAAGAAGTTCATTGACAATAATCACTAATATTCTTTTGAAGCAATGCATTTTATGAATTCATCCATTTTTTGGTCAAAAATGTATTTTAGTTGTATCCAGGTCCTTTAACATCTAAACTAAGCAAAATCAAACACACTATTTGTAAATATGAAAGAAATTGGAGAAAAWACAAAATTTTATAAATACTAGACTAGACGTAGAGATTTTGTTTAACACCTAAARTCCTAAACTACGTTTTTGGTAAAATAGAGATTTTGGATAGCTCACTACAAATGGAATTCTTATTATTTGTCTTTGAAATTTTCAAACATGTGCATGAGGAGTAGCATTAAGACCCAWCAATTTTTGTAACTTTTAATTACATGGTTAAAAATTTAGTATGTGATATGTAGTTTTCATTACTCAGTGGATAAATTACAATTGTTGGGATTGGCATTTTTTTATTTCTTAACAATTTAGTATATGGAATCATCTTCTACTTTTTCTACTTATTACTTTTCCTATATGTTGTACAATTCCAAATGATCTAAATTTTTTCAAGCATGTAGCTTACTTGCCTTGAAAAATGAAATCAAATAGTTACCACCAATTTGGACATTTTTTCAAACAAATGTGACCTTGTGAAGTGCAACTGCTCAATTTTTTGATAGGGCCGAAAAAGGATTATTGTCAATTCAAACAGTAATATCTTACAATCTATTTGGTGGAATTTTTTAAAATTTATTCCACATCTTTTTAAACTTGTGTACTACAAGGTCCTATGGTTACATGTGCTCCAAAATATATATATTTTTAAATTTGTACTTATATTATAAATAGTTTTTGGGGGGCTTTTCATTTTGGTAAAACATGTGAATACCAAGGCTTTTTTTTCGGGCATTAGAAAGCCATTTTGCACTACTTGGAGGGCCTTAGAAAAACTAGAATAGATTGTCTAATAAAGAAAAAGTGACAGTTTTTCCACGTCTGTGATTGAGTTTGGCTGACACATGCCAAGATGACAACATTGCTGCCTTGGGACAAAGGTTTAATTGCCACCTTCATCCTAATTAATCGCCATTCCCGTCTTCTATATCGCCACTCCATCTCTTTGATGTTCTTCAGTTTCTCCGTGCTCTTGGATCTTGTCGCTATGGTTTTGCCTGCGTAGCTGCGCTTGTGTAATGTTTTGCCCAATTGTGCTGTGGATGCTGAGATTATGTTATTAAGTACCTCATTCAATGCAGGTAGGGTTTGCTAGTTGTGGGCGAGGCCAAGCTAGAGTTTGTTGCTAGGTTGTTTTGCCGCATATAGGTCTCCGAGAGAATTCGTGGTAGTGGTGCACCTCTCCTATTTGGATGCTTGTTGTTAATATTTCTGTAGTAGCCCGTGTGCACCATGAAATCTGTTGGTGAGGAATTTGGTGACGATGTTGTAATGAAAGTTATACGCTCAGCTTCAATTGCGAGGTCAATGAAAAAGATAGCGGAGAAGGCAGCGAGGGAGGCTCTAGAGGTGGCGCGCATGGAGATGGAGAGGAAAGGAAAAAACTTGACTTGCAAAGGGCGGAGGCTGAACTCAAATTGAACATGTGAACTTTGATTGGCTCCCAAAACATCTGTACATCTTGGATTGACTTGAAAATTTTACCACACAAACTAGAAGAAAGAGCACAAATTTTCCAAGAAGTTTTATTGTATCCAAACATTGGATGCAAAAGTTACTGTACTTTGAATTGGACTTTTACACTGCAAGGACACTTTTAGTCCCCTGGGGCGTTTAGGGGTTAAGGCTTGATAGGGCATTTGTGCCATATGGTTTGTAGCCTTGTGACCTCTTTAGGGGTATTTAAAGGCTTAGCTCCCATCTTTGGTGCTCTCTCTCTATCTTTCTCTTGTACTATTGGGTTTCCAAATCTTAAACTTGAGATATCGTTTTTTTAGACATTGGTCATTCCTTTTGTTGTATTGATACTTGAGCGGTATTTTTTCTGTATGAGTTGGTTTCTTTTTTTTAGATACTTGAGAGTATTGTTCTCTTGAGCTTGAGAGGGCATAGTAGGCAAACTTGAAAGGATTTCAAGTGCTACTACATCTGACAAGATTTGAGGGTTGAGGTCTATGTTTGGGTTGTAGTTTAGGTTTCTTGGGAACCACTTTCTTTTTGGGATTTGTTGTTGGTTTAGAAGTGGGATTAGGTTTCTTACATTTCTTTTCTTTCTTCTCTTTTCACAAACACTTACCACAGTTAGAAGCCCCGTGCTTTTCTGGATAGACAACAATCTCTACAACACCAAGCCACCTCCCACAGTGCTGGAGCAATTTAACGATTGTACAACCTTGGAGGCTACAAAGAAGACGGTGCAGTTTGCGATGTTGTTTCAACTACTTTCCGATGGTTTCCCCATGACAAAATATGAATTCCGTCGAGGTTTGTACAAATTGTTCCATGTACCTCACTTGCCATCTGCTCAATGGTGTGACAATTTGGGATGGGTTATGGAAAATTACATGTATAAGCAAGTGATGGAGGAGACACAGAGGCCCGCACAGAGGCTGATCAGTTCATCGAGATTCTTGGTTGTCACTGTAGACGAGGTTACAACAATTGATAATAGTAGGGGGGTTTTGTCCATGCGTATTTAGTATAGAATTCGGTAAGGATTCTGTTGCTCATTTCCTTACAACGAGTTGAGTGCAGTCCAACGGCTAAGAATCTCACCAARTTAATCATGGAGGTTGTAAGAACCGGGGTGGGCTGGATTCATAAGGCGTAGCTAATAAGGTCTTAAGCTTCGGTGCCAATGGTGCCTCTGCTCTGTAGGGAACCCGCTCTGGTGTGACACTACAAGTTGAAGAAAAACATGCTCCCAATGTCATTGAAGTCACTGTAACAAAACATGGTAAAAAAAATCGCACTCAAAATTGAGTGCAATTCTTTTGCCACCGTTTTTGTGAAGGCTCACTACGCGCAGAATCTGTTGATTTCCAAATTCCGATTGGATTTTTTGAAATTTTAGAGCTTTTAATAATCCATTGAAAGATATTTTCATACTTTTCCAGCAACATACATCATGCTCCACGATTCTAAATATTGCAGTCAAAAATTGAAAAAGAATTTAACTGCCGACTACRCACGAGCGCTAAAAAACGTGGCAAAAAGAACCGCACTTGATTTTGAGTGCATTTTTTTTACCAGGTTTTATTACAGTGAGTGCATTGTGTTGCACATTGTTGCAATCTAGCCTTTGAGGCCTAGTTGAATCTGGAAATATTTGGTGGTATTGCAAAACTTTTTTTCGTTACATACGCCTATTTCTGCAAGAGTCCCAAGAGGTTAAGCAAATTTAGACAATTAGTGCAACTTACTGAGACTAAGGGCCTAAAGATGCTGCAAAATGTGCAAACTCGTTGGATCAATTTAATCGATCCCTTGTGGCGCTTGTTGTCCAAGTATAGAGCGAAATTAACCAATGACTCTGATCTATAAGGTGACGACAAACCTCCACAAGAACAACAAAGTGGAGGCAATCTTTTCATTTTCTAGGATGCTTTTTTTTTATTGTTGTTAGTATTGCAATGGTAGATTGTGTTGGAATTCTTGGGCAAATAGAATTGCAGTTATTGAGATATCTATGAACTTTGGAGAGTTCACTAGAAACCATGAAGATTGCTTATATAGTAGACTTGAAGTTATGCTTTTGACGTGCTTGAGCAATGCATGTTGTCAATCTAGCGTTTTGAAGTCTCTGTTAACCACTTGAGGTCATATGTTTGCATGCTTGTCTTGTATTGCTGTTGGATCCGTTCATTGTTTTGAGTATGTGTACATTGCTACCATTGCTTGAGGCAATAGAGACATTGGTTAATTTCGCTCTAAAAAGAGATGTTTACATATGTGACTTTGTGGCTACCGTGAAAGTATGTCAAGAATCTTTGCATTGCATTTATGAAGACAATGGCACATCCTTTAGCTTTGATGAGTTCTGGAGTTGCAGTAATCTTCTTGATTGTAGGCACGATCAAATCTACATAAAATGGCTATGCGATTTGAATGATAACTCTGTTGTGTTATCATTTGTGTGCCACGGTGAGTACATGCATGCAGAGCACGAAGGTGCCCCAATTGAATTCAGAGTGTGGGCAATTTTGCTTTCAAAAATAAAGCTCAAGTACACTAGTAAGTCCTTATTGAAATGCATAAGTTCATATTGTTTCAATGCAAAGGTACATTGAGGTTTAGGTTCACAATTATTGTTCACAATTATGGTGGCTTCGATGCAGGCATTGCTCTACTTCCGATTTTTCACATTGTGGTTTCTGTCTTTGCATGTGCTGCTAAGATGTTGAGTGAAGAGTTAGATGCTTGTTTTTGTGCATAACACATCATGAATGCATTTGACATTCTATACGTACCCTCAATACTGGTGTACATGCCAAATGTAGAGGAAATGTTTGACGAGCATGTTTACACCTTCATGGATACATATGGGCATGGGAAGATTTTGAGGAAGGGAAACAAGAAACTTCGAATCCCTCCTATGATAATTTGAGGAGATTTCAAAAGAGTGTGCCTTCCACCAACATTCTTAAATAGAGATTGTGGATCTCAAAAGAACACTGACAAGATTTGTTCACTTATTCTCACCTTTTGGAGACCCTCTAAATCTTCCCCTTGAGTGCTCATATTCCCTACGTGATTTGTCTTTATTTTGGTTTGATTTCAATAGATGTCAAGAGTTTTGCCTTTCATAGACATTCTTGACAAAGATTGTGGGTTCCAAGATAACTAAAGGCATACCAAGAATAAACGTCAAAAAGAAATGTGCCTCATCTAAAGTTTATAATAGAGCCCACCTCTCGTTATTTTATTTATGATATCTAGATTCACTTTACGTTAAGAGGGACCTCAGTATAACTGTCAAGGATTGGGGCCACAAAAAATAATGTTGTAGAAGCCATGAACCCGATGGCCTTGTGGTCCTTAATCCTTCATCACCTCCAAAAATGTGTAAAAGCATCCTTTCTTTTCAAGTGCTATAAGTTTAAATTTTAGTGAAGTATGAAAATCTCAACCGTACAATGTTGTAGTGTGCATGTTGTAGATGCTCTGAAACAAATTTGGGGTCATTTGACCATATAGATTGAAAGATTATAATGTTTTAGTGTTGAAAAAAGATGCCAAAATTTTCTTAAAATCACATTTGGAGGCGAAATTGGATTCCTAAATCTACTGAAATGAAAAAACTTTGAACTAAATTGATTCAAAACCAAAAGACAAACACTTTGGTGAAAAAAAATATCATTCACTAGACTCATTGTGTGTACAAAAGTGTTTTGAAATGTCAAAAAACAGTAGCAAAAAATCACATCTATGGCTGAACCTCCCTCCACTAAAGTACATCTGAATCACTTATTACCTTGTGGATTGATATTAAAATTTAAACTCACAAACTAAACTCGTATGTAAAACTTTTCCAACAAAAATAATTGAAAACGGAACACGTATGAAGTTATAAGCCGTGGAAGTTCATTGTAATGCAAAAATGTTTGAATTTTGAACTTTGAATTGCTCTCAAATATTCAAAACAACTTGGATTGACATGAAATAATAAGACCTTAAGAAGAACAAAATCCAATAAATTTTATTGAAACAAACATTTGATGAAAAGGTTACAAGCCTCCGAAGTTATAACCATCAAAATGCAATGTGGTGAACTCAAATTGAATATTTGAATTTTGAATGGCTCTCAAATACTCAATACATCTTGGATTGATTTGAAAATTTTACCACTGTAACTAGACTAATATGTGCAACTTTTGCAACAACGTTTTATTGAATTCAATTAAGGTAAGACAGCCCATTGCGGTTATTTCTTCCATAGTGGTCACCTATGAAGTGGCCCCATTGTGTTTTTTTCAGTTTTGCAAGATGTGGGCCACAATCAATGCCTTACATGATAGTGATGGAGTGATAAGTGACCACATAAGGCACTTCCAACTTTTGAGTGTAAAATTCATTACAAGGATTGACTTATTAGGCATTCTATGTTAGAAAAGGGCAGAATTTTTGGGCAAAAAAAAAATTGATTTTTTTTTTTTTTTCTTGCAAATATTGGGTTGTCTTTCAGTATTTATATTCAAAACTAAGATCGCTACGGTCAGAAAAAAATCATAAGAGAAATAACACAATGTGTTTAGAATTTTCTAGTGTTGAAAAGCTTACTATTTGAGGAACCAATTGATATTTTTATAACTAGATCTTATGCAATTTTTTACAATTCAATAGAAACCACAATTTTGACCAATCAAAAAAAAATTCAAGTGTTAAGGATAGAAATTGTATTTTTGGTGAATTTTGGAAGTTATATCTTCAAAATTCATTTGAAGAGAATCTAAAAATAGTTTTATAATTTTGACCGTACGGATATCTTCTACTTTCTGTGCTTCACATAAACTTCTTCAATTCTTTGATGCAAACTTCAAAAAAGTTATAGAACTTATATTTTATAACACATTTGTGTTTTGTCCAAACCCCTTGGGCTTTTAGGGGTTAAGACTTCATTTTTGGCACCCCGCAATGCTAATACACAAAAGTAAAAAAATAATTTTTTTTTGAAAAAAAATATTAAAAAATAAAAAATAGTCAATCTGATGTGGCGATGACATGGCACTAGTAGCGCCACGTCATATTCCAAATTTTGAAAAATAAAATTTTATTTTTTATTTTTATTTTTTTCTGTAATTGCACCGTAGGGGGTGCAAAACTCACGATCTCTTGGAGGGCTGAAAATTTTCCTAATGTTAAAAACTGAAATGCAACTAATGAATATGATTATATGAATCAATAGTGCCAAATCCACTCAAAATTGGATAGTGCCAAATCCCACTCAAAATTGGATAGTGCCAAATTCCACACAATGTTGGGTCAAATTTTGTTGACCCTATTTTAGTGCCCAAATATTATAATCTTGCACTATGTGCGGTCAAATGATTTGAATTTTTTTCAAGAAATTCCTATAGTACATGATGTACTTTTACATGGTTGAACTTCAAAAACTACTTTCTTTTTTTTATTATCTCAATGCACTAGAAAGTGACATTTGGGAATAACATTGTGAAGAAAAGTATATTTTTTTAAATCAAGGGGGGAACCAATGCACTGAAAAGAGGTGACAACCTCTTTTCAGTGCATTGTATCCAATGGTCAACACTCAATAGATATGAAGAATCTCATAATAAAATGTATCCATTGAATTCATAAATGTGCTTGTTTATGAAGAAGGAACTTTGTCACTAAAGCATTTTGATGGCTTTAAGCGACAAACGTAGCTAGGCATGGAATGTGAGGCAGTTGTATGTAATGGTCAACATTCAACAAAATTTGAGGATTCAAATATTTAATTTATTTGTTTTTTATAAACAAGATGTAGGCGCTTGCTATGCTATGCATTCATCATTAGAATTTTATAAGAGTTTCTATGTATTAGATAGAATGTAGAACAAAAATCTCAATAAATCTTCAAATAAAAATGACTAAAATTTTTGTATAATCTTTTTTTATAAGCAAGCATATATAGAAATGTACAATAGAAATTTATTGAATGATGAATGAAACGTATGCAATGGTGAATACTATAAAAGATACACATACATTAGGATGCATTAGAAATTTGACTCCATTGTTTCAAAAAATAACAACCCAAATTGAAGAATTGAAAAGAAGAACTTATAAATCTCAAAAACTTTGTGAACAACTTAATTGTTGTGGAATCCAAAATTGCTTCAATTGAATAAATTTCTCAAAATCATTTGGTAGTAGCAATAGAAAATTAAAATCATGAAAGCTCATAGTTCACAAAAGCACAAAATCATAAAAGTACAAAGAAGTGTAAAGTCAAGAGAAACAATGGATTTTCTACCTCTATGATATCATCTCGTGGATTGTCTTTAATATCACCTTAATTGCAACAACTACATTATTTCTGTAATATCACCTTTTGTAAAAAATGATATTACAAAAGTGATTGCAAATTACTCCGTACTACTCTATTTCTGTAATATCACATTGTGTGAATATACAATTTCTATGTATGCATGATTGAAAATATTCTTACAAAATATTTAAAATAATTATTTTGAAGACTTATTTAAATCATTATCATGCATTCTATTCAAATATATCAAAATTTTACTAATATGTGATACAATGAATGCGTCGCATAGCAAGCACAAGCCCCAAGTATTAATGGTAGCATTTGTGATATTACAGAGGGAGTTATGATTTTAGTAGTATGATTTGCTAAAACCGACGGAGTCTTGACCTTGTGCCATAGTGTGAAGTGGCCTTCAGGTGTTAGAGGATTAGACATATCTATATTTTATAATGTAGATATTATTTTATAATTATTTAACTCCTAAAAACGAGCCTGATGAATTTGGCAACATAGCAATGTAGGCAGGTATGTGTCACTAGAGATTTCCATGTTTTGGAACATACTTTAATGGAAGGTGTGGACAAGGAATATATTTCTTGTGCACTAAAATTCAAGTCATTTGGAAATATGAGTCAAAAGTTATGACCTATTGTGTTATTTATTTTATAAATGGGCAATTTGGATAGGTCTAAAAATAATCAATTTTTTTAGTAAAAAATCAAAATTTGATTTTTTAAATTTATATATAAATAATTCCAGTTTTAATATTTTTTGTTTTCAATTTTCAATATTCAATTATTCCATTTTTATCAATGAGTCAAAAGTTATGAGAAATTTTAGTTTGCGGGCAGTTAAGGTGGAACCACCCATTACCAACCAATGCCCCATAGCCAACCATAGCTTGACTTATTTCCAACCAAGGCTAGAATGGTATTTTTTCATCTTTTCAAGGTGGGGACTAAAGGTTCATGATACATGTTCCAAATATATGTTTACTACGTTCAACCGTAAAATCCTGCATTGGATCTATAGGAGAATTTGTAGAAAAAAAATTCAAACACTCTGACTATGTAGATTGTAAAATATTCAATATTCAAAGTGGAAAGAACTTTTTGCAATTGCTTAACTAGATTTTTTGACATTAAATTCTCTTGAATTGGTGTTTTCGTACCACAAAGCATTGTGTGAGATTTTGGGGTTGCAAAGGGCTACAGGTATCCGGACTATGGAAAACGCACGAATTCCACAACAACAATTCTAAGATGTGGCCGAGGTTCAGCCATGTCATTTTTTAATTTATTTTTTAATCTTGAACTTTTTTTAAATTTCAGAATCTATTTTTTTTATTTTTAGTATTTAAAACCCAAAAGCAACCAACTGTGCCCTTACTCCGTCAAAAACAACAAGGAGAATAGGCATGAAATGGCCGTTACTTTGCCTCAAAAAACATCTAATGCATTGTAGGCAACAAACAAGTTCAAYAAAAAATAATTCAAGAAAGAGAAGTTGATTTTGATTGTTGATTGATGGTTGGTTGATGTTTTTTGATTCTTTGTTACTAATATGAATGTTATTTTTAAATAAAAAGGCATTGTGTGAACCAAGGGACTTTTGTTTTAAAGTCCATTAATGTGAAGAAAAAAAATTACAAAGGTGCTAAAACCATGCCTCAAAGCGATTTCAAAGTCCAACTTTTCAATGGAATTGTAAACATAGAAACATTTTTAGTCAAATTTCCATGGATACAAAAAAAAAMCACATTTGACCCACTAACAAAAATAAAGGAGACCTTTCATGGAAAAAAAACAATACAAGCATCCAACATCAAGCAACCTATACTAGTAGAAACGCATGTTGTCCAGTTTAGTTGATATGGTCACGTTGTACTCGTCAATATTCCACTGAAAAGTGTTGTAAAAAATGTCTTATCCAACCAAACCGAGGACAAAAATGGTAGGGAATGTGAACATGCATGCGGAAGATTTATACATGCTTGAAGAAGTGAGCATTTGAAAAAGCAAGCATTTGGGAACCACTATCTTTATTTAAGAATGTCGGTGAGAAGCCTAGATCTAGAACATAAACTATAGGGAATGTGAGTAGGCATGGGAAAGATTTGGAGGGTGAGAATAAGGTAAAGTGAACAATTCTTTCTCGTCAATGTTCTTTTGAGAGCCATGGTCACTATTTAAGAATGTTGGTGAGAATCCAAAATTCTAGAAAGTTGTATCTATAACTTATGGGATGGCAACCCATTTCCAACCAATTAAGGCATAAGGCATATCTACCAGATGGGTTGTCTTGAAGGAAAAAACTTTTCCATGCAAGGAAATTGAATGCAAAAAGATTTGATATTTTTTTACATTGTTTTCGTCAAAAATGAAATTAATGTGAATTTTTTTCATGAAGATTTTGTAAAACCTATTCTTGTTATATGGGTCATTCTATTTCCGATCAAAGGCTTGTTGCAAAATCAATGTAAGTGATAAAGGTGGTGTTCGATGTACATTTTACGATCATTCTATGCTTTCAATGTATGCTTCTTGAACATTTACGTTGCTCCAAATGCACCTTCTCTATGTGAGCTATAATGTGACCCACAACTGATTGAAAATACACCAACCTATACTTTGAAAATGGGAGGTGGTCGAGAATGGGTTGCCTACTCTAGGTTCAATTTCATTGCAAGGACAACTCACAACTTGCATCCCCTAAACCTGCACCCCATCCATTAATGCAAACCAACAATGAAACTGGCTCAAATACAACACAATTGATCATCAACAAATACGTCCACTGCCTGGAAGGAAATTAATTTAAGTTTCCAAGTTTATTTTAAATTTTTCTTAATTTTTAATTTTTTTCCAACAGAAACGGTGAAAATAGAAGTGCCCAAGTTATTAGCCGTATTTTAATTGTTTTCAGTAATTTTGCGGAGGTTATATTTATGTGCATTTCTTTTGTCCAATTTTAGTTCCGTTTTGGAMGAATGCCATCACAGACGTCATGCTTTCAGGTAGCCATGTTCCAAGGTTAATTAATCAATAACTAGAAGCTCAGTCGTATCATTGATGCTTCATAAAATTAGAAGCTTGTGGAAATTAAACCTCACAAGTTGATTGGATAATGATCAATTTGATTTTCACCTTTGGTTTGATTGAAGTTAAAGAAACCAATGTTATCAAGTTAATTAGTACAAAATTAGGATAAGAAAGGAAGTCAATATCATTGTTATGTGTCGGTCCATACTCACTGTAAAAGTATTGCCAAGCAGCATTCTTAACACCTAAAGGATCATAAGGCCACTTGGTATGTTGCTTCTACAACATATTGTTTTTTGCAACCCCGATTCTCTAGAATAATACTGAGGTCCCTCTTAACCTAAAGTGAATTTAGATATTACGAAAAGAATAAAGAAAAGTGGGCCATAAATGAGACACATTTTTTTTTACGTTTATTCTTGGTATGCCTATAGTTCTATCAGGACCTATAATCTCCATCAAGAATTTATGTAAAGGGCCCAAACTCTTGACATTTGTTGAAATCCAACCAAAATAAAGACATAAATTGTAGGGAMTATGAGTAGGCAAGGGAAAGATTTAGACAAGCTGCAACTAATGAGAATAAGGTGAAGTGGACAGCTCTTGTCAATGTTCTTTTGACACCTACAGTCTCTACTTAAGAACATTGGTGGCCCAATCTCTTGAAATCTGCTAAAATTCCTTTTCCTTTCTAGATTTTCTTATTCAAAAATGTCAAATCCAACCAACACAAAAATAGAAACTGCAAGGAATGTGAGCAAGCACGGGGAAGATTTAGACAAGCTCCAAAAGGTGGGAGTAAGGTGAAGTGAAYAATTCCACGGTCTTAATTCAAGAATGTTGGTAGAAGGTCGAAACTTTTGAAACCTGCTCAAATTCTTCTCTTTAATAGATCTTTAGTTCAATATTGTCAAATCCAACCATAATAAGACAAGAAACTATGTAAAATGTAAGGAGGCACGGAGAAGATTATTACGGGCTCTAAAATTTGAAAATAAGGTGAAGTGAATAATTCTTGTCAATGTTCAAGGTCTCTATCTCARATTTAAGGTCTTAACCCTGGAGCGCCAGCAACGCCATTTCCTGGCGTTTGGATGACTTTCCAACAATGTCCAAGGAGATTGAACACAAATTTTCATTCATTTCTGTTTGCTTGACCTTTCACAAAGGATTATGAAGACTACCTAATTCACTTTGTAGTCTTGTGAAAGTTTCTCTTCATGTGAATAAGAAATTAGAAAAAAAAACAGATCACAAAATATGCTGTTTCAATGTAATTTGGGGAGTTGTGTCTCCTTGCTCTAAATCTGAAATTTCTCCACAAAAATGATATTTTTTGAATTTGAGCCCAACTAATGAAATGAATTTCATCTATTCTAGTTTCTACTCCAATTGAAATTTTGAAAAAATTTGTAATATTGAATATTTTATTGCAATTTGAACTTTAGATATATTTTTGATGTCTTTTATACTCTAATTATAGAATGACACGGGATTTGAATTTACACCATGATGTAATGGCCACTTTTTATTTTTTGAATTTACTTATTTTTACTATTTTTAAGTAATTTTCACATCAAAACACCTATTTTCTTGAGATTTGACACTTTTTTAGTTCTCATAGTTAGAGAATTTTTCTATGAATTTCCTTCAATGGTTATCTTCATCTTAAAAGTGTATACATTGACTATATTTTTAAGAAATTTWAAAAATTAGTTTTCTATTTTTAAAGTACTCCAGAAAAGTTTATGAGTACGGTTCCAAAACGCAACAAATAGTACAAGTGTTTCTTGCAATCACCCTGTTAATCTTAAATAAAATAGGACGGTGTGAAACAAGGGACCTTTTTTCTTGGAAAGATGTTAATGTTTGACAAAAAACAACCTCCTCCAAAATCCATAAATCTAAAAAGAAACTAAAGTACAAAGGTGCTAAAGCCAACCTTCTAAGCAATGATCCAACTTTTCAGTGGARTTCTACACATTGAAACTTTTTTTAGTCAAATTTCCATGGACACAAGTAGAAGACACATCTAATCCACATTTTTTTACACAAATAAAGGAGACCTTTCATGCAAGAAAGAAGAATACTAGCACCTCGCTAAAAATGACCTAGGGCAAATTAGAGTGTATTTAACCTACTTTCATTTTTATATTCCAAATGCTACTGGAATTAGTTATGATCTCTTTGATGAAATAGCACATAGCTTTAAAAGTTTCTTTGCGTTCAAGTCTTTATTATCAATTCATTGAAARTACAACAAATTTTTACTTYAAAAGTATACTTTTGAAACATGAATAGTTTTAGTATACACAACCGTAGCAATAGGAGACAATAGTCAAGAACAATTTTCCATCYAATAGGTTCATTCTTCAATTTYATTCAAAARTGATGAAAAATTAAGATGGCCTYTACAAATTATATTCAAAGTTGTTAAGATCTACTTTSCATCTTCCAAAGTGGTCAAATACACCACAAAAACATGTATTACTATGCTTCATGTGATTATCAKAGTTTAGTGAATATTATTTGTTCAGTAGAATGTTTTGTATTYTACAATTGAAATTTCACTTTCTAGCACACTTGACCCTCTTTAAYTACGCTAAKWKTTTATATTTRTTTATGTGTATTTTTAAAATTGTTTCCTATTAGGTACATATCTTATTGAATATCATCTACATGTACAGTTTCAATACCAATACAAATAATACAAGTGTCCCAACGTTGCCCCCCCTCTACAATTGTTGTGTTAGATAGTTGAATTTACAAGGACGCCCCTCCCACCAACATGCAGGTGTCMTGTCAGACATTGAATACACAAAGATGTCATGTGCATGCAATTRCTGTGCAATTAGTTTAATACACAAGAATACCCTCTGCATGTAGTTGTTGCTTCAAATAGTTGAATAAGCAAAGATGCCCTTCCATCTGTAGTTGTCGCTTTAGGTAGTTGAATACGCGAGGACACCCTTGTACCTCTGCAGTTGTCACTCTAGGTGGTTGAATTTACAAGGCCAATGCCCCACACATGCAGTTTTGTGTTAGATATTTAAATAAACAAAGATGCCCTCCGCGCGCAGTTGTCACGTTAAGTAGTTGAATACACAAGGACAAAGGACATAGATTAGCTAGCAAAAAAAAAAGAGTTAATGGACAAGTTTTTGAATCCTTGTTGATCTTGCATGCATTGATGTGAGCCCCATGAAAGAATCTATTTTTGCCTTGTGTTGTTTGACTAAAGAATCTATTTTTTTTGTTTCTTTTGATTCTCCATGTGGGCATTGACGTAAAACATTAATATTCATTGGTAGTGTACACACAAAATATCCGCCTTGTCTTTTTTTCTTGTCTATCCATATTAATAAAATATGAATGAGTTTTTAAATATACTATACAATTATACCACAAAATAAGGTTGCTTAAAAGAGAAAAATGATGTGCTTTCCAAAAAGAATGAAAAATAAATTCAAATTTATAAAAACTTCTTCAAATAAATAAAAGTTGATCCTTTGGACGAAGAATTTTGAAATTCCAAAGAAAAGAATTATGAGTGTTGAAATGTAGGTTGTATTAAAGTTGATTAATTTTGTCCACTAACCTATATACTAGACTCTACACTTGAAAAAAGAGTTCGAATTAGGAATCAAAAGAAAATATCCGATGAATCTCAAAAAACTTTCTGAATGCTACTTTCAAGGAGGTCAAAAATACCACACTACATGAAAAAACCATATATTAATTCCAATGATGTCTTGTAATTATTGAGCTTAATGGGCATTATGTATTTCAATTAATATGTAACATCTATTTTAAAATTAAAATGTCAATTTATGATGCAACTTACCCTCTTTAATCACTATCTCTATGTTGTATCTATATTTGTAGGATATCTTGGGAATCTATCTAATCCACAATATGTACAATTTGACATTGTCTGCATGTTAGGGCTCCAACACTTTTTGAAAGAGCACCTTTCCCTATTTAGATGTAATGACTTAAGTGGAGTGTACATCAACACTCTCATATTCAACTAGTGAAAGTTAGAAAAATCTACCAAAACAACTAGAAGTAGTTGAAAGTTGGAAGGCATGGCAAATTTTTCCTAAAATGTAGTTGGCAATGACATTTTAAATTTTGTAGTAGAAAAATAAATTTCTAAGTTTCTAAAGATGAAAAAAAGGCAAACCTAACAAATGATTTGTGAAAAAAAAATGCTTATCTATTTAAATATATGTTTTTTTTTGACATTTTGGAAATATCAAAAGCCTTTGAGTAATATTAAATGAAAGTTCTTCAATTCTTTCTCACTTCATTGCGCTAAAGACGGGATTTGCTCTAAGTCCTACCATTGTTTAATTAAAAAGGTTGCAACTCCTTTTTGGGTGGTTATACAATATGTACTCTTCATCAACATTTGCTACTAGTTTATGATGATTCTACCAAAGAACCAAATTTTTTTTGGCATTTGTAATTTGTTGATTGAAATAAAATACAAATGACCTTTAATTTATATCCCTCTATTGAAAAATTAGATACCCTTTTTATCTCCACTATTGATGGTTACAATACATGAATAATTCTTAATATTTTTACATTATATATATCCTTGTATACTCATCTTCTAAAAATCTTAAGAAAAGAGATTTTTTCTTCCTTAGATATTTAAAAGAATTCTATTTAACGTTGATAAGTAGAACAACTAGAATATAAAACCAAGATTTAATTTGGGAGCATCCCACATGCAAGAAAAGCCGTCAAAGTCTTTTTCTCTAGCATCCATCCCCTTCAACGGTTGCTTTTGGATAGTTTTGACAAAATAAAAGATGCATTCTTTATTGAAAATTGCTATAATGTCCAAACAAAAAATTGTAACTATATAATAAAGTTTTTGGAGTTGAACAAATGACCCAAGACATAAATTTAGCCAAAAACTCTTACGGGAGAGTTTACCGCACCAGTGGGCAAATTTCACAGGGGTGCTACAGGTTCAGGTAAGTAATTGCATCGTCATATGGATTTGGTGGGTGGGGAGGGATCCTATTGATTCCTTCAAGATTGGAGAAATTTTATAGGGGTGCTACATGTTCAGGTAAGTAATTGCATCGTCATATGCATTTGGTAGGTGGGGAGAGATCCTATTGATTCTTTCAAGATTGGACAAATTTTACAAGAGTGCTACAGGTTCAGGTAAGTAATTGCACCGTCTTAGGCATTTGGTCGGTGGGGAGGGATCCTATTGATTCTTTTAAGATTGGGCAAATTTCACAAGGATCCTACACATTCAGGTAAGTAATTGCACAGTCATATGCATTTGGTCGGTGCGGAGGGATCCTATTCATTCTTTGAAGATTGGGCAAATTTCATAGGGGTGCTACAGGTTCAGGTAAGTACTTGCACCGTCCTATGCATTTGGTCGGCGGGAAGGGATCCTATTGATTCTTTCAAGATAGGGCAAATTTCACAAGGGCCCTACACGTTTAGGTAAGTAATTGCACCGTCATATGCATTTGGTTGGTGGGGAGGGATCCTATTGATTCTTTTAAGATTGGGCAAATTTCACAGGGGTCCTACACGTTCAAGTAAGTAATTGCACTGTCATATGCATTTGGTCCGTGGAGAGGGATCTTATTGATTCTTTTAAGATTGGACAAATTTCACAGGGGTGCTACTGGTTCAGGTACGTAATTGCACCATCATATGCATTTGGTCGGTGGGGAGGGATCTTATTGATTTTTTAAGATTGGGCAAATTTCACACGGGTCCTACACGTTTAGATAAGTAATTGCACCGTCATATGCATTTGGTTGGTGCGGAGGGATCCTATTCATTCTTTGAAGATTGGGCAAATTTCACAAGGGCCCTATACGTTCAGGTAAGTAATTGCACCGTCCTATGCATTTGGTCGGTGGGGAGGGATCCTATTGATTCTTTTAAGATTGGGCAAATTTCACAAGGGTGTGTGAAAGATTCTCTACTTGCGGAAGTGAATGGCTCAAAGCTGAACATCCTAGGGCAGGGAAGAGCTACTCGACAGCAGTCGAAGTCGCGTAGGAAGCGTAGCATCCTGTGATTCATGTCGACAAGGCATACTACTGTTCGGATTTTCTCGATGAGAATCAATTCTGATTTTCCATGCGGCAACCTGGTATCGACGAGCAGGTCGAACATAATATATACCAGTTGATCTTGAGAAGAGGTTGAGTTCCTAGACCTCACGGCATCCTGAAGTGGACTATACTGAGACCCTTTCAATTTTCCCGGACATTGGCAGATGTGAGGATTGGAGACCTAACGTTCAACGAAGAGTTTTTGTACACTGAATTTTAACTCCTAGTTCTGCATTGTCAGTTTTTATAAACTCCTGGGGAAAATGTTAAACCATAAATATTAGACGTTCCCAGCCCAGGCATCTAGTTTGGTGAGAACACAATGTGCTTAGAGACATCTCCATCTCTTCTGGAAGCTTGATTTATGTTTTGCTTGGAGTTTGAGTAGGATCTGAGAGATGAAGACTCTACAGTTTTTGTTTTCGACATACATGATATAAATTATGACCTTTTTCCTTAAGTTCTTCACTTCACCGGGGTGTCTTATTCCCTCAGTTCGTTACTGAAATAAGTAAGAAAGTCAGAATCCACGCCAGAGGGTTTCCTTTTTGCGTCCATGTTATATCTCTGTTCTGTATCTTTTTTGTCACATCGACTTTGCCTTTGTTTTCATTAAATCAGTTGCTTCCGTCTTTGGGTTTTCTGGAACAGGTTTCCATTTGTGCATCTGTAGAGCTTAATCTCTAGTAGATTAAAGACCACTAAGACCAGTTTGGGTGGGGCTCTTAGGGCTGAAACACAACATACTAATCAACTGTGATTGGATTCTCAGTGCTCGTGAGTGAGTGCACTAGGCCTGTGTCATCTAGGCAAATTATTGCCTTGCCATATAGTTTGAGAGCATTAGCTGTTGCTTTGTCTGCAGAATGCTGAGTTTAGTTCAGTAAACAGTATTAATAGATGTTATAGAAACAATGTTGATGGCAATTGCTTCAAAGTCAATTAATCAAGCAGTAAGAGATTAGATTACACAGCTTTCTATACATTCCCCAAGAAGTTGGTGCTCCTCCTGAGCAGAGCGGACCAGCAGAGTTGAACATTTTACTTTGTCGTTTTGATTTTTCATTGTAATAATAAGTTAATTTTAAGTACCATCATCCCTTGAGTGAGTGTTTGGAAAGCTAAGCTAAGCTAAGCTACGTTAAGCTACTCCTGCAGTCCATGCAAGTCTATGGGGATTGGGACACTGAGCATCATGTGCACCTGCCATTAGGGAAGTGGCCCAACCAGAGCAACATCATAACATCAAGATATGCAAAATGCATGAACAGACTCAGTCTGCTGGGCCACTGACTGTGGATGCAATTGTGTAATTGCCCACACGCTGGCAACTTTATTAACCCAAATTCTACCTTGCAGTCATTTACCATAATTAGTTCACCTAGCGTCACTGTACCGTACTTGCACACAGGCGGGCGGGCAGGCAGGCTTCCCCTAGTAATGTACCCTAGTCTAAATTTTGCTCTCATGCTCCTCAACAGTGGGCTTGCCATTTTGCTATTTGTGACACACTTGTGATTTGTGAACATGATAAATCCAAATTTAGCTTCCCGAATTTCAAGTAGGCTTACCATGAACTGGCCTCTCTACCTTCTGATAATCAGGTCCTTTGGACACGTCTTTCATGAGTTTAAAATGGGCTTTCATGCTCCTCAACAGTGCTCGTATTACAGACTCCACAAGGTGTTAAGTTAATGACTGCGTGAGTGGGGGGCTTGTGAGGGCCTGGGCTGCAGGAAAAATGCAAAAAACTATCACCTTAATTGCTGCTTCTAACTTACAGTTCAGTTAAAGTGAGAATTACCTGCATACTTTCATGCCTGGCCCATACTGGTGGAGATCAGCCATGTGGCTGGGTAGTGCAGAGAGAACCATTCACTTCACTTCATGCATGTAACAGTAAAGTAAGTAATTTCAGAGTCAGTAAACTGAAATTGCCAGTAACTAAATTAAATCTAATTAAACCCAGATTATAGGCCTCAGCCAAAATTTGATGTGCACATGGTGCACTATAAATTTTATTAATCCAAAAGGGTAGAAGTGAAAAAAGATGGAGAATGCGTGCTTGTAACTCCATGGAGGACATTAAATCCTCCATTCGAAGTGGGGCCAGCAGGTTGGAATTACCCTGGGTAAAAACGCTGGAATTTTTTATTTTTCACAAAAAAAAAATTTAGCAAATTTTGAGTTTGTATTTGCAATCAGAGACCCCAAATTAGTTAGGAGAAGTCTAGACTATACCCTAGATACGGCTCAAAATAGGGGGCTTTTTTTTCACTTTCACCTCCGGTAAATCCTTCTGGGCCCACTTCGAATGGAGGATTTAACGTCCTGCTAACTCCATTATGTACCAAAAAGATGCAAACATGATGCTTGTATTTCAATTCCYCCCCCCCCCCCTCCCTTGCAATATCAAAGAGTCATTGATCTGAGTTCAAGAACCCCCCTAAATTTTGTTGTTTTTCTGCAAAACCAAAGCAGTTGATGCCTAAAGGAACCATTGATCTTGGCCATTCAATTTTGGATAGAGAATAGAGATACAAAATGCGGATATGGTTGTCGGGTATAGATGCTATTTCAAACTATGAAATAAGAGATACGGATATGCCCGCAAAACACAAACATAAAATATGGATTCCAAATACGTGTTCATAAGCAAAAAAAAATACAAATATGCGTCACATGATTTTCAAGTTCAATAGGTTCTCCCAAAATACAAATATTCCCAGAGTGAGTTTCAAGTGTTGAATTCATGAATTCATTTCATACAAGGGAGGTGCTCAAAAGTTTGCTAAAAAATTTTACAGCTAGTAGATGTGTAGGGCTTTTAGAAATTTTGAAAAGTTTAAGAAGTGATGGAATGATGCTACATGTCCAATCATGTGTAGTTTTCTTTAAAATTGACAAATCACTATGTACCTATCATTTTTTTGTGTATTTTCATTTGTCACTTGCCCCTCCTGCTTGTGGTTGGGTTCTGTTTTATTTCCTCTTCTTGCAGTACAGTTTCCTTTACTTGAGTCCAAAAAAACAAAAAACAAAAACAACAGGCCTTGGGCACTCAGTTGAGGGGTTAAAATATCCCTCACCTCCTGAAAACAATGGCTCAACAGTAAGGTAGTGTTTCATTTGTTTAAATAAAAACAAAAAAGAACAGTAAGATAGTGTTTCATTTGTTTAAATAAAATTAAAAAAAACAGTAAGGTAGTGTACTTCTAAGTTCCATAATGAAGACCATGGTACACACAAATGAATTTTGGTGTCAGGGATAGTAAGGTAAGGTACATGAACTGGAGCAGAGTCTCTCTCTCCTGGGAGACGCAAAGCAGACCACTGGCCACCAGTGTAGTCAACAAAGGTTACAAAGCCATTCCATTTCCATTTTATATGTATATGCGTATTTATTGAGCCCAAATCAAACTCCCTTTCTATTGGAAAGAATGGCAAAGTACATGAAAATCTAAGCAGCCAATCACTGCAGCTGGTGGTGGTCAAAGATCAGAACGACCCCAAAATCTACAATGGGCTCCTCACACCTGCTCAGGAGCAGAAAAATCAGCAACAAAAGCTACTCTAATGTAGGCCAGTGGGCAGAAAGCTATGGTAGAAATGGAGAAAGAGAGAGAGAATATTGCTTGACATCCCCCACCACAAAACTTAAGCTTTATCATACAATTCACTCAYTCAATCCCCATTCTAATAAGTTRTTGTTTTGCGCTCCACCMAGAGGAATGATGTACCTGGCTCACCAACTAACTCACAACAAGTGACGAACCCAAGCTCGCAGTATTATAAAAATTAAGTTATCGAAGGAAAGTTTCCCAATGGAAACAAAAAAATTTAAAAATTTAAAATAAAAAAATAAATCTCCTTGTCGAGCTCTCTGCACGGGTACTTGCCAAAGTGAGTGCAGGTCACGTGGTCACCCCTTCTTCCCTAGAGGAGAGGGGTCTGAATATTCATGATCCTTGCCAAGACATGCACATCTTTTTGTGATTGTGTTTCTCAAGATCTTTTCATTTGTAGGCCCCAAAGCATCGCACCCCAAAGTGTGTGCTAGCTCCCGACAGTGAGCATCTTTGCATTGCTTTATGCACCCAGCTTTTGTATTTGGAATGGCTTTGAGGGGCCCAAAGAAATGATCATGACATCGCTTTAAATAACGACAAGTGTATGGCAATTGATGGGTCCGAGTGTGCCAAGTGTATAGGATATTTTTATTGGGAATTTAGAGAACCTCCTATTGAAGAGGTTTGAGTGAAGTTCACTCTATAAAGGATTTTTTTTTCCTGAGCACTTGATTGGTCAAAGTCACACAAGGAAGGTTGTCATGGCAAGGAAAAGGAAATARGGTGGATGAGTCCATTGCAAACCTTCATAACATTGGCATGGCTTGTTGGAGGTCCCTTTTCTTCTTCACCATACAAAGATAGGTGGTGATACATGACCTTGTYAAGCAAAGACTSGGTRTTTATAWTACCTAAAGTTCTACTCAAGTTTCCAAAAGAATTTATCATGGCAAGCAAAGTGGAATAAGGTTACAACTCGTAGATGAGCCCATTGCAAGCCTTCATAACACAATTRCTACTTTTTAGRGGGGCACTRGCCTTWTCCAGCACGTGGAACAAGATGAATCCATTTCCAAGCGCATTGACTTGAATGTTAATCTTCATATGACAAAATTGTCTTTATTGTAAACAAGTTATCGACAACTTTGGGAAGAAATTCGTTTTGATGGGTTTAAAATGTGATATGGGCTTGATTTACATCAATTTACATTTCTACCATGAATTTTACTATATATTTTCTATATATTATGGGTGATTGCAAGAAACGCTTCTACTGTTTTGATGTCACAATTTGCATGCTAATATGTTTTTTAGCCACAACTTTTGTCTTTTGGCACCAAATGACTCAAGATTCATAGGTAAGGTACTTATGACTATTATACATCTTGTTTTATTTTTTGGCAGTTTTCCAAAATGTTCACTATCTGAAAATAGCCCCCAAGATTATATCACACTTGTCAATTTGGGGTTTTCTTGCACAAAGTAGAACCCAAATAATTGAATTTGGGATCTTGTAGTACTTTTTTTTATCTAGTGTTCAAAGGATTTTCAAAAATAGCTAATATATGTTGTATAGAAGTCCACAAAGTGAGCCTCTTTTTGCTTACATATTGAAGCACTTAAAAAACTGATTTTGGTGGATTTTTTTGGTGAATGACCATTTCCATGGGGTTGTTGAATACGTCCATTTTTTATTTAATTTGTTTAATTTATTCCCTATTTTTGGCTCATTCAAACATCAAACTTTATTTTTCTCGAGGTTTGGCGCTTTTCTAGTTCTCATGCATAGAGAATTTTTCTAAGAATTTTCTTCCTAGGACATCTTCTTCTTAAAGGTATATACATTGTTTATATTTTTTAAATTAAAAAAAAAAATCTATTTTTAAAACATTCTAAAAAAAAATACTCCTAAAAACACAACAAATAGTACAGGTGTTTCTTGCAATCAACCTTATTTTTATTCTTGCTCTTATATTTCTATTCCTACAAAACTTATATTTTACGGGGTCTAATTTTCTTTCCATGCATGATGCAACTTTAATAGTTAAAATATTATCCATATAATACATAGATTAAAAAAATACTCCTGTGGTCTAAAGTCTTCTAAATGTATGTTCACAATGGGTAGATATACTTTGAGAAGATATCCACTACCTCAACATTAAATTTATGAACCGTGGTTTACAACAACAACAACAAATCTTTATTACATGTAGTAGTGGKTGATTGTTCAAGTAAGGTCTTGGCCAAACTTGCTTACGTTGGTGGTTTCTATCAATGTTTTATTTTTTGCCTTGAATTAGAAACAAATAGTTTGATTAGTGTACTAARAAATAACAATTCATGTCTATTACTTAAGTCATATACACTAAAAGGGAGAATTGCCAAATAGTAGATATGGTTTCATATGATATACACCACATCAATATTAATTCTATCAACAAAAGATTTTCACAACTACAAATCTTTACATCCAATCCATGTTCCAATGGYTCACTTTCCAAGTCTTATAGTGATTAATCTTCCYATATAGATAGCTTCTRTCATTGCAAAGATTCCTCTCCTTTTGTCATGATTAAAATACTCATGTGCAAAGATTCTTCTCCTATCGTGTGAATTATGTATATAACACTTTTATTCTTGCTTTGTTTCTATTCCTATTGAACTTTCTTTTTGCAAGTGTAATTTTTGTCYTATACATGATGCAACTTAAGCACACGAGTATTTTAATCTTATGTATGAAAGACCTCTCAACCACATGAACAATTTGAGCAAATGCTTAGAGGAACCCTAGACCACAGGAATATTTTTTTATCTATGAATTATATGAAAGACATTTTAACCATTAGAGTACTTTGTAATGTAAATAAAATATTTAAAGAAATTAAAAAATTAATTTTAATTTTTACAACAAAACTTTCAACTACATTTTTATTAACTTTGGCATTATTTTTTAAAATGAAACCATATTATTTTATTTTTTAGAAAGAAAGTTGAAATTATTATGACTATTTAAAAATTATAATTTAAGAAAATTCATATCAATGACAAAATTAGGTCAAACTTATGTCACAATTCCTATAAACTATAAATTTAAATAATAAATTGCACTCTGTCATGATGTGAGCCGTCTATTAGTTAAATTAGTCATCTTACATTTATTAAAGTTTATTTTCCAAGTTGTGAGAGGGTTAGGTTTGGCATGTGGATAGCTTCATTGTGTCGCTTAGTTTCTTTTGGGATATATCTTAGTTGAGAGGTTAGGTCTTGGGGTTTGTTGGGTGTTTGTCCCATATGGTTTGCAGCCTTGTGACCTCTTTGGGGTATTTAAAGGCTTGGCTCCCATCTTTGGAGCTCTTTTTCTCTTATACTCTTGGGTTTTCTAGAGCTTAAACTTTATCTTTTTTCTTGGATATTGGTCATTCTTTTTTTTGTGTTGGTACTTGAGTGGTATTTTTTTGTGTGAGTTTTTATTTTTATTTTTTATAATTGAATGGGTTGTGCTTTTGAGCTTGAAAGTGCTAGTAGGAAAACTAGAGAGAGTTTAAAGTGCTACTACATTTGACAAGGTTGAAGGGTTGAGGTCCAAGGTTGAATTGGGGTTAGTTTCCTTAGAAACCACTTTTTTGAGGGAATGTGGCTAGTTTAGGTGTGGGATTAGGATTTCTTACATCTCTATTCTTTCTTTCCTTTTCACAAATACTTATTACAATGAGAAGCCTCGCGCTTTTCCGGATAGGCAAAAAATCCTATAACAATGCTAGATTCCTAGATGAAAGTTCATATATATATATAGTCACACACATACATACCAGTACTTTAGTTAATTAATATTTTGATGTAAGCACAATAATACATATTCACTTACATTTGCAATACACCTTTATATTTTTGAATTTTTTGAGAATTCTAAAGTGGATTAGAATGTATCAAATAAGATTTTCATTAGAATGCGGACAATGCTAATTGAAATGATCTTGAAGTCCAAAATAGAGGTCAAATATGTTTTTTTTTTTTTTTTTTTTTTTTTTTTTTTAAGAATATGTGTAGAGAGCCAAAACTTTGATCAATGAAAACTCTTATTGTATGAAGAATTTGATAATGAAAATTTGAGGGTTTCTTCCTTATAAAATTGCGCTTTTTTAGACATCTCTCTTGCTTGATTTGGAGTTGTGAGTGAGGAGTTATAAGCATGTGAATGAAAGAAGGTCTGCTGCCACCCACCGAAGAGGAGCGAAGATTTGAGTGACCACCACAGTTTGTAATTTTATTTTATTTCTTTGGAACTTTCAGCTATTAGAGAATTTTTTTTTAGATTTTTATAGACACTTGATTCGAAGCATTTGAGGTTGTAACTTAAAAGTTATGGGTTGTTGAATGATAAGGAGTCTGCTGCCTTTTCTAAAGAGAAGGTCGAGACTTTGCTTGTCTATAGTTTTTGGACAGTAGTTTAGAATGGTTTGAAACTTAAGGGAGAGTTAGTTTGTGAGAACAGCTTCCTAAAAAGTTATAGAACTTGGAAATTGAAAGAAATTTGAAGGAGATATAAAAGTTTCAGATAGGAGAGGTTTACTACCTTTCAATTGAGAAGGCCGAGACTTTGATTGTCCATAACTTTTGGAAGTATGTTGGATTGATTTGAGATTTAGAGTGGTGTTAGATTATCTTGTCAAATTTTTAAAATGTTATAGCACTTAGAATTTGAGCTTGTAGAACATCTGTGGTATTAGTTTGAAAGCAGCAGCTATTTACAAAAATTTCTTTTGAAACTAGTTGGGGTTTCTTCAAGTTCTTGGGTGAAAAAAGACTCCAAGACTCAAGACTTTGGAAATTTGAAGACCTTTGGAGGAGTTGTGGGTGTTGTGGCTTATGGTTCGACATAGTGTTTTTATTTGTTATTCCCAGCCAGTTTTGAAGGCTAGTTGCAATTTTGATTTCAACATTGTGAACATGTTGCAAGCCGTGGTTATCCAGTAAGCGCTCCATTTTGTGTTTGTGGCGACGAAGTGGGGTTAATGGCCCACATGGTTGATCTTTTATGTTGTTCCTACTGGTGAAAGGCACCTCCTGGTCACCGTGGGTTTGAAGTTTTGGATCTCATCATCCGGACGCTCACTTGTGTTGGCTGTCCCGTTTTATTCGTCCTAGACCTTGTTTCTTATCACACTCTTACCTTAGCCTTTTACAACCACCATAGGATAAGTTAACGGGGACGTGATTGAAGTTTCAGGTCTGAAGATAAGAAGATTGAAGATAGAAGACCAAAGATTCGACTAAACTCTCTAGTGAACTATTCCCAGTTACAGCCAGACACCCTGCGTGTTCCCAAAGCGCGCTCCTCTCTACCCGACAGCGGTGCTCCATGAAAATGGGCTAAAAAATACATTTTTCAAAGTGCCATAACTACATTTTGAAAACTTATTTGAAACTGAATTTTTGAGGATAATAAAAATGCATCACACTCTAAAGACCACTCAAAAAAAAAAATTTTAAATGTTATTTTCAACCTTAATCTAGAACATTTTGTGTAACAAGAAGATCATTTTAGGACGGAGGGAGTATATTTTTGTCTACATATGAAGCTTTGATTCAATCTATTTGGACTAGTAACGAGAAAGTTACGGACAATCTTGTTTTTCGGGCAATCTAAGTATCTTTTTGAAGAAAACCCTTACAGGATTCATTTCCCAATGCAATTTTCACAATTTTTCAAAAACAATTGTTGGACAAGGTGAAGTTTACTTGTTAGAACAATCTCACCATTGGTATTTTTGTGTTTCAATCCCATCTTAGAGCTATTAACCATTTAGTTTTTCTTTCAATCTTGGACCTACTTCTACTTAACAATTTTTTAAAGAATGAAAATCAAGTGTTCTTTTTTTAATTCTTTTCTCTAGACTTTCAACTCAATTCTTCATCAAAAAAAAATTTTAACTCAAATTTTGTAGTGCAAAAACTTTCCACAAATGGCGATTAAAGTCATCTGAAATTGGAGGCCAATGTTAAAAAAAAAAATTGTTTTCAACTTTGAATGCTAATATCTTCCAATCTATACGGTCAAACTTCATGAAAGTTTTACCACATGATCTAAGACAAGTGAAGTAGAAGATCCTACGGTTAGATTAAAATAATAATAATAATAATAATAATAATAATAATAATAATAATAATAATAATAAAAAATCTTTTCTGTTTTTTGGGGTGAATGCAACAAAAATGGCAATTTCCAGTGGTTTTTGACAGAAAAATGGCCTTGGGATTGTAGGGGTTAAATTTCTCTTCTAAAAATACTTATATAAAATGACTATAGTTGATCTATCCCTACCTTAACTAATATTTTCACCAAAAATAAAATCTGGAAACTCAAGATTTTTACTAAAATTGATTGTAAATTAAACATTCATGAGTTTTACAAGATTTACAAGTTTTACAAGATCCTAAATATGGTGATTTTAATTAATATAACATTTTAACTGATGATATTTTTGAAAGATCATTTTTATTTATTAAAAAATTCATATTTTGAGGTGAAGTATATTAAGAATCCCTAAGTTCTTGGAGAATTTTATTGTATAACAAGAATATTTTTATTCAAACTTTTAAATCCTACAAATGTTAAGAAATTAGTATTAGAATCTTGGAAAAAATGGTTGGATGAAATTAGATGTATCTTGTTTGGTAGTTGAAGAGCACTAATAGTTTATGAATATTTTATAGTATATTTTGAAAGATTTATCAAGTTTTATTTATAGCAATAGAAAAAAAGGAATGATTTTTAGTTTTATAATAGAACCAACATGTACTATTGTTTGTTCATACTTAATTTGCATCAATTGAGTACAAGGGAAGAAAGAAAATATTATATTTTGGTGGAATTGGCAAGTTTTAATACTAAGTCTTTCAAGGTCTCGCACTAATGATAGAATAGAGAAGGTTGAAGAATATCCGGTTCTTTTGTAGAATCAAGGTGTAGTTACAATTTCACTCATATTAAATTTGTCAATTATAAAGCAATGAGACTATGAGAGAAAGGATGTTTGGTCGAACCATTTTATATCATGGATTTATAAGTTAATAGAATAGAGAGAAAGACAACAAATCAAGGTCAAATCCTCATATATTACAAGTTTTTTTGTATACAATAGAGAAAATATATCTAAAAATTTCATTTTTATTTTGGTTTTGTTGATAAAATTACAAAAGAAATAGGATACTTGGTGAAACTAATTTACATTAAAAGTTTGTTTGTTTGAAGTCTCAAATGGATGTCTATATGGTAGGGTAGAAATACAAATAATTGAAATTTGTCAGTGGACAAACAAATGATAAGAATAATAATTTCAAGGTTTTACATTCACCTTTAAAGGACTAAGGCCTTTTTAATGCAAAAAACACACTCAAAACTGCCATTTTCATAGCAAAGAGGAAAAAATTTGAAAATTGCCTTTTTGGCACATCTAAACATAGGATCTTACACCTAACTTATATGAGAATATGTAGTATAAATTTCAGAAATTTTGACCACGCAGATTGCAAGATATTTGCATTTGAAGTGAAAAAATTAAGTTTTTCTCCACATTGCAGGACTAGATTATTTGACTTGAACCTTCTTAACTTTAGTTTTTTGCACTATAGAGTTTTGAGCTTTAAATCTTTATGGTGGAGAATTTAATTTAAAAGAGAAATATTCAAATTTCAAATTTTTTCTCGTTAATTTGTCACACTTTGAGGTTTTCACTACGTTACAAGTCCCAAAATTTAATGATGTGGAGTTGAAACTTTCAAGGTCTGTTTGAATAGTAGGAAATCATGTACCTACCAAAGGAAATTTGAAAATATGCTACTTTATATCCTCCACATGAGTACAAACAACACTTTGATTGTGTGCCATTTTTGAACACTGAAGATGGTTCTTAGATCATTTTTTGGGTGAAATCTCATCACCATCAATTTTTTCCAAATGGAAAATTTTTAGTTTAAAAAAATGTATTTTCCTATTTTTTGTAAATTAAAATATGAAATTACAGTGACAACAACTAGTTTCATGAAATTTTGCACTTTTCTAGTTCTCCTACTTAGAGAATTTTTCTATGGTTTTCCTTCCTAGGGTACCTTCTTTGTAAAGGTTCATACATGAAATATATTTTTTTATTATTTTTAAAAATTGATTTTCTAATTTTAAAGTACTCCCGAAGAAAAAAACGAGTATTGTAAAAAACGCTATGCAAATCGCACACCCTTTCTTGCAACGACCCCAAAGCCTCTACAAGAAAATAAAAMTAAAGTAGATAAGCAACTTCTTTTCAAAAATCATGTATCATGTTAGACTTTTTTTATCTTTAGAAAATGAAATGCTTACATTTTAATTACTACAAACCCCAGAAATTTTACTACACTAAAAGTAATAAATAGTGTTGGTTGATAATTAGTGTCATTCCTTGTTTTTTACCTCCAATACTATTTTCCAACTTATGTGTAAATAGTGTTGGGGATTTTAACTCATGCCGTCAAATTCTGGCCCTTCCCTAGAAACCTTGATTTTTGGCCCTTTCGCCGTCAATCTTTGGCCCTTTCTTAGAAAACTTTGTTTTGGCCTAACTTTTTTTCCACTGACCACCTTCTAGAGCTTATGGAGGGAGGTGGAGATTTGAAGAGCTTGCGTGGGGAGGTGGAGGCTTGAAGAGCTTGTGGAGGGAGTGGGAAGTTCTCCAATCACTCCTTTGTTCTCCAATGGGTGGAGGTGGGGGGGATATACTCTATGGTTTCCCGCAGATTCCTGCCTCACCTGATTCTTGCCTTGAATTCAAACGCTTTTGGTTTAGGGTTAAGGACTTTTTCTTGAGATATGCGATTGAATATTGGATAACACCATTGGATTTGTCTTTCTCTCCTCTATTTCCTCTGAAAAACTGTTTTTTTTTGTCGCCTTTTTTTTTCAGCCACATTTTTACTTTCTTTTTTGGAGTCCAACCATGGAGCTTCTCCTCCATTTGCTACAATTCCTTCCAATGCCCCTCTACGTTGTCTTCAACAAGTTTCTAGCCTTGCCACTGGCGATCTGTCACTTCTTGGGTTTTGTTCCCATCTAACACTAAATGCACTCTCGTAAAAATGTTGAAATGACCAAATTTTACTATAGAGCTGAAATAGTGTTAGAATGGGTAAATAGTGTTCTAACACTAACATTGCAAATCACAATTAGTGTTGGTGTTGACAATTAGTGTTGCCAACACTATTTACCAATTTCAGTATAGCTGATCTTAGGAAAATTTCTTCATGTGACATTGTGACAATAATTTCTTCTAACTGTAGATGTTTTGATAATTTTCTTTATGTTCACCAACTAGATTTGAGAGTGATCATATTTACAGCACTTTATGACATGACATTGTTCTTTAGAGGAATGTATTCCTTGTTCAGGTGTTAAAAAGTTGGCGTGTAGGTGATGTCAAACTGTATTTATACTACGATCATAGAGAAGTTGATTTAAATGGATTAGATTATTTAGGGCCTATGACTTCTTCTCTGAAAAAAAAATTTAAAAAATTTCATTCATATTTGGTTGTAAAATAGCAATAAACACAATGATGATAGTTGAGGCTCAAAACCAATGGTCATGGTCTGTCCTTACAAGGTTAATGACTAATTTGCAAACAAGATGGGATTGCCATTAAAATTGGAGACCCCTTGATAATATGTAGGAATTGTACAAATAGTAGAATCTTTCAACCACTAATTGTTGAGTGACATGTACAAGACAAAATTCAAAACCAAATTATTGACGCAAAGCATGACAATTGAAGTACATTGTCATCACAAATACAATCACTACAAGAAAAAGGGGTGTTTTAAGTATAGTCCTAGAGACAAGATTTTAATTAATGACCTATAAGGAGTCTTTTAAGTAAGAATTTACTAAAAACACATGTCTTCTAAGTAAAATTTAGAGTAAAAAATACAGACATTCAATGGTCTACACCAAATAGTGAAATCAAGTTGCCCCTCACTAATTTCTTGACAATTCACACTATGTAAATATATATTATTATTCTACAAGAATGCACTACTTTTGAATTAGTAAGTGGTGTAGTTTGAATTTATGAACCTCTATGTGTACAAATGGAAGCATTTGTAAAAATATTTGTTGACTTTGATGACTTGTAAAGTAACTTTCTTGGGATAAAACAATCTAATCTCACCTATTTTTATTGTAGTGTAGGCACTTTAAAAAACAGTTCAATATGGAAAGTAAGTGCAAAAACATCTTGAACACCGCTCACAAGCACGTGAAAGGTTTTTCTTAAGACACAAATGAAACATGATTTCATTGCGAGGACAAAGGTTTAGGCGGCACCGCGGCAGCGCATGAGGGACAGGACACGGGGGTCGGCAGCTGGAGTTCACTGGGCAAGTTCACCGGGCTGAACTCCAAATTTGATGATGTGTGTTGGTGAGAATTAAGGAAAAAAATTTAGGTTCGATCATGTCTGAGAATGCAGTGAAGTTGTTGAAGAGAGATTGCTAACATTATATTGAGTAATCGTTGGCGAAAGCATGCACCGTGTGTACAATTTCCGACATGGTTAGCTCATGTCAAGAAGTGCCAAGACAACCCAACCCTAAACCCTAGTTCTATCATGAAGTTTTCAAAGTTTCTGAGATTATCATGAGGGCGCACAATACTTTAGATATTGCGATGAAGAAGGTAGGTAGTGCGTGCATCAATTTCGGTTGAAGGAGATGTTGGTTGATGTTATGCAAGTGTTAAGGAGTAGGAGGTTGGCTTATTGAGAGAGATTCTTGAATGGAGGCATTATATTCCTCGTGCGCGTTACATTGGCTCTGATCTATGTACAGTAAGGGATGACAAGAGCGCGGGTGATGAGTTCAATTGTTCCAGAAGTTTTGTATCCTCAAGCTAGCATACTCTGATATTTCTTCTCCGTTGCTTCCCTTCTCATCGGCTGTCTCTGTGGATCAATCACATCCTTGAGGTACATTCCTTCACCTCTTCTATTATAAACCCCCAAACTCTCATGGTGACTCAATTCATGCATTTCCAATTCTTCGATTATCTTGATATGCTTCAATGATTGTTATATTGTCAAAGACTTGTAGGTCATTGTTGCTTCCTAATTAAGATTTTAGTTGTCTTTCCCTTTGCTTAGGAGAATTGCTTCGTGCCATAGAAATGGCAAAATTTCAAGATATTGCCACTTTTTTATTTGAGCGTTTGAAACTCCAGATGTATACGAGTCCTAATTTTTAGAGCACTATGCACTTGTTATGATTTTGGCACTTTGAAAAATGTCATTTTTTCCAATATGACTATAGTGTTGTTATTTCTGTGTTACACCAAAGCTCAAATCCCAGCCAACGTAGCTTCTTCAATTTTGCTCTCTATACCTAATCTTTCTTATCTGACTGGATTTACATCTTCAAACATCCATGTTGTCAATGTTGTTGTGGTTACCAAGAGTATTCAAATGAAGCACTTGCAGGAGTGGCTATTGTAATATTGTTGCCATCTGCCAAGAAATTACATTATTTATCGCAATGCTAATGAAAGGGTTTTAGTTCAGGGTGCTCTACAATTGGTTTGGGAATGCTATGGATATGGTGGTGGGTGGGCTTATAGTCCGTGGCGTTGCAAGACAATAAAAAATTCAATTGTAATGGTGAAAGAGATGTAACATTTATGCAAAGAAAAAGGCAGATTTCCAAAGCTTTGGTATTTTTCAAGGCCGCAACTTGAAACGCAAATCTGCATCTCACTTGGATTTTAGAGCTTTGTGTAAATAAATGTCACAAATTTTGCTGCCCTAAATCAAAATATTAAACGAAATTGACAATATGTAGAATGTAGTATGAACAAGCAATATCTTGTTTCCAAGAAATTGTGTAGAGAGATGTTGATTCCAAGGCTATGAAGTATGTATAGAACATTTGTTTGAATGAGGACCTCAAGTACGGTACTTGCAACTAACAAAAGCTTGTGATTGTGAAGGTTATGGAGGACAAGGTGCCAAAACAAGTAAAGGTTGGCACTCGTTGAAAAATCCATGGATGCCATCTTGATCCATTGTTATAGCCTTGCTCAAGTTTCTTTGAAAACAACAGTAGAAATGTTAAGTTTGAATAGTAGTAAGAACTCTCCCTTGTGATCATTAGCTTTAATTTAAATGAAAATCGAAGGGAGGAAGGTTTGCGTTGATAAAAGCTACATCTACAGTGACTAATAGGTTGTTATCCAAGGTTGTTATTAAAATAGTGTTGCAGTGCGCTCGAGCCTCTTGTGTACTTTCTACTCTCTGTTCATTATACCTATATATGTCAATTTCATCATGCAATGAGAAATACAGATAAGAAGGTTTGAATCTTAATGGTATAAAGGAATGACAAATATAAGGTTATTCAACAAATGACTGGAGACAAGTGGCAATTGAGCTCATGCTTAAGTCTGCTATCCCTATGGAGTCCTCATCTTTACAAGCTTCAGATTTTCTTAGTTTTTGCACTACCTTTGATAGAGTTTAGAGAATTGAACCACTCTTAGAAGGTTTTGGTTTGCTCTCGATTCCTTTTGGTWTAAGCATATACCACACTTGGTGGTCAAGGTCTGTGTTCTCTACTAAATAATTTATTGTAATTGAGAAATGTAATTCCATAGATGCTTAATCCCTATAGGACCAAGCTATATTTTTTGGGCAATATAGAAATTCTCGACAACTCACTATGAATGAAGTTTTTATTTATTTTTCTTTGAAACTTTCATACAACATGTGGACAAGGAATATCTTTAAGGCACAATAATTTTCATAACTTTTGACTACATGGTTAAAAAGTTTTTGCATAACATGTATCATACAATGATAAGATATGTATAATTTTTGAGCATCAATTGCATTTGATATGGATTGGTTTATTTTTATTTTAAAATTCATGAATTTTAAATCAAATTACAAAATAATGTGAGATTTTTACAACTACTATTTTAGAAGACATGTAATTACATCTTCAACAAATAAATAAAAAAAAACACATTCATAGATACTTGCAAAATGAAGCTTGAAAAAATAATTGTAGGCTTGACATTTGAGGGTTACAAGCCTTTAGACTTCACTTGACATTGAAGTCTTGGCAAGTGTGAACTTATTATCTTGGACTTTGGAGGTGTAYATTGACCAATAGCCCGTATYGGACTCTATATTTTTCAATACAAAACCCTCAAAGATCTCCAAAGATTTGAACCCTATAATTGMATAGTGGACTCTTTCAACTCTCATATTTGTTCAAATCCAAATCCAAATTTTTATGTCTCTGATTTATGAAATTAATTGAATGCAAAAGGTTTCCATTCATTCATTCAAATTACCTTTTAACTCCCTCAATTGAAAAGACATTAATTTCAAAATTCCATTATTTTGTTGTGACTCTATGCAACCATTTTTTTCATGGCTTTGTTCCGTCATTATTTGAAGCAATAATTGTGGTTGCACTTGTACGCCTTCATTTCATTGCTTTAGTTGTATAACATCATAATTCTATCAAGTCCATCCCCATGTTGTTACTTCATTTCATGGCTTTATTTTTAAGGCCTCAAATCTCCATGGCCAATTCATGTCTACTTGTCTCTTCACACCTAGTGCACCTTGTGTTTGTCAAGTGATAGTTTTAACCTAAAGGTCTTCAGTAGAATAATTCTAAGTTGCATTCACCTAATTTGTATGAAGTCAAACTTTAGTTAAAAATTTGATTTTCCATTATGTGAGTATAATAAATTTAATTATTATATCTTTAAAATTGCACTAAAAATATTCAAGATCATAATTAAATGCAAAATCTAGTAGCAATCCAAAGATTCTTTTAAAAAAATAAATCTAAAATAAACTTAGTGATTATAAATTCAAATGTAATTATGCCAAGATTTTGATAAATTAAAATTGAATAATATAATTCAAATTAATTTTTAATTTCGATTCCAATATATTGTATCAAAAAGAATGCGTGTTGATGAAATGCAAGATTTTAACAATCAACGTGATTCTAAATAACATTCCCAAATAAATTTCAATATTAAATTTCAATTTTTAATTATAAGGTCCAAATATTTTTTTGGTATTTGTCAAATATCATGGTGATGGCTAATAATAGCAATGATTTATTAGAAATTGAAAAGGCTAATGCACGTAGAGCTTTACGACGTAGTACAAGAGAAAAAACTATGTTTATTATTAATACTCTCACTGAGTTTGATATTGAGTATCTTGATCGGATGATATCTGATCTACCTTTAAAATGGAATCACCTTATGCCTTGTGGTGTAGCGGAAGTATTTTGTAATGCTCCGATTGAGGTCCTTGATCAAATTTGGTGCAAACTAGATAGAGGAAATCCCCTTYATCAAATATATTGCAATTTAGATTGTACACTAACAGAATGGAAACCTTCTCAATTTGAGAATGAAGAGAATCGATTATATGAAAGTTTTTGTCCAATGATAATGTGTATGAATACAATACCAGATGATTATGGTACTTTTAAAATGATTGCATACAAGAGTGMAAAATACTCCAGCAAACACAATGAAAAAAAGAAATGGTTTGCATTTCCATCGTTGAATTACCTTCCAACAGATGTCAAAAAAGTTGTAACAGGTGATGGTGGATGGTTCAAAGTGACTGATCTTTCTTTGCAAAAGTACCAACATACCTTTGAAGCTGTTGGCTTTCTCACATCCATAAAGGATGCATAAACGTCATTAAATTTTTTCCTTTCAGTGTCAGGTACAGACGGCCTTGCATTCCGAGCTGCAGTTTGCAGGTTTTGCATAGTGATAACGAGTTTCGCGGCTGAGTCTACTGATGCCATCGTTTCCTGGTGCGCCAAGAAGTTATGGACAGACTCCAGCTGTGCATCTGAACATACAGCTTGCAAATCAGCAGCACTGAAGCCATCCGTCATAGTAGCCACAGTGTCCAAGTCCACATCCTCTGCAAGCGATAACTGTTGAGCATGCAGACCCACCAATCCCATCATCAGTAAAAATCAAACATCACCAAATCTCTGCAATTGCTGGAGTAATAATCCAAGATGGTGTCATCCCATACACATTCTGTTTTCCAAGAAATTCACAAATGACGAGCAACCAATAGAGAGGTACGACCAAGAATATAAGGAAATAAGAAACAGCAGTTACACGACTGCTTCCGTTAAAGAAAATAGGAGGCAAAGATCCTACAGAACATGCGACTCTCTCTAACTTCATGCCTAGCACACCCAAAGACCCAAGCAAATTCAACACCTGCTCATGAAGGGAAAAAAAACTACTGATAACTATAGTACGGGATTATTCACACAGAAAACTGATTAGTACGTCCAGTAATCCCTAAGGAACAAGGATTCATAGTTTAAGAACGACCAATTCGATTGATAATATTGTATAAATATAGTTCAGATGGAGCAGAATTCTATACCACAACAATCAGTAAAGTCTAGTGCATGTGTTGGTAAAAAAAAATTAAAACCTCAACAACTCAGAACTGCTATACAAACCACGAGGCTCGATTAGAATCTCTTGCTCCTTTACGGGGAAAAAGAGTAGAAAGAAAGCGACAAACCTTTTTGGAGAGCACCCGCAGTATCTCAACACGGTCAGAGGTAGAGGGGAAGTCGCACAACAGCATCCGATCCAGCCGACCAGGTCGTAGTAGGGCAGCATCCAATAAATCTGGCCGACTAGACCCATAATAACCATCTTCCCAATAAGACTAACGGTGTTCATACCCAAAATCAGGGGCTAAACTACGACAACGGTAAAGTGGATGCACTTCTCGTGTAGGTCATATTGTAAAAACCATCATGGATGTGAAAAATGAACATGAAGTACCTGGTTGCAGCAAACACAAATACACCATTGAGAGCCTCGACACCATCAAGCTCTGTAAGAAGCTGCATCCAAATCAATCCCGAGTGTTATGGCATTATAGTCCGCCACTTATTGCAGCAACAAGGAAATAAAACACAATTTTAATGACTGATTACCAATATAGAAGTAGCAATGCATTGATTGAAGGGTGGCTAAATGTATTGCACGATAAGATAATAAGTTGCGATTTGATGCAATTACTTGATTAACAACACGGTCTGTCACTCCAGTATTGTCATGGCCTCGCTTTGGAGCAATGGAATCAAACTCATCAAAGAACAACAATGCTGGGGCTGCTGCTGCTGCCTTAGCAAAAACATCACGAACCTGAGTTCAAACACACTAACAGTAATTAGCTTCTCATCACTGCGCTTCCATAAAATAATTCATATCCATTAGTTAAACCAGGAGAATCTACAAATCTGCGATGAAAAAATATATACACCACACTATTTCAAGTCACATACATGCACGATAGAATAGGGCAAAAAAATTCTTACAGCTTGCTCAGAGGCTCCAATATACTTGTTCAGCAGCTCAGGACCCTTGACAGAAATGAAACGAAGAGAGCATGCCGCAGCAGCAGCACCAACAATGTGAGTTTTGCCACATCCAGGTGGACCGTATAGAAGTACACCAGAGCGGAGTCTGAGCGGAGCCCCTTTAAACAGCTTCCCATGTTTGACTGGCAGCTCCAGTATCTACGACAGAYCRAGAGAACGGGTGTTAGATAAGTGAACACCTTTATAGTGCTCATATAACATTCAATCTGTCTGAGATTACTACCCAACCAAGACCTTTCCTAACAAAGCTCGGCACRAATTGTCTAAATCACCCATAACATCATTATGTAATATTAAGAACAAGGTAGACGCTTGGAATTTGCAAGGAACTTGCTGACCTCTTGTAAAGCACGACGTGTCTCCTGCAGACCACCCACGTCATCCCATCCAGATCTTCCAACCTCAGTCCCGCCCTTTGCAATACCTTGCATAGCGGAAGGCACAAAATTGTGCTGAGCTGCTTTGAAGTCCAGAGAGTTGAGTTCAAACTTTTCTCTCCTCGACGACAAGGCAGATCAGTACTATTCCTCTGAATGGTAGGTGATAGAAGCAATTTCACTCCTGCAATTCAAGAAGCATGTCCTCCCGTAAATGACCCATCCCAAACAGACTGGATACATTTCCACCCAAATGTACGAGGAAATGAGCAAAAAACAGTGAGGCGTGGAAAGAAAGACGAACTCACGGAAGAAGGCCTTCTCTAGCGCTTCTCCTAACCATCTCAAAGAAAGCAGGGCCGGCGCACTAGATTCATAACAGTTGGTTAGTCTCCTACAGTATATTGTTTCATAACTGCCAACTTTAACTGGTAATCCAACTCGGTCGCCAAAGATTTTTCCTGGAGCTTCCTTGCCAGAATGGGCTTCTTCATCTAAAAACATCTGCTTCTGCAACAGAATGTAGCTGTTTGACGTCCCCAGAGTTGGAGGTAAGACATTACTGGAATGACTTTGGAATCCAATCAGGAATAACAAGTCATTTTGGTCCTGCTTTGCGAAGCTCTTTGACGCTCTATGACCACCACCTCTGCTCTCAGGATCTTTTCTCCTCGCAGGCTGCTGAGGAGGTCTAAGATGAATGATAGTTGCCCCAGATGCAGGTACATATTTCTCAGTTCCGTCACAACTAACGACAGCTGCCTGTGCTRCCACCCATTCGTGGAGCAACCTTTTTACATTTCGTAGAGTGCCCTCAGTATTTTTCACGTCTTCAATTCGATGAATTCCCTTCTCTTGGTGATTATCCAGTGCCGAAGACAAAAATGCTTTATGATTGCTCCATCTTCCTGTTAAATTATCTACATGTCTAGCCACAGGCACGCGACTTTTGTTCACCTGGAGTGAATCATCAGCATACGCAGACTCCTCTGTATGGACTGACTCAAATACTGCTGGAGAGAACTCGAGAAAAGCAGGCATTGAAGCAGGATCTCCGCATGGGTGGATACCAATTCCTGCTCAAGGCAATTCGGAAAATTAACACGGGATCGAGGTGTCACAATAAAGCAGAAAGACTGATGAAACCGCAACCAAAGCTTTACTTAACAAAACGACTATTCCAAAAGTATACCCTAYCAAGAACGAGTATCGTGCTTGATAATCAACATCAAATATTGATTTCTCAGAATTAGTCCTAAATGCCCAAATAGCCAAAGTGTCCAATCCATGTAGAAATAAATCATTGAAGAAGCTTCAAGCAAGGTAACAAATGCACCACTAGAAAGAAGAATTATACCCTATATTTTTAAAACGATAAAGTACGATTTATAAGCTACTATAATCGAATGTGAGATCCCTAATGTGAGCTTTCTATTTCTGACTTGGACACCTCCGGGTTATCATCACCACATCCATTGACACTCTCAAAGTTAGCACCACGACACATCGTGTGTAAAACGAAAAAGTCCCAAGTAGAAATGATGAAACCAAAGACACTACTTACGTGAATGGCAGCTTAGACCCATGTAAGCTTGAAGTGACTGGGCCAACATAACGTGACCCTGCAGAGCTAGCTCTGATACCACCGCCACTAAAACAGCCCTCCTTCCGGAAATTTGAACTTTAGGTTTTCCATCAACGAGTTCCGTAACTTCAGCCTCCGTGGAAAGCGATTCCTCCTGYTCCCCATCTCGTGCATTATATGACCTGCCCTTCATTGAGAGCTCGGACAACGCAACAAGTTGTCCATTCGTAAGCTTTAATTCTTTCGCAGTCAAAGGRCACACAAAAATGGCAGTAGTGGGCTCACTAAGGCAGACCAGTCTGCCAATATTAACGGGTTGCATRAGAGAAGGATCCAGCTCCTGAACYCGGAGCCAGGTATGTCCAGTCCACGTCGGAGCTTTGACTGCTTTCCCGATCTCAGAAACCTTCGCATCATTAGACGGCGTTGAAAGCAGTCGTTTCTTCGGAGCAACGACAAGCTCAGAACCAGCACMTAATCGTACCTGAAACCATTGGCAAAAGAAGTTGAAAAAAAAGCGATCGTAATAAGCACCCCATCATATAACTAAGGTAAACGCTCCAGCAGCTCACCTCGGYAGGACATGTGGCAGCTGTGACACCACCCACAGAGTATGCAGCTGGCCTAAAATGTAAGGTTAGTGCAGAACAAAGAATTCTAAAGCAAGAGGTACACATTTAAAAAGACGTGAGTACAGCGTAATACACTAACCAGCTTGCTGGGACTAGTGGAGACGGCTTGAAGCACCAACACACTGCCGCTCTCAATCCACACAGGAAACCGTTGTCCTTCATACAGTACTCCCACCTGCAAAAATGCGAATTGCGTTAGAAGACGACATTAAAACCCACATCCAGTCACAAAACGCACAAATCACGTCCATGTGTACAAACCACCCCAGACATCCAAGAGATTTACTACGGAAGTAAATCACAATYCAAACGATTACAACCAGAAATATATAAATTTTCAAWATCCAAGAGCACATCAAACTGATGTCAAAARTACCGACCCGAGTTAACAAGTGCTCCTCAAGAAACTCAGCATTGAGCTCCAGCAATTCCCAGTCATCTTCACTTGCAGGTTCGATGGCAACCGTATCCGCCACAGCAACCTCAGCCCTAGCTCGGACAATGACCCTGGTATTATTCTCCAGGCCAATGCAGTCTGCAAACTTTTCTGCAACCTGCTCATAAACATTCAGCACTTAGTCCTATCAAAATTTGATGCGATGCAAAATCAAAATAAAGTGATACAAATAGTATCCTCTCATCTAGAGAATTCCAAGAAGAAAACTTATGAAAACGATAAATTAAAAAAAACCCGATTAAATTCGATTGCAAATCCAACGTACTCACCTCAATCTGCGAAGAGCGAGAAGGAGAGCCATCCCATGCCACAAACCACGGCCCGCCTTGGCCCTTCTTCCCTGGAACACGAAGCTCGAGCACGAGAGGAAAAGATGGCAGCTGATCCGACAGAAAGGCTTCCAGCAGCGTGTTGGGCARCGACGCAAAACAATCCTGCTTCCCGACCCTCCGCACCTCCACCTCCATCCTCTCAATCTCTCCCCTGCTTGCGCACCACCGTGATCACAATCCAAACACTGCCCCTACAAATTGACACACAATTAAAACACGGCATTGCATAGAACACGCAAATTCAAGTCTTCATCCTCACAAAACCTCCAAGGCGCTAAAACCTAAACTGCAACTGCAGCTCCATTGATATACACCCTGTCTACCCCTCAGAAACTTCCAATTTGAGTTCTGATCAGACAACAATAATGATGGCATGAACACTACTGATTTTTAGGGCATTTTTGCATAACTGTGTGATGTATCTTGCATCACTTGTGGGGTGCCGAAGTGTTTGTATTGCGTATTAGGAGCCTTGTGTATTGTACAACGCAGATTGCATTTGTATTTTCCTTTATACCATGACTAGAAGAGCCTGAAAACTTGCGGTTGATGGGCCATTGTGTCTAGCGCAATGCTTAGTTCTGAAAGGAACCCAACAACATTTCGATCCAAATTTCAAGTGGGAAGTGTTGATGCAACCGTTCATTTTTTTAGTTTCCTCAATTGGTACCAAAACCAGGCAGCAAGGGCAATGTTCTTGCATAAAGCACATGATTAATGTTGAGTATGTGTAATCTTTGGAGTGTTGATAGGTTTTGAATTGAACTTTAAATGGTTGGTACAAATTGCAGAGATTAATGAGTGCAACATATTATCATCGATCCTAGACTCTATAATGTTAAGAAAAGATACATCTTGTGGATGCCACAGAGGTGAGCTGTGTTTGATGCATTTTTCTAGCTTGTTTACAAATAAAATTTCCTACAAACAACTTATTTTCTTCTTAAACTAAAAATCAAGAATTGTGAGCAATAGTAGTTTTGCGTACATGTTCTAGAACTGTCTTACGTAGTTGATACAATTTTTTAATGAACTACATCAAACCTTTTGCAATCCACTTATGTTTTACAAATTGTGAGCACTAGTGTTGATACTTATTGATTGGGAAACATACTCAAGCTTGATCACTCATTCATTAATTAACAAAATGTCACACAAGTTATAAATTTATAATTCCGTGTAAGCCGTCTGATAACCACGAGATGGACAGATTAGTACAGGATCATGGTAATCAAGGCAAAAAAGAATGAAACTACATTCTCATGGACTTGTTTGCAAATCCATTGCGTAAAAACATATATTGTCCTGATCAACACAACACCATCGATTAAGCACAACAATTTGACTTCTATCAACACTAATTTGTTCAAATCCAAAACAAAATGACACTTGTCTAWGAAAACAGACTTAAGAATGCTAATGCTCTAACTCTAGCGTCTCTCGAATCACAGTCAAGTAATCATAACTAGGTTTTCATGTGAAAATGTTAGAAGGTGCACTAGTAATAGGAGGAATTGAATTGATTACGGAAAAATAAGTTGCACAAGTAAATTTTCCATGATGCCAAACCCTAAAGCAAGAATGGCACTCCGGGAACTAGAGATCGACAATCTCTGTGTGAATTGATATCAATTAGTCACAGAACCCCAGTGATGAACTCCAAGCTTGATCTTCCGAACTAGATCCACAATTTGCATCATATTCACCTCCTCCGGCCACCAACTTCATCACCATTAACAACATCTCCCACAGTCTCCAACACTACGTCCAGCTTTGACAACTTCCAAACGGCACTTGCACCTTCTTCCTAAGCGCCTTCACCACAATGTTCCACGTTTCGGAAACCATCACCTTTACGTCCAYGGGCTCCCTCAGATCCGTCACCAAACCCTCCAAGGGAGAGTTTGTTGGTCTCATGTATAGAGCAATTTGCGGTGGCCGTCATGCAGAAGTTCACAAGCCCCACCCAAAATGTTTCCGGTCAACACTTGACCGGAAACTGGTGCAGATGCATGAGGTTAGAAGTATGCAATGTTTTTGTTGAGTAAAACACAGTTTCTCTCAAGTACAACGCAATTTTGACAAGTTCAATGTAGTTTTTGACTCCCGAATGAAAAACGACAAGGTTTGTTGTAGTGATAGTCGAGTGCATGGTGTTTCCTTAGAAAAGGCAAAAGAACAAGCAGCTACGCTATGAGAGTCTCTCTCTTTGTGTCTTTGTGGCTGTACTTCACACTTTGAGTAAAGACATACACAAACTTTCATAGCTTTTGTCAATGCAAAGACTCCTTCCTTTTGGTCCCGAGCCAATAATTCTCACCCCCACAACGTCCCTGAGAGTGGATAGATCTGTTGTAGGAACGCCTGTTGACGGGTACATGGAAGCTCCGTGGTAGTAACAGCAAGTCGCTGTTTTTTACGGTACACCCCCCTTTTGTGATTCAAAGGAGAATAATTTTGGCAGAAGCCATCCTCACTCCATCCTCTGTCCATATTCCACTCAGTACGAAAACGAATGAAAAAATGAAAAACCTCCATCGGTCCTATTTCGAATGATATTGAAAGATCAGAGTGAATGAAATTATTTTCAACACCCCCACCACACCAAAGTCCACAGAAGCGTGGAAGAGAGTCAGCATAGAAACTACCGGTCTACTATTGTTCCTAGTACAAAGCTCTTCAACAGTCAAGCGCGCAACCTTTGTCAAAGCACGTAAATCAGTTAATAAATTGAATTGCACAAAAGATATTTAACGGTATGAGGAAGACAACAACTGCGCAAGAGCACCGATGCAAATGTCACAKGATCAGCGTTTAGTTAAACTACAAGAAAACAGTGTTCAAACCAACATAATAATCAACTCATATAAGTTGGTTAGGACACTTGATTAGGACGTTTTGGTGCAGACAATAATCAATTACAGTGGTTCCCGGTGAGGTTAGTTACTCTTGTTACATGCTGATTCAAATTCGTTTGATTCAACAAACCTCCAAGTGTAAACTACACAAGTGTCAGCAAGCTTAATATGAAGGCACACCCATGTTTACGTTATTCTATTTCATTCCACATTCTTGACATTATTGAGGAACTGCCTTGATACTGGAATCCACTTTCTTTTTTTAGCTCAATCTTGAACCCCATGTCAGAATCAAAAGCYACAAAAAGACGGGCTTTAGTGAGGAACAAAAAGTTGCAAGAAGATTCATCGACGTTGAATGGTCAGGGAGWCAGTTAGCATGCACGCTCTCTCTACATTGACTGTCACTTGAGACTTTTGAGGCTCTTTAGATGACCTGCTRAAGAATGTTATGAATGTCCAGTGAAATTTGAAAACTGGTACGTGCGGGGGGGCATGTCCCCTCCCCTCTCCTCAATAGACATTGACAACGTGACACGAAGCACATCACAAATTGCAAAAGCTGCATGACGATGTGCACTCGTCAATTATTGAAGCTAAAAAATATACGAGAAAAAGACTTCAGGAATACGTACAATATCGAAGAATAGAGCGAGGTCCTCTTAGTTCGMCTCTTCCTGTTTTTTTCAATTTTTTTTTCCTCAATCGTAAAGAGAGTATGATTTCAATAAAGAGTTYGTTCCCTRTGTCCCACATTTGGGGAGAGTACTAGTTTTCCATTCTACATGAATTAAGCTGCCGGAGAAATACGAATAGCGACTCATCTCTTCCCTCCTCAGAGGTGGACACCTTCGCCTTCAGTTCTCTGTTTTATCTAATTTACAGGTTTGCAGCCACTTTGCTGCTCTTTTTTTTCAAAGAGCCTTGAACCTATACTACCATACTACCTTACTATGTGGGTTATGACGCCTGGGTCTCGGCCATGGACGTCAATCACGTCCCAACCTCCTAAACTACTACAAGTACAACATTCTACATGGCAAGGAAAATATATTTTATCTCTAAAGTTCCTACGTGGGCACTTTTAAAAATGGCCGCCCTTTAAAAATGATACCGAGCATGTTGCACAGATTCCATGTGCATAATGAGATCTATCACCCGGTGACTGCAAAAGAAATATTAGGAGGAGTCACACCTTCTTCACCCGTGCACATGATGACGTGGCAAGTCCCCATTAGCTTTCCATCACTTCTCCAATGCATAATATACTTTTTCAGCGAAAGCTTTACTATGTCCATTGTTTTTGGAGGTGAATAATGGGCGTCATGAATATTTCGCGAGCAAATTATGTATTGCAAGCTCCAAAGTTTCACTCTAGAGGCTACTGAACTAGTTGCACAAATAAATTTGTTTGTGTTTTTTTTATTCTCCATGTTCAACACACTAGAAAAGGTRGGAATACCTTCTCCACTCATAATTGCTTCCCATAGGCTCTTATTTTATCTCACTAGCCTCCCATTCTTCAAACAAGCTTTGCTTAGTGAAAAAAGTGTGACTACCCTTGTTTGAAATCACAATCCTTAAATTGGAAGAGAAGAGCATCTCCACCCACCATGACTCTTGGTTAGAGCCCACCGTGTAGATTTTCAAAAGGAGTGTGGCAATGTTGGAGATCTTGCAGCAAGGAGGGGTAGAAAATCTCTTGTAGCCTAGAATAAGAGGGCCAACAAAGGAATTCTTTAGCAATAGTTGGCAGGTGACTCAAAGTCACCATGGAAGGGGCCCGTAGAGAGCCACATATTTCATAAGCCATTGTAGGGACAAATAACTTCTCTCAAAGTCATTTTTTTAATGGCAGTCAATTCCAAAACCTAATTTTTTTATCTAAATTTTTGAAAAATCTAAAAGGGTYCCATAATCACACAAATTTTCACCTCCATGTATTACATAGTGTTAAGAATTTGTACAAATTCTAAGAAAATTTAATTCATCCACTAGAGAGTTGTGGAAAATTTCCTCGATTATGACTAGTGTGACTAATATCCAAAAGGGGCATTMGTCACATTARTCACCATTGAGGAAATCTTCTACAATTCTTTCCTCTTCATTTAAAAAATTGTCTAAGACAAAAGTTCCCAAAAGTTGMAATAAATTCTAAACAAGTATATTAACACGTGGAATAGGACATGCCAATGCCAATTTTCATTTATTTTAGTTTGGAAGTTAAAACAATAAAAAAAAATGTGAAAAGTCTAAAAGTGTCCAATGCTCCCACAAATTTGCACCTAGGTGTCATATTTAGCATAAAAAAAGTTATATAAATTCTAAGAAAACTTGTCCCCTACTCAAGAGTTGTAGGAAATATTGCACATTATAACTAATGTGACTAATGTCATTGTGACTAATGTCATTGTGACTAATGTCATTGTGACTAATGTGACAACGTACTGAATCTTCTACAACATTCACTTCTCAATTCACAAAATCATCCAATTCACAAGTCTTACTCTTCATTCATAAGTRGGCTTGGATGAAGTGACACCCTTGTTAGTTCCTAATTTTATTTTTGAAGAAAATACATGAACAATTTATTATCTACACATTGTGAAATTTTAATAGTGTACAATGTATTTTTAGGAAGGGGTTAGAATTAGGTTTTCTAGGGGATTTCATCATACTTTCTCTTCTATGTGAATTGCAAGAACTAAAGTTTAATAGTTGCTTTGACTTGTTGGCAACCAAAAAGCAACCGGAAAGTTCAAAATGCTAAAAGAAATAGCTTTCTAGAAGATAAAAACTCACCTCCTTCACTTTCCATGAGCCTCACTTGAAAATTGTGCAAGCCAAAAATTATGATTCATCTCATGATTTGCACCTACTACACACTTACATGTGAAATTAAAAAAATTTCTTCCATGTTAGGTTTGAGAGATGAAATCACATGTCTAACATATGACTTAAAACTTCTTGATATCTTGAAAATTTTCAAAGTYATCACAAAATTGTGAGGTAAAAAATAGAGAAAATACATATCAATTACATGACATGCTTAAAAAATCTGAAATTTTTGAATAATATTACAAGATAAGCAATAGTGCAAGATGTTGCTGTGAGTATACAAGAGAACTTTTGTGTCACTTAGATGTTTATTTAGTTTTAGATCCTCAACTTTGACCTCTATTAAAATGCTCATTTTTAGCAAATTTCCTTTCACTTGCCAACAAGACACTTCTGAACAGACTAAAACTAGTAACTACACACAGTACCAATTCGTGGCTTTTGGGGGGTGTACCCACCTTAGGACAACAAGCCAAGGCAAAAAGGGCAGGACTGAGGCCAAGGACGGAGGTCTGTCAAGGCATGAGGATGACCACTTACATTCCTTTACATTGGAAGGTATGCCACACATTGATTCTCCTCTGGGCTGTATTGGAAAAGAAAAAAAAAGAAAAAAGAATAAAAAAAGAAAAAGGCATAAGGCTCTCTTTTACCATGAGAGGATGGGGTAGTACAAAAAGAGTCTACTTATTTTCAAAGTTCATGGGGAAAGAGAATTGTACATGTTCATAGAGGAAAAGGAGAATTGTATGGTGGATGCCCACAGTGATGGGCCCCTTGTTTTGAATTTCATAAAAATAGTCAAGGAGAAAATATTTGGTAGTTGTCAAAAGTTGAAAATTTGAGTAGCTAAATGATTTATCCTACATTTATAAATAAATTTCCTATTTGTCAASTAACCCCAAAGACATTTGTCTATCATAGCTCATCCCTTTGAATGATGTGCTCAAGTCCATATTCTTGATGGTGAACAACTAAGTTGATTTAGTGTAAGGTAAATCATCCCATTGCGGTCAGAATTGGAGTAGACCCCATTGTGGTCAAAATTGTAATGGTGGTGTACATTTGAGTTCTCAAATGTACACCACCACCATTACAATTTTGACCACAATGGGACCTACTCCAATTCTGACCGCAATGGGATGATTTACCTTACACTGTCTTTTGGGTGGATAGTAGTCAAACAACTTTCAAATTTCTCATTAAGACAAACAACCAAAGTATTAAGCTTAAGATGCATCCAAAGAAGTGTAAAAGAAAACCTCACACGGTATCAATAGGGGTGGGGTGGGGTATAGAGAGGAGATGGACTCCTAAGTACATAAGCTAGGGCTTGATTAAGGTAGACTGTCTTAAAGCGACCATCTCCTTGAAATCGACCCTATAAATAGATGTAGAATGGATATGAGGTGATCCTTAAATGGACCATATTCACCATTAAATGAATCAAGAAAAAATTCTTTTCTATTGCAAGAGCCAATCATTGTCTTTCATTTCCTCCCATCTCTTTACAAGTTGCAAGTAGACAAATTTTGGAAGACCTATGATCACAAATAGGTGCCTATGCCTCAAATCTTTGAAAATTCATATGTAATTCAAAAATGCTTGAAAAAATATGAAACCACTTGTGCTAAGTTCCTCATCCTTTTTTCTTTCTCTGAAAAATGAGCTAAATATTGTTGCACATGAAAACCTACAAAAAAGCGGACCAGCCCTTAAATGGTCGCTTTAAGAGCAGTCTACCTTACAGTATGTTCAGTGTAAGCAAATGTGTCTAGGATTTTACCCATTTGATAATCCAACTCAATGAGGAAATATCTAATGGAGGCATGGTCCAACCTTGAAAGATTCATACTCCAAGGAAGTTAGTAAAAAAATGATAAATTTGACCGTCAAGTGAGTAACAAAAATGCACTCTAACTTAATAGGTGCTTGTAAATTGCCTATGTTGGTCCCAGTCCAATGGCATGGACTGAGTACAGGAACCCCATACCCCATACCCAAAACTCATGCTTCCCATGGACCCATGGCGGGGGGGGACCAATGGTGGGGTGTGGCAACCAGCTCTTGTGACTGGGACCAAACTTGCCCAAAATTGAACACGAGCTGACCCCCCTGAGACTTCAACAAACTGGGACKAGCTGGTGAAGTCCTTGCCTGTTCTTCCTTTTATCAGATTTGCATATCCTGCTGACCTTGTGACGGACCAACTGAAGGTCGGGAGACTGAACCGAGACTTATCCTGAGGCTGGTATGCAGGATTTCATTACAGTTTTTCATTTTGTGGGGGGTCTTTGGCATGAATGGAACTGAAACAAGTTTGAATTGCAAGAGCAAGATAAAATATGCCAAGTTACAACGTGGTCCACGGCACGGTCACTGGCTAGGAGAAGTCTCGAAGAGGGAGGACTGACAGAGGCTTTGAATGGAATTGATAGAAGCTGAATGTGAGGAAACTTGACAAAGCTACATTTGAGAAAGTTCAATAAAAAGCAACATCTGCAAAAGTTTGACCAAATGTATGGTTGTTTTTATAGGGAAATGAAAAATAGTAGGGAACAATGTCTTTGAGGTATAAAAAAGAGATACAAAATGAAGCGTAAAGTCGTGGTTTTTTCAATTTTTATTTTATCTTATTTTATCTTATTTTATTTTTATTTTTATTTATTTTTCAATTTCACTTTTGATCTGTAAAGTTCCATGACTGTGTTACACTGAAATTGCTCCAAAACTGCCATTTTTAGTACAAGTACCAAATCTTTGGAAAAAAACATTTTTTTGACACACATAACCATAGGATCTTGTAGTATGCTGAACTTGAGAAGATGTGGTAAAGATTTCAAAAAAATTCACTGCGTGGATTGCAAAATATAAGCATTCAAATTCATTGAACTCATTTTTTGGCCTTGCGAAAAATAGTGGAGTTGCATTTCACAAGCTCACTTTTCTATGAAAAATTGTCCAAAATGGTAGTGCTTCTTTGGATTCTTTTTCATAGACAAGTTCGCCACATGCTTGAAAAGTTCCATTTCATGTGGAATTGTACAACATATAAGGAAAAAATAGTAAGTAGAAAAAAATAGAGAATGATTCAAAATACCTAATTGTTAAGAGTTTAATTATGGAATTGAAAATTGCCAATCCCCAATTGTTGTAATGTTGTAATAACAATCTACATCTTGTGATTATATGTTTTTTCAAAAATGTTGAAAATTGAGTATGATAAAGAACTTTAAAGTTTATTTCAGAGTAGAGAATCCGTAATTGCCTACAACCAAAAAATCCTCACTTTTGACTCATGAACAAAAATGGAATGATTTAGAGCTTTCCATGTATTTATAACTCTAGAAAACCTTTTTCAAATTTTTGCTTATGAAAAAAAAAAAAAATTAATTTGCATGGACTACCTTTTACAAAAGAAAAGTAATAGATTAGGCCATAGCTTTTGACTCATATTTCCAAATGTCATGAAATATAGTGCATACAAAAAATATTCCTTGTTTTCACCTTCTATTGAAATTTGGGCCAAAATATGGAAATCTCTAGTCACACGTACTTGCCCAAAATTGCTATATAGCCCAAAAAATGCATTCTAGGCCTTCAGGGTTTAATCCGATTCATTTCAAATTTAAAAATCTACTTAAAGAATATGCAATTATGATGAGTATGTATTTGAAGTTTTAAATTATGAATTTATTTCATAATGATCCATATTGTATCATTAAGATGACTCTTTGAAATTCATATTTTTTGGAAAGTAAGGCCAACTTTTTGGCTTTTAAAAGTCGTATACAATAAACTTCAAAAATATGGCAAAACAACTGCTCGTTGAGTTAGGGGCTGTTCCCACTTGGCCTTAGGTAGAAGCCCCATGTTTATGTTATGAGCCAGTGAACAGTAAAGAGTAATTCACTTCAAGGAGAGGATGTCAGAAAACAGCTTCGGTGCATAATGATGTAAAACTTTACGAACAGGGCGTTCCCACTAACGAGAATGTTTCGTAATTTCAATACAAAATTTCCAATTAGCATTTCCTTCTGATTTGGATTAGGGTTTGAAAATCCATTGGCATGGCTGCATAATCGAGTTTTTGAAGGTTGGTGGCGCAGGATCCTGCCCTGACTGCCTGTACAGCTATGCTATGCTCACGGCCATTGCTAATGAGCCTATTTCCACATTTTCTTATTCTGAATTGCACCAGATTGAGTTCTTTTTTAGAGATTTACAGTCCTTTTGCAAGCAGAAATTCGAATTTAGACTTTGTGGCAAATTTTGCAAGAAACAATTAAGAGTGCTTGAAAGAATAAACAATGTTTCCTTGTTTTGAATCGCACCAGGAGCAAAAATAAAATTCCTACTTCAAAAAACATTTAGATCCACATCAGAAAAGAAGACAAGAAAATTTTACCTTGAAACAGTAGATTTTACCTTGAAACAACACACACAAGATTCACAACACAAAGTGTTAGTCTCTACTTGCTTGTCGTTGCTCATGTTTGGACGAAAGTGGCAACTATAACTCTTCTCCAGACTTCAGCGATAACAGCCGCGTACTGTAGCATTGGTCTCCCATAATGGGCCTTCCTGGCCCACTTTTTTTTTCTTTTCTTGAAACATACGACCTATGAGGGTCGCAGCAAGACAGACAACCAATGAAGGTTGCTGCGGACTGACACGACTCAACCATGGCAACCGGATTTTTAGTCGGAATTACACACCACGGCCATCCCCGTCAGGACACAAGAGGAGGAACACGAACAAGACCAGCATGTCACCATGGGGAATTGAACCGGCAACCTCGTGGATGCACTCACTGGTTCCTACCACTTGAGCCATCACCCGGGGTAGTTTAGGGTCATTGCAGACCTTTCCTGGCCCACTTTACATAAGACCCTATTAAGAAATCAGAAATCTTCATTTTGTAAAGATTGTTAGCAACCACTTAATGAAAACTCTGGAAAGGGTGGGCCTTGTAAAGTGCGTGATTAATGGCCTGAAGACTGCTCTTTACTACATGCCACGTCTGCTGCCACTTAGGTTCGGGAATTGACAAAGCACCCTGGTGGGAACATGCTTCCCTTTAGCAGCCCGTTACAATTCTAAGAACGCCCCTCTAAGGCCAGGTGGGAACATACCTTTAGGAAGTAACCTCTTAACCCTTCACTGCTGAAGGGATCCAAAGTGTCCTCACATAGTTTGGAAGTCCAATTCAAAGTGTTATAACTATTGTATTTGATTTTTGAATTCAATGAAACTTCTTGAGAAATTTGCGCTCTTTCCTCTAGTTTGTGTCGTAAATTTCAGATTAATCTCATACATAATGATTTTTGATGCCATTTGATGTTCACGGTTCCAGTTTGAGTTCACCAAATTGCATTATGATGGCTGCAACTTTGGGGGCTTGTATCTCCTTCATCCAATGTTTGCTTTTAATAAAATTTGATGTTCCCCTTGAAGTCTAGTTTATTACTTTGGTACAATTTTCATGTCCATTCGAGTTCTCTTGATTGTTTGGGAGCAATTCAAAGTTCAAAATCTAGACATTTTCGGATTATGATGAACTTTGGCGGTTTGCTTCTTTTTCATGCAATGTTTGTTTCTAATAATGTTTATTAGAAAGGTTGCGCATACTAGTCTAGTTTGTGTGGTTAAAATCTCTTGTCAATCAAAGGAATTGTGAGTGACAAGAGAAGMATTTTATTAGGCATAAAAGTGTTTTTTGCAAACATTTTCTGACATTTCAAATCCATTTTGCAAAGACAATGAGTCAATTCAATGATATTTTGTTTCACAAATGTGCTTGCTTATTGGTTTTTAAGCACTTTATAGTGTAAATTTTTTTCATTTGAGTAGGTTTAGAAATCAAATTTGACCTCTAAATGTGTTTCTAGGAAAATTACAGCATCCTTTTTGAACACTAAAACATTATAATCTTGCATTCTTTATGGCCGAATGACTCCAAATTTTATTCATGTCATCCACAACATAGACACTTCAAGATTGTACGGTTTAGATTTCCATACCTTAACGACATTTAGACCTATGGCAAATTTCATTAAAATGGCGGTATTCCATGTGCCATTTCAACCTTGAATTCTAAGTTGCATAAGTGAGTCTAGGATAGGTATAGATTTTAAGTCATCTACGACATATGTAGATGCCAAAAATCTATGACATATTTAGATTTCAGACTATGCGGTCTGAAACATCTAGGACAGGTGTAGATTTTAGAGATTCAGGACAGATATAGATTCCAAAAATCAATGACAGATTTAGATTTCAGACTGTGCAGTCTGAACTATAAAAAGTGCCAAAATAACGGAATAACGCCATTTTAATGAAATTCGCCATACCTATAACATTTGAAAAGTAATCATGCGTTTAAACCCAAAAAAGCCTTGGGCCTTGAGGACCAAACATTCAAATTGAACAATGGATGAACGCAATCATTTCATAAGCACACGAAATCTTAGTATTTCCATTCATCTAAATGTTTGTGGAAAATTGAGTAAGTTCTCTTACGTATGTATTGTACAATATAGATCTTAAATCCTTTTTTTTGCAAATATTCTATAGTTCAAAGACTCCAAGATATATTTGCCCTCAAAAATTAGCTTTTCTAGAAGAAAAAAATTGACCCTTCCAAAAAAAACTTGAATAAGTGAGTAAAATAGAAAATCTTCAAAATACACCATAACTAGAACCTAAAAACTAAAACTTAAGATTTTTGTTTTCCGTTTGCTTACAAGGCAAAAATTCCTCCAAGTCAGTCTAATTGACTTACTCCAATTTTATTATGCAAAATAAAACTGACTTTTATGTGATGGATGAATGTAAAATGATGTATTTCACAATAAAAAAATTCGTATTCATAACCAAACAAACATTAAACATGTGAGTTTCTGAGAAGGAATCTAGCATGTACTGTGTGTCCAAGTTCCTTCATATGTGAACCGGTGGCTAGTTCAAAGTTTAGTCAGAGGAATAGGGAAAAAAAAAACTGTTGCAAGTTGGAAACACTAACTAAAAACAATGAAAAAACTTACAAAAATGTTTATTTTGACTTAAAAATAGAGGAAATAATCAGACTTTGTACTTGAAACACCAGTTCAATATGGGAATTGAAGGAAAATAGCCGATAAAATTAAAAAAACTTCCCAAACAATGGACGTGAACATCCAAAAATAGGGCACGATTTCCAAAGAGGAGAGAGGAGGTGCATCCTAATAAGTTATACACCATGGGCCTTGCTATTGAATGGCTACTATCCAAAGCATCTTTACATGAGCTCTCAAGCTATGGAGCAGCACCCTAGTAGCCCAAGCATTGACTACCCTACCAACCACTAAAAGCAACCAAAGAGTCTAGAGGCTCTCAGGTTTCAGACAGATGGGAAACACTCCGTACCTGATGCATAGTCTCCATCCAAAGTTGATATATTGTGTCATGTTGTCTAATAGATTGAAAAAAAAAAAAAAAAAATTTGAAATTTGATATTTGATATGGATACTATGAGTGTAAGTGATCCGAGGGTGGAAATGGCACCGGGACTTTCCATGAGGACCAGCTGGTCGTGAGTCATGTATGTTGTGCGGACAAGGGTAATGGCGGACATCGGGCCTTGGAGCCGCCCAGCAGAGCCCACGCAACAACTGCTAAAGGTACATGGAGAGCTTCCTTGTTGAAGGAAAGGGAGGGGGCATGGTTGCTGCTGCTGCTGGTGCAGTTGCCGTGGACATGAAGTCCCATTCTTCTCACATGAGTTGGACCACTACTGTAGCTAAGCTTAGTTGCKAACTTATTASTTTGAATAGAAATMTGARTCAGTACCAGACTACCMGTACGAGAGTCGGTGTGGTSAGGTTGAAAATTTACAACTAACTTAACGAGCMAACTWCSGTACKTACCTTGTGTTGAAATTYCACTGGATTKCAAGTTGTTTACCCTTACTTGGACTCTTAAAATTTTGGGAAATGCAGTACTGGTGCAGATGTCGGCTAATCAGATACATGTGCATACATAACGTAAGCACAAATCAGGGAAGCACACTACATATTAAGGATTCATGAATGAGAATTATGATTTTTACACTAAGAAAATCTGAAACTATGAATTGTTTGTCTATGGTGTTTGCACCGTAGTTGTGACCCTACGCAGAAATGGCCCTTTACTAGAAAGTGAAACTTGAGAGTCAAGAAAAAAAGTTGTAGATAATTGAACTATCTGACCCCAAAGTGTTCCTTCCTGCTGGTCTTTGAATCAGAAGGTTTCTGAACGCTTCTTCTTCAGTCAAATCTTCCATGACTCATATCTTGCAGTTTCCATTGGCCAAAGAAGTCTCACCAGCTTCAACCCTCGTAAGTGAACAAGGTCATATGCCTGAATCCAAATGCATGAGAGCATTGCCACAGTGACTAGGCCTACATGGCTGGGATGCCATAGGCCGGGCCGGGTAGCCCCCCACACACACCATGGTGTGGTCTACACACTTTGAAAAATTGGATATGGGATATGTGGTTGTTTTTCCCATAGGTTCCTGTGCTCGATGAAAGCCCTAAGCAGCCGCACAGCAACATGGCCAAGCAACACTGTAAGTGATGTGTGCCATTGATTTTCTTCTGACAAAGAAGATCAAGGGCACACAACACTTATAGTGTTGCTTGGCCGTGTTGCTATGGGGCTACTCTAAGTTGATAGATTTTTCATTGAATCTTGTATTTTCTTGCTAGATTGACTACTTTTAAAAAAAAATGGATTTTCATGTTGTCTTGTTGGCTTTGTAATAAATGTTGAATTATGCAAATTACTGTCTTGGTCACAAGGCCAAGCTATGCTAGGGGGAATTGTAGTCACAGGGCCCGGCCACAGAGGTGATGCTCTAAGAGCGGTCCCACAACAACACTGTAAGTGTTGTGTGCCCTTGATCTTCTTTGTCAGAGGAAAATCAATGGCACACATCACTTACAGTGTTGCTTGGCCGTGTTGCTGAGGGGTTGCTCTTAGCTAGTACTTGCATGTGAAATGGACCAGCTAGGTACATAACATTGTTAACTGGGTATTATACCTCCCCCTATACAGAGGTATAATCCTCTGCTATATACCTAGGGGAGGATTTTAGTTATGATACAGACAATTTCATTGGCTGGTCTGGTCTTGAGTGAGTGGGCTGTGAGACTGGAGATGCCATGATTGGTTGTTGGAGGGGGGCAGATTTTGAGCGAGGAAAAGCCCCCCCCCCTTTCCGTGAAGGTTAACAATGTTATGTACAGTGAAGGTTGAGTCTTGTTATGAAAAATACCATTTTGAGCCATGGAAAGTTTGAATGGAATTTCTATAGAAGTGCTGCATTCAAAACGTTTGTTGTTACATCACTTTCATGGTTGGATCTTGTTTAACAATGCTCAATCAAGAACTTAAAATTTAGGTGACCATAATCTAAACTAGTCCCACAGAAACTAAGATGCCTTTCCTAATCCAATGAATGACTATCCATTGAGGTTATGTACTTGGAACATTCATTTCAATTCAAAATATGGGGTGCACGCACCTCACAAAAATCAAAACCCCAAGTTTGGGTTTAACCACAACAAAGGAAGAGACAACCTACTTTTCTTGGCCCCAAAAGAAAAAAGTTGTTTTGGTAGAGAAGAAATGTAACTCTCAGTATATGACTAGCATGAATGAAGAGTCTATTGGAGGATAGTTTAAATATCTAAGCCATGTAGGATTAGGTAGCAAGTGCTATTAGTTGTTTTGGTACTATATCCCATATATCCTTTTAATGAGATAGAGTGATGGTGGCCCTAAATGAAAGTGGAAATGCTAGTGAAAAATTGGAGAAAGATATTTAGAGATACATTTGCCTCATTCTTCTTTTGTGTTTCACTTGTGCTTCATTGGGTGATTTAGATCTAAAGGAACCGTTCTCTGTCACTAACTTGTGAACATTTTTAGCGACTAGAATTCGGCTCATAAAACCCGCACTAATAAAAGTCTTTCAAGTTGTTTACCCAAAGTGGCTTTCCAGGAGAGGGTGACTTCCGTCCTGTCCTTGGAATGAGAAAAACGAGACAGACGTGGCTTTCACTGTGACTCAACCATAAATCAGGGCGTCACCACGTTCAGTTGTTGACAGAAATGGCAAGAATCATCACTTTCACTAATATCGGGTAACACCTCAAACCTTCTACAATTGCACCTATTCTTGAATCCTTCCTTTTTATACCTAAAGTACTATACTTGTACTCTTTATGTCTAAACTACTATAATTGTTTTGCTTGCACAACATGAGTCACAAATGGGAGAGGAAAGTGAAAGTGAACCTTCAAACTCTAACTTAGCAAAGCGTTCAGTTGCATTCTTCAATCAAGTTACGAAGTGGATGGTTATGAAATTGCAATTTCTTCAAATTCATCACTCTGTTGCGTTCATGGATGGTTAAATAATTGCATTATAATTTTCAGAAATAATTTTGAAATAGAAACATTATAAATGACATTTGATGATTGCCTGCATCAGGAAAGTACCCCCCAATTGAAACAATACTGTTTTAATGGGCTCACAGTCCAACTTTGAAAATGTACTGTTGTAATACAACATTAGTACTAATGTAATGGTTTTTCCAAGGGAGGCATTCTATTTGTATGTAATAGTACTGATGCTGTACTACAAATACACATTTTCAAAGTTGGACTGTGAGCCCATTGAAACAGTACAACATTAGTACTAATGTAATAGGGTGTTAGTTCCCGAAGTGGGCAAAGAATCGTTGCTACTAACTGTACTGTACACTTCCATCCATCACCCACCCACTATTTGGGCAACGATTCATGGAGCCGCCCACTGAAGGATCCCATTTACGAGTTATGAATTTATTAGGTTTCAGCAAATTTGGGCAAATTTGGACAGACAGACAGCCGCGGATCAAGAATGGACGAGGACAACGAAACCCTAGAACAATGCGCCCCAAATTCTTCCGAGTCGTCTCATCTGCTGCACAGAAATGGAGGTGCAGATCCAGTGGGTCCCTGCAAAAAGCACTACACTAATGATGGTAAATAGTGTTACCCATAATAACTATTTTAGAAACGCTATAAGTTTTTCATGGTTATTTTTACGGAGTGCATGGAAAATTTTGTACCTATAGTTGGTAAAAATATTCATTAAGAGTAAAAACTCAAGGCTGTTTTAAACCAATTAGTGTAGGTAACACTATTTACCATCATTAGTGTACTGTAGCCTGGGACTTCGGGAGGCTGGGAGCTATCCTCGGTACAGTACTGTAGAACTTAATGGATCTCAATGCATAGTATACTTCACAATGACCGAGTAGGCATTGTCTATTTTGGTATGACCTGTTCAAGAGTTCAAGCATATTGTGCAGCAACTGAGTCCAGTGATCCTCTTGTGAATAACTTAGTCTTTGAAATTTGGAACTGGGCTCTGAATTCGAACAATCGCATGCACACGCAGCCCGAGCTGTGCTTCTGAGGCTGTGACAAGTGGAAATTGGAAGTATGAAATGGGGTGGAGTATAATATATTGTAACTTAAATACCTCAATGTGGAGTTCCTTTTTGAAATCAGCCCTCAGTCTGGTTCCTGCATCGCTTACAGGAAACGTAACGCATTTGACCCAGCCTTTGGTAGTGTATGTACTGAATACTAGTAACTTAGTCTGCAATATGAAGTGCGCAAGAGGTTGCAGGTGAGAGAATACTTATCCACTGGAGGAAATGGAAGTCAGACTGTAGTAAACGAACTGCCTTACAGTCGCAGAATGTGGCCAGTTACTTCAGGATTTTTGCAATTGACAGAGAGCAGTCTGCAAATTGGTAGCTGCCTCAGAAGGCTAGTCAGTGCGAGGGTTTTCATTCAGGTCAGGTACACAAAGAACTGAAGGTGATAAGTTATACTGGACCTATCCAGACAGCAAACCATAATAATTTGAGATGAACACTCGATTGAAGGTTTATGTGGTTTGATTACATACCTCCTGAAATGCACTGATTACACCCGTGGACATACATACRTGTGGATTCATCGTAGTGCTCGCCAGTAAGTTCCAACAATGGAAATGTACCTGCAATCATGTCAGAGCAGCGGTTTAATTAGGGAACATAGATAGAAGGAAAACCGTCCTTCTGACAGAGTTTTGCGTACAATGAGTGTTGTATGTATGTGCACGTCTAGTAATTAATTCATCACCGCGTATGGTCAGCAGTTGCAGAGAGCGTTTAGTAGCCGGACTGCAAAGAAATATAATCAGTCTCTGTATGAAATTATTCCACCGCATGTCAGCGGGAAACTGAACAATTGAAGAGTAGCGCACACCCAAATGTGAGATGTACCACCTCTGAATCCACAAGCTCTTTAATACGCTATTGAACTTGTAAGTAACCTCAGCTCCAGTCTGTCAACACACTGAAATAAACGCAGGCAGCTTCAAATCTCCAATTTTGGCCTTGAAGCTCAGCATCCTCTTGGAAGAAGATCTAAATGTAGAAGTGGGTATGATTTCTGATAAGTTTTACGCTAGTTGGAGTATCCCTTCCGAGAAACCTAGCGGCCTCGATAAAACCCTCAGTCCCAATTGTAAAGAAATTGAAGTGGTTTCTAATCAACATCCTGCCAAATTTTATCATGATCATTTTTCAGAGCACCTCCATTGAGTGCGTTTCCCACTAATGATGTGCAGCTAGCACCCAGGCTACCTTGATGGATTGTTGATGCTCTGTCCATCGTACGTTGGCAAAGAGATTCCTTCTATGCACACTAGAATGTGTGACCAGATTTATAATGTCCATAAGATTGACATGTTGATCTATGCGACGTTGATCTATCTTGAGTGTCCTGAACATCCTCCAAAAACATCCGGGACAACATGATGTTCAAAGGCACCTAGAAGCTCAAAACAAGTGGAGGCAATTAGAAAATTACTAGAGCTCTCCTTGTGCGGTAGTCGAGTGTCTTGATCTCTGCTTTCAAAAATTTGTGATTGAGCACCTGCTATTAAAGCCGTCATTCGATGGTCCAAAGTCAAGAAAATAGTCTGTTCCTCAAACGAAAGATCATGTTCAGCAGAACGTTCTAAAGTMAGTTTTGCAGTTAAGAGACGAACAAAGAGCACATCGTGATGGTGAATTATTTTCTACAGTAGTTTAAATTTCACGAACAGTAGAGGATTTTACGGGATGAAAGCTTGGTGAAGCAAACTTGAATTGAGCATGGGAATACTGTAGTTCTTTGCTGCAGTCTTTGGGTTTATTCAAAGACATGATAAATACTGTAGTTCTAGTCGATGAATGGCACAAGATTCTTCTCTGCTGGGCTACTACATGATCAGGAAAGTACCCCCCATTTAAAACAATATTGTTTCAATGGTCTCACAGTCCAACTTTGAAAGTTTACAGATGAAGTATAGCATCAGTATTGTAACAATACTGTTTCAATGGGAGGCACTCCTCCCACTGAAATTACATTTGTTGCAGTACTGATGCTGTACTACAACAATAAACTTTCAAAGTTGGACTGTGAGACCATTGGAATATTACTGCAATAGTACTAAGACAATGGGGGACAATGGGGTTAGTTCCCAATGTATACCAGGGCAGACGTGCAACCATTCATCATTGAAATCTTGTGCGGAAAGGGGACGTCTACTGTAGTTTGACTTCAAATGGGTGCTTTGGAATTTTTAAAATTAACCATTCATACAATGCCGAAAGGATGACCTCAGTGCCACGGTCAGCAGCCCGTCCTTTAAGGGTTAAAGGCTAACAGTAAAGCACAGGGATACATTCCGCTGTAATATCTACGAAAAGAATTCATAGATCAACCGTCCAAGATCTACGCATTCCCCATCTTCTCCAGACCAAGGCGGACGCCGGCGCTACAGTTTCACTTTCACTTTCAATCTGTTTGTGCAAGGAACAATTTCGTGGTCTGTTTCCGCGATGAATCAATCGCATCTATCATAACTCAGAATCCGATTGCTCAAGTGAGTTACAAATTCTTGCATGCGGAAATTTTAAATTTCGTTAGCATTCTCAATTTGGGGAGCAATTCGATCTCAACGKCGAGCGCAATGGCAGTGACAGTGAAGGCGCTGTACATTTACCCCGTCAAATCGTGCCGGGGAATTTCTGTTCCGCACGCTTCTATCACTTCCACAGGTACTAGTTTAGGAATTGCACTTGTGTTGGAGTTGATTTCATTTGCGCATTTTAGTTAAGAATTGAAGGAACTGTTTTTTTTGGGAGTTCGGAAAAGGTATCTGCATTCCTATTCATAATGAAATGATGGTTTCCGCCGAAGAAGTAGAAGTAGTGTCGGAGTGCTCCGTTTGTGTTTGTGATGCAGTCATGTTTTTCCACAGTCCGCAAAAATTGATTTAAAAGAAGAGTCTCCATTAACCGTACAGTGCATTCTAGTGCATTAGATGCTCCATTGAGCATACAGGTGAACTTTGATTCATGATAAGCGAAACACTTAATCTGTTGATAATTATTTTTTAACTTCTGATTTCAAACTTTCCACAGACTTTATGTACAAAGTTTGAGTGGAAGCAAGTTTCTACAGTAGATTGCTCTAGTCAAAGGCTCAAAGTTCACCTGAATTGGGAATGGACTCCTCTCCCTTGTTTTATGGTGAATGGAGACTTTACATTAGTCTTTATCTTCTGATAGCCGGTTTGGGGGGAATATAATTTTGTATTCTTGAATGGTTTTGTGTACATTTGATTCATTTTGATATGGGTATCCCTTCCCGGACGCTCCTGACTTTAGAATAATGTCCTTCCGGAATTGAAAATAATATTGGTAAATTACAAAAATTACATGTTGTTATAAACACTATATTGGTATAGAACAATTATGTGTTATATAAGTCAAATTCAAAAATTGAATTTTTTGTAATTTATCATATTCAGTACCTGATTACATTAGACTAATGAAAGTACTATGTATGTAAGGTTTCCAATTCAAAAAAATAGTTGTGCACCTTATTCAATTTGTATTTATGTATATTATTTGTTTTTAGGACAAAGGTGTTATGAAATCATAGTCCTTTTGGATTGTGTAAAAAAATGTGATTTTTGAAGGTTTTCATAAATAAGGAAATATATCAATTCATCAAATTACGAATTAAAATTAAATATAGATATGACTCAAACATTGTTTTAGCTAGTTTTCATATTTATGAACTACTTTACTATAAATTGGTATTCCGGATTGTTCTTTTTGTCTCAAATGTGGACCTGGGACAACATTCCCGTAGAGGAGCAAAGGAACAAAAAGGAATACCAAAACATTTCAAATTTTCTTGTTCATTAGTATTTTGGATGGAGTATTATAACTTTTTCATGAATTTGTCATTAAATTCAAGTAAAATGAAAAAATCTAATTTGTAGGACACATTAAATGGGCTCTAAAGTCACAGTGTTTTAGTGAGACATTCCTTTTGGGTACCCATATTGTGCCATTGCCCTTCATTGTGACTTCGCTTTGGAATAATGTCTACAGTGGTGGCTAATTGTTCCTGAGAGCATCTTTTGGGCAGAATTCCCTCTTCTCTTCATCAGGCTAGAATTTGTGCAGAACGTTTTGTTGTTGGTTTATGCTATGATCCCCTTTGGCTCTTAAAAGCTTGCCGATGTGTGAGTTTAAGGTTGGAGGCTCTAAATCTGTCTCTTAGGCTAATTTAATTTGATTGATATTTAATTTTCCAAAAGTACAGCTGGTACATGAGAGACTGTTCGAACGCCATGCATCTCAACTTCATAAATTATATGCTTATAGATGATTATATGTCTATATTTCTTGAGGGTCCAAAAATGAAAAGCTCAATTGCTGTAATCGTCATGATCTGAATATGTCGTCGTGCTTGTATATATGTTTTAATCCTACTCCATCATGAATGCTGAAACGCTGAAAGTGTGGTTGATGAAACTCCTACCGTACAGGGTTTAAGTGGGATCGGCAATGGATGATAGTGAATGCCAATCGGCGGTTCTTGTCGCAGAGAGCTGTSAAGAAGATGGCGCTCATTGAGRTCTCACTACCGGAGGAGGCTCTCGACTCCCGCTGGGGRTCTCTCTCTCCTGACGCAGCTCTTTGTGAGTTTTTGTCGCTTTCWTTTTCGATGCTTTCATAAGTCAAGTCTTTCAGTGACATKATCTTTTCTAGGACTGTCAGGWACTCCAATGAASTGAAYRCTCTCTCGTTAGCAGGGACTTGGGAAAGGCAGTCAAAGGACATGGTCAAATATATTTGCAAGTTAGTGCTGGTGAAATCCAATCTTAGGRTCTYGARGAKTATGTCGTGGTTGTCCTRTTMTCAAGATTTTAGTTCTCTTCTCTAACTGCGCTTACTAATCATGATGTTAGTCAAAGTTTTAKAAGTCAGAATTYAGTGCTGCACTTTGATCTTGAGCATAAATTTGTGAACTTCTCATTGGTTTCATATAGAGCGGGTTGTTAGTATGAGTCRGATGTGTTATCATGTTGAGGTTCTAATCCTCCTCTYTCCCACCGAGACTTTTGCACATCAGCTTCAAAATCTTGCATTGGAATATGCTGTCGGCTCATTCACTAGAATTAATTCATTTTTAATTATTTTTTTGTAAGGCATACGAGCACCGGGCATGGAGCCRYTGTATATTCCCCTTGTGCCTCAATACCCTCTGGAGGAGGTCGAGAACGTGACATGTTGGGAGTGGTCAGGAACGGCCCTTTCTGAAGGAGCAGAAGCAGCAGAGTGGTTTACGAAGTATATTGGAAAAACTGCCAGTCTTGTGCGYTTTGACACTGGTAGGCTATACCTTCTATCTATCTACCAATTATTTCATTCAAATGCGAAAACCCCCTCTTGCMAAAGTACGCCTCTTCAATGCATTTAGGAAATGTGTTTTGTGATTTGTGCAGAGAATAATGCGAGATTAACAAATCCGAAGTATGCAGTGGGTCATAAGGTTTTATTCACCGATGGCTATCCGTTCCTTCTTGCGTCACAGGTGAGGCATTTGTCCCTCGAGTCGTTATTCAAAGGAACAGCCTTCTGATCTGACCCCGGAAATCTTGTTTTGGAAAATTTTCACAATTTGTTGTTCCTGAAGAAGGGCGTTTTTTTGGTGGGCACAGGCTTCTCTAGATGCCGTGAATGAAAAACTTCCTGCTCCGATTCCCATAAATCGCTTTCGCCCCAAGTAAGTCTCTCATGGCCTTCGCATCAGCACAAATCTGTGGACTTTGGACCTACACTGACGACCTTGTTCATTTAATCTGTCACTTTAGGCATTGACGAGAATCTTGTCTTGTCCTGGGAGCTCGCCGGTATGCATGTGAAGAATGTGTCCGTGCACGTTTACATGAGTCATACTCATTAGTTGCTGGGCCTGGCTTGTAATTTGTAGCATCTTTGTGGACGGCTGTGAGGCTTTTGCTGAAGATAAGTGGGGCACTTTCAAAATTGGCGATTTTCAGTTTCATGGGGTGAAGCTGCGTGCGCGTTGTTCGGTACGGTGATGGAACTCAAGTCAACTGGGCTTATTCATCCAAATCGAAACTGGAATAGTCAATTATAGTAACATTTGAATTATCATTCTATAATTCAAATTGCAGTCGTGATATGGATTCTTCTTTCCGTGGATGTGTTCTGCTATCCTCCTCAGAACTTCCGTAAAGGTTTAACAAAAAAAATTCATACATTTAGATGCAACACTTGGGGTTAAGTTTGGGGGTGATGTGATGCATAACGGGTATAAGCGTTTCGTCAATCCAATAGTCTCTGCATATTCATACAAGGAATGAAGCTGCTTGTCATTGCCAGATGAAGTTCCTATGACCCAAAGTGTATGAATACGGCCCTTGATGCTACCAGTGAACTTTATTTTAATCGAATATGGGTTTCCGCTTCTTGAAAAGAATAAATGTTAAAATTTCAAAAAAATCCTAATATTCGGGCTTCTTTTACAACCTGGTCAGTAAAGTTTCAGTTTCAATTAATCTGGAATTCATATGAATTAGCGGTGGATYAAATGTGCATCTACTGTGCAGTATGAAGTAGWATTAGGGGGAAATTGAGATGTAAGTCAGCAAGAATCCCCAACGAAATTTTGACAGAATTGAAGCTTGGTTGGTGATCATGAAATTCAATCAGCACTTTCCCTAAAAATTTTTTTGACAATGCTTACATGTGTGGTGATAAAAAGACCTTCAGTGCTGGAAATTAAAGAAGTTCGTKCTTTTTCCTGTACATGATTTGGAGAGTTCGCTTGCTAGTTGATCAGGTGTAAGAATTTTTGGGCATGCCTTTGCAGATTCCAATGATTAATCAGCAAACAGCTGAATCGGGAAAGGAGCCTACTCTCACGTTGAGATCGTTTCGCAAAGGCACATTTCTGGACATCCCGTCTATGAAAAATGAGGTGATGGATCGAACTTGCTATTGGCAACTCCGCTTCGTTTGTTTTGTTTTGACATAAATGCACATCTTTCCTGCAAGATAATGAATGTCTATTTTATTGTCCCAAGCTGGTGCTCATTCTCACTTCATGAGAACTGTGATGTGGCAGGTGTTCTTTGCCTTGGATGTCACTTGTGAAAACAAGGGGTTGCCGGTGCATGGGATTTCTCCTGTGGTTCAAGTTGGTGATGTGGTGAGGGTGTTGAAAGCCGTTCACATCTCGGAGACCATGTCGTAAATCAGAGAAAATCATGGTCGTGTCTGCTCCGGTATTGTAAAGTATTAACGACATCGTGGCTTTTAGTGTTGTATTGAAATGCAGATGCAATAGAAGGTGCCATTCATGTGAGTTCTAGCGGGAGAGAGGGAAAGATCGTTGCCTTGTAAAGTATCCTTAAAGGACGAAAGTCCCGGAATGGTTTTTTTAGATGTCGGGTAGGTTCTTCTGATGTCAATTTTTACTGTAATTCTATAAATCTTTTTTTTTAAGCTGTGATGATGTACTGGCTTTCGAGAGGTATGATTTTTATCTCAATGAAGACTCTGGAGAAAATATGCTGTTGTTTTGAGCAAAAATATTCAACTTCAGTTGGCATGAATAAACCCAAGAATACTCAAAAATGATTTTTTCTTAAATTCATGCAAAAGTGATRATTGGGAGATATCTAAATTTTGAGAGTTGAATAGAGATCTTTGGGGTGTAAGAAGCAACTATGTTTCAGAGATCAACTATGTTGCATGATTTCCATTTTACCATGGCCTATATATCTTTTGTCTTGTTCAAATTAAAGGAACCAAAGACCTTCAAGGATGTCACAAGTTTGGAGTGTCTTAGAGCGTCCTCAATGCACATGGCAAAACAATTTTGCAACTTTACTAACTTTTGATTGGTGTGAACTTAGAACAAAAAACATTTTCATTGGAAGCAAAATTGTCCAAAGATAGCCCAAAGAAAAATTCAAATTTACAAACTCGACAAAATCCTTCCAAAAGTACAAAAATAGTGAGGTGGTATTGCAAAGAGAACTTCTAACCAATGGGTGGGTTATGAATGTATTCAAGTGTTTATTATCCAAACTACATGAATTTGGTGAAGTACATCCAAGTATCTTGAAAAAGCAATTTGCTTGTGTGTATTCTTCAATGATGTGACTATCTACTACTAGGTTTTTTTAAAATGGGCACTTCAAAAACCATATCCTTTCAAAAACTGCCATCAGCACTTTGTGTACACCTCCAAAATCAATATGTACCTGTGTGGAAGAATTGATTTTAATCCCTTAAGTTCCTTGACTATGTTTTCACCAAAAACACTCCAAAAATGTCATTTCTATTTCAAATGCCAATTTTAGAAAGAAAAAATATTTTTGGACACATGTAACCGTAGGTTCTTGTAGTATGCCGGTTTGGATAGATGTGGAAAAAAATTCAAAAAATTTCACCCTGTAGATTGCAAGATATTAGTGTTTGAATTGACAATTTTTTTTTATCCTACAAAGAACAAGGCAGTTGTTTATCAGAAGGTCATGTTTGTATGAAAAAATGTCCATGTTGACAGTGATTCTTCAGATGCATTCTTCAAGGCAAGTTGGACACATATTTGATAAATTTAAGATCATTTGGAATTGTACAACATATAGGACAAATCAGTAAGTAGAAAGGAGTAGAGAATGATTCAGAACACCAAATTGTTGATAATTTAGTTAGAAAATTGAAAAATGTTAGTCCAAGTGGTTGTAACATTGTAATAGAATAACCAATACTATAGTTTTATTCTTTTGCAAAAAAAAAATTGAAAATTGAGCTTGAGGAAAGACTTCAAGTTTATTTTAGATTAGAGAATCCATATCTATCCGCAAACTAAAACTCCTCATAATTTTCATCTCAATAATCAAAATGGAATGATTCAAAGCTTTCTATGTATATATAAATATATAAAAAAAATCCAAATTTTATTTCTGAAGAAAGGGAATTTTTTTTCATCTGCCTAGATTGCCCGTCTAGGAAAAAAAAACTACATATCAAACAAATGATACTATACAACAACTACAATTATACAACAAATTTTTAACTATGCTATGAGAAGTTATGAAAATTGTTGACCGTTAAAGATATTCCTCATCCACATGTTGTGTGAAAATTTCAAAGAAAAAAAATAAAAACTCTACTTGTAGTGAGTTGCCCCAAACACGCTATTTGGTCCATTGGGGGTAAAACATCTACCAAAAAAACTTTGACCCTTCATAACTTTTGCATATGGTATCCATATGTTGAAATCTTTGGTATGTTAGAACCTCCATTCACTTGCCAAAAAAAACACTCTCTCTGCTCCAAAACAAATCTGTATTTTTATGGACATGGCTAGATTAATAAGTTAGCTGCTTCTATTGTCAAGGGATTGCTTAGTTATTGTAGCTTTTAGTCAATCCCATGGGGCCAGAAAGAATGGAAGTCAGTAGTGAAGTGGCGCATACTCAAAACAGGCAATGACATTGACCAAGCTCCTTCTAGAAGCCTCTCACTACCTTTGCTGTTCTACACTTTTACTCTGGTAGGTAGCCTTGCTTCTTTCTTGCACATTCTAGTGACACAGGAACGTCGCCAAGTTGAGGACGATATTTTCGTTTGTGAGAATTTTGCCACTCTTTGAGCATCCTCCATGGCATGGAAGCATTCATAGCAACAACAACAAAGTTGTCATGAAACCATGGGATTTTGTACAGATAGATGCAAATGAAAATACTGCAAATCTTGAAATAGAAGCATTGCACACAGATAGCCTTCAAAGCACGCTTATAAGTGGAGGGCTTTGAAGTGGCTTTCAACAAGTGTAAGATTAATGTTGGATTACTGTGAAGCTTTGGATTGAATGAATAAATTGCAAAAATGAAAATTGTCATTTCATATCGAGTGCAGGACACATCTGCTTGCTTGGAGATTGTGAGAGCTATCAACTTATTTTCAAGCAGACTAATACAGGTGAGATACTTGTGCTAAATGAGATAATCCACTTCCATTTTTATTAATCCTTTTTATTGATCGCTTTTAGCTCTAAGTATATGGTCGATTATACCATGATTATGGTCTATGATTGTCAAGTGATACTTTTGGTTCCAACTTGTTATTTCACTGTCACCTTTACATATTTGGTAGACACTACAACAACCCCTAATTTGATTAAGGTATGTTTGCACTTCGTGTTTGAGGTTGGTATTAGACACGGTCTTACGATGAATTTAGGTACCAAATTCACCAATTGTGAACATACCTTCAGTTGTCATTTGTCAAGTTCTAATTCCGTAGTTGTAAAACCAACAAAAGTTAAGACAGACCTTGATGGTGAGACAGACCTTGATGGTGAGTATGCAATAGTCACTATGAACACATCTTTTCCATATTTGAACCCGTTTTGGTTTTACAACCTTCTGTATCATCAATTTCGTTAAGTTGGTACATGAAGATGAGATATTGTTTGCAAAGCATGATGACGAGTAATAGCAAAAAGAACCCACAAAATTAAAATTAAGGCGATTTAGTAGTACAATCCATGGATTGCTCAGATGCAGTTTTCGAGCTTTGAGCGACCTGCTTGAGGTGCGTGCCAATACTGTACATCGGAACAGTCAACCTTCACATTGGAATAAGTTGTAGAAGAATGTGAGGCATTGTCCCTCTTGCCGAGTTGTGTCCAACAAGAATAACCTACCTCCAATTTTCATCAACGGCAGTAACCATCTGAAATCCGTTACACTAAAATTGGTAAATAGTGTTGGCAACACTAATTGTTAACACTAACACTAATTGTGATTTGCAGTGTTAGTGTTAGTACATTAGTTACCCATTCTAACACTATTTTAGCTCTATAAAAAAAATCTGGTGATTTCAACTTTTTTATGAGAGTGTATTTAGTGTTAGATGGGAACAAAATCCAAGAAGTGCCAGAATTTGATGATCTCTGGCCCTTCCCTGTAAACCTCGATTTTTTGCCTCCCGTCATCAAATTCTGGCCTTTCCCTGAAAGATGGCATGGAGGGGCGCTCCATGGTCGGGCTACAAATAAAAGTAAAAATGTGGCTGTAAAAAAAAATGGTGACAAAAAAAAATAATTTTTTAGAGGAAATAGAGGAGTAAAAGACAAATTTAATGGTGTCATCCGATGTTCAATTGCATACCTCAAGAAATAGTTATTGGCAATCAACTGCAAGCGTTTGAATTCAAGGTGGGAATTGGCCAATCGGAAGAGGTAGGAATTGGCAAGAAACCATGGAGTATAAGCTCTCCCMCCCCCCCCCCTTTTTGGAGAGTGGAGAATGAGTGAGTGGAGAGCTCCCCACTCCCTCTACAAGCCTTTGAAGTCTCCACCTCCCTCCTCTTGAAGGTGTCACCAGAAAGGAAGAAAGGCAAAAACAAAGTTTTCCAGGAAAAGGCCAAAGCTTGACGGAAAGAGGCAAAAATTGAGTTTTCCAGGGAAGGGCCAGAGTTTGACAGCGGGAGGTAGAAAATCGAGGTTTCTAGGGAAGGGCCATAATTTGATGGCAGTAGTTAAGTGCCCCAACACTATTTACACATAAGTTGGAAAATGGTGTTGGGGGTAAAAAACAGGGAACAACACTAATTATCAACCAACACTATTTACCAATTTTAGTGTCCTGTACTACAATTAGAAGGACGTTAAACACATAACCTTTACATACGTTCATGTCACTACAAGAGAAAGGGGAGTTTTAAATATAGTCCTAGACATAAGATTTTAAGTATTGACCTATAAGAAGTCTTTTAAGTAAGAATTTACTAAAAACACATGTCTTTTAAGTAACATTCTTACTTAAAAGACCTCTTATAGGTCATTACTTAAAATCTTATGTTTAGGACTATATTTAAAACACCCTTTTCTCTAGTAGTGTGTACAAAGACAGTGAACATGGACATTACAATTTTTGCTCAGCCATCTGCGGAATTGCTATCCAATTGGGCACTGACAACGCGATTCTTATTTTCATAGCAAAGAATCTACATAACAAAGAATCTACATATCATTTACAAACGATCTACATACCATGTAGATCATTGTGGAGTTTCGGAACAGGATTTTGAAATCATTTTCTTCTCCTATGGACCAACTAGCTCAAATGCAATTCCCAGGCATTCAAGATTACAAGAAGTGTGATCTTCACAAGGTTCACTGTGACAACTACTACATTGAGGACTCAAGCGTCCCTCAACTTGAAGGTCGTATGTTTCAAAAAATAAAAAGAATGGTATGACCGTGAAGCTCTGTCATAAGTTAATTCATTCACTAGTTGGACCTCACATCTCCACTCCAATCCTAACCCCATTGTGCAATGTGAACGAGTGTGAACAAGGTTGTAGATAGGATTCGGAAACTCAGATTTCAAACCAGAGTCGATGCCATAAGGCCCATTCTCACCTGGCGTTAGTCAGGATGAGAGAGCGGTGTTTCTTAGCATTGAGAGCGCTGTTGTTCACACCATGTACACTGCTTTCATCCCGAACCTATGTGGAGGTCCTGGCAGGCTCGTAAACATGATGTTAGTTGAAAAGTAGTTTGGCGATTTCCTTGAACGTTGGCTTTAGGTGCCGTTTTAAATACCAACTGAATTTCAAGAAAACGAACATCTGAGAGAATTTCGGGATTTTAGCTACGTTCTTTTATATCCGCCGCCTTCAAGCTCCATTTCAAAACACCCGTGTCGCGTTTTTGGCCTAAACTTCCTCTTTGGCTTTTAGTTCTACTGCACCCAAAATGGACATTGTTGCAACTTCCAAGAGCGTGGGAAGCTCACAGCATTGTCACGACTGAGGATAAATTTAGCCTTTGAAAGGCTTTTTGTACCTGCAATTTGCTCATGTGTGCGCCTTTGGAAGGTCTTTTGGTATGTTATTTGCGCTCTTGTTTTGCTTTCCATGACTTGCTGCTATCGTTCATTTCAAACTGTATGTTGTTGAAAAACCATGCATCCTATGAATTATTGTTGCTTCAATTTCTGTACTTGTAGTGCATGATTTTTTGCAGGGAAGTACGTACATGCAATCTTGGTGCTGCATGTCTCTCTGATTGTCGACGTTGACATTGGAATTTTGTTTCTAAATTAGTTTTCAAAGCCCAATCTCAGAAAGCCGACGTCATGGAGAACTGTCTTGATGCACATCTCCACAACGCTTTGATCCGACCTGTTGCGATTCTGGTGAATGGTCAGTACTCTCTTTGCCTATATTTTAATTTCTATAGACATACATACTGTGCTCACATGCCCATTTCCATGTCTTGAGATCATAGCTTCAAACAAACAAGACCTCCTGATAGTACCTCACACATTTTTTTATCAACATTCTACGTTTGCCTTCTCACCCGCTAAGCACCGTACTTCTAGGCATGGTCGACTATACAATTGAACCAGCGAAATGGAGTAGATCATGCTACATCTACAAGTCAGCACATGTGAAAGCAAGTCGACTTCATCCATTACTGTCAGAATGTTCTGTGTCTGAGGTTTTCATTCTTTCATCAAAGACTCTGAAGTCACTGATAAACGCTGTGAGCTAGACCTACACAACACAAAAACACACTCCAATGCCACAATAAGAAACTGTTTGAAATAGTTAACACCCAATAGTTCTAATTTTCTATTGTATCTGTTTTTGTCATGGATGTCCACATCTTTCACAACATTGCTGATGATGTCCTCGTACACTTGCATAGAACATATGTAGCATTGATCACGTGGTCCAGTCCTTCCTTTACATGTGCACGACATGAAAACTAACTTTGAAAATGACCGTATGAGCAGGAGGCATTTTGCTACCACCTCTCCAACAGCATCGACCCCTCCCTCTACCAAGGGCTCCAACTTCTCTTCCCCGACCAGCTTCAGCTACCACCTCCAAAGCCAACAACGGCCAGTCCAAGCAATGACGAAAAGATAGAAGATCCAATTGGAGTCCGCAGGAAATCCTTGCCCTTGTTGCTGCCAAACAAGACATGTTTCTAGAGGATTTGGATACTATGGATGGCAGAGACCTCATGACGCCAGACAATACAAAGTGGCTTCGAATTTCAGGAGAAGTTATGTGTGCTGACTTTTCACCATGTGTACGTGACAGACCAGCTTGTAAAACAAAGTGGAACCAAATTATACCTAATTACAAACAACTTGCAAATTGCTTTGGAAGGACTGGGAGAAACATACCAAACTTCTAGGACTTGTCTTCCCAGGAGCGGAAGACGAAGGGTCTCCCGAAACAATTCACCCAAGATCTTTTTTATGCCATTAGCAAATGGTATTGCAGTCATCCGCAAATCCAAACCCTCCATGTTTGGAATCTTTTGGCACCGAACAACTCAAACTACCAAGCTCAAGACAATGACCAACATCACGCAGACGATGACAACAGCAAACCGGAGACCGACGACCCCATGGACATGCAAGCGTCGGAACCAACGGAGGAGACAGGAGACACGACCCCGCCACGGTCTGTCGGTCTCTTCATGAGATGTCGTCAGCACAGTCACGTCCAGCGCTGCCATGAAAATCATCCGGTACACCTACGTCTAGACCTTTCAACGGTGTTCCTGTTGGCATCACTCCTCAAGTAACTAGCTCGTTTGACACATCTGCATTCCAACTTAGATGGCATCTAGGGAACACTGCAGTGAGGAAAAAAAGCGTCTCCGGGCATGCTGTGATAGCGGAGGCCACAAAAGCCACAGGAATTGTCATGGCCAACCACATGCAAGACATAGCGGAATCCAATATGAATTTGGAGAGGTAAAAGATTGAGGTGCAACTGAAGTTATTTAGCGAGCAAATGGAATATTAGAGAGAAAAGGATCGGCGGCTTCATCAAAATGCAGTAGCCACTCATGAAAATGCCCGGTTGTCAATTCTCAAGCAAGGAGAGATGGTTAATTGTTTAGCTCAACTGTGGAACATTTTACATAACAGCTTGACTATGACCAGCGGCCCACAAGTGCCGAAGATGCCACAAGCAGCAAGAACTAAAGGACCGACGTTTTTTTTCTCTCCCTACAGTGCTACACCCATGGACGCTTCTACACATGCCTGTTGCCCATCCACTAACGTACGCCAACACACAAGCAACAACAAGTCCCAAGAACATGGCCAAGACAGTGATAGCACTGAGCATGCGGCTACTTGTAATGAAGACACTGAAGAGAATGACATAGCAACTTAGCAAGAGCATCTACGGCACACAGCAACCTACTTCTGCATACTACCTCCGCTGCTCAAAATCGAACAGCATGAGTATACCTATGTATCTCATCTACGACGACCGTTATAATAGTTTGTCGTTGTGTAGTAGTCATCTTCCTTGCACAATTCACCAAAGCAATGATTAGACTTTGAAGTGCAAAAGTGAGTAGCACTGACCACGCATTTCCATTGTTGTTTATGTTATTTCAGATTTAAGCGTATGTTGTACCAAAAAAAATTGAAAAACAAAAAAACAAAAATTAGATTAGGACCACTACTGCATTGGACTTGGTCGTTCATGTCTTCAACATCTCCATTGTAGCTGTAAAGTTGAGCATACTATGGAATGCAAGGAAGCCTTTGAATCACAACAACCGAAGCTTATGTAAAAATTCAGGATTCATACCAAAAGCAAAAGACATGAGCATTCACGTGAAAGCAACAATGCATAGAAATATTAGGAGAGCAATGTCAAATGAACCAAGCTCCACTTCAAAGTGAAGTGACAATCGGAGACTAGAAATGAACCGAACGCACCTGCATCACTCCAGACAATGATGGCGTTGCATCGTTAGATACAATACGAGTGCATTTTGTTTCTCCTGTCCTAAGGTCATTGCTGCGTGCTTTGGGATTCCATTTCCGCCATCGTCATGCCCTGCAGCGTGTAGACCTGCATCGTCATCCACAACTTCACCGTCCAATCCCTTAGTCCAAAGCACCTGCATCAAATTCTCAACTTGCTCATGTGACTGGCTAAGTAGAATATTGTGCAGAATTGCACACGCTATAATTACGTCAGGTAAAAATGCCACGTGCAGCTCTGACTTATTCAATAGCTCCCTGAAAGTTTGTTTTAAAATTCCAAATGTGTTCTCCACAATACATCAACCTCGCCGGAGCTTCTTGTTGAAAAGGTGTTCAGCAACGGAGAGTTGTCTTTTACCACGATTTGGAACCATTAGCCAAGGCAAAACAGGATAACCTGAATTACCAATTAGGTATGCTGAGAAACCTTGCACAATAGCATGATTATCAAATAAGTTGTTGTGCATAGCTAAATCATAGAGTGAAGAGTGTTGTAACATGCGGGCATCATTTAATTTGTTGAGCTGGGCATTCCCAGGTATAGATCAATGAAACACTTGTCACTGTCTACAATTGCCTGACAGTTGATAGTATAACCTTCGGACTTGAAGTAGAAGTAGTCTACTAGTACATGTTTAGGCTTTGCTATTGCGACATGAGTTCCGTCAATGGCTCAAATTACAGCCGGCAACCCACAGAGGCTGAGGAAATTTTCTTGAGTATGGCGGAGATGGTCACTTGTAGGCCACTTCAGTTCATGCATGGATGAGTCATTGGTTGCTAGGACTACTTCTCTCAATATTGCAGAGACAATGCTTTTGCTAATGGCAAACATCTCATTGCATATGAAGAGCGAGGCACCATGAGTAAGTTTGAAAAGGCAGCAGGCAACACGTATGACAACAAGTATTGCCAAATGCCAACCTGTATTTTGTATCTATTTTTTTGGATATAAGGCCTCAATAAATCAGTCAAAGCGAAGACGACGGGCTTTGCCATCTTGAACATTTGAATCCATCTAGTATCATGATACTCATTTAAGAGGAATCGAGAGAACCAGGTGGTTGAACGGGGCTTCACCCAGAACCCAATATCATCCTCAAAAATATTGAACGATGTGTATAGGCAGAAGTTCAGTAAGGCTGTCCGCATACTAGCGTGGGGATCATGAAGAGGTTCTCCTACAGCATCCGCCACGACTCTCGAGACCTCACAGTTGTCTTCTTCTTCCTTAGATGGTGCTGGCAAGTAAATTGCGAGCAGTGCAGAAAGCAGCTAGACGAGCATCCAAGCAGCGAAAATGAGCATAGAATGGGAACTCATTGCGCTCTCCATTATGAAAATGCCAAGGAGGCTAAAATGCCTTGTTAGTAATCTGCACATGAGGAGAAGCAAGCCCACGTACGAATTCCGAATTAATCTTCATTGTAAACAACAGAATGTCCCCGGAAATGGGGGTGATTGCATGAAAGACTAGTACTATTTTGTGTCACACTTGGATTGACGGAGATGTTATCCTCTGTAACTTTCGAAGTATGAATCCAATTAACTTGAAATTTTTATTGGAGACGTCTATCTTGATAGCAATCAGATTCCTTATTTTTCAAAAAAATTTAAAAATCATTTTGTATTTAAATTTAAATTTAGCTAATTTGACACACTTTGCAGTTTAGGGTTTTTAGTATTGGGGAGTACCCAAAATTAATGATCTAAAGCTGAAATTTCTGTGGTACATTCCCACACTAGGAATGCATGCATCTACCAGAGGGAATTTTAAAAAACATTTTTTTATTTCCTCTACGTGCGTGCAAACAAGGCTCTCTTGCAAGCGTACTTCTGAACATTCAAGATGGTTTTAAGATCATTCTTTTGGTGAAATCTCTTTATCATATAGTTCTCTCAAATTTCCAATTTTTAGTTTCTTCAAAAATTCTTTATCCTATTTATTACAAATTAAAACATCAAAACACCTATTTTCATGAAATTTTGCACTTTTCTAGTTCTCCCACTTAGAGAATTTCCCTACACTTTTCCTTCATAGGGTACCTTCTTCTTATGGGTATATACACTAAATATATTTTTCACATTTTTTTAAAATTATTTTTTTAATTTTATAGTACTCCTGAAAAAAACATGAGTACTATGCCAAACGCTACAGAAACCGCACGGTGTTTCATGCAATCACCCATGGATAGTGCTTTTGGTCATGGAAAATGATGCATACCGTAGCTTGCATATCGAAAAACTTTCAAAAAAAAAGGGGGAATCTTAACAGCAACGGAGTAAAGCCAACAAAGAAGAAATTCATGGATGCACATGCCAAATCATGGCCTTCCGTCACAGTTTTCAAACCACGACACCAATATTTGCTTCCAATGCCAACAGAAACAATTATTTAAAATAATTGACATTATTGGTGTGGAAGTTGATGCTCCAAATCTGCGTGGACAGTGGAAAAACCAAACCCGCATGACCTTGTATCCACACATGACTAAACTAAGGAGTTAAAAAAAATATGGAATTCCATGCATTCAGAGGAGGACTTCCAATACATTTGCGAATTGATAAGGTCAAAGGATAGGGAGAAAAAAAACCTGACAATTCGAAGTTGTTCAAAAAGTGAATCAAACGTGGACCTCTAGAAGAAGTGGTCAGAAATGAAACCCTACAATTGGCCGTTGAGAAGCTCACCATTTGTAGGAAACAACCAGGGATGTCAAAGGAAGGAGACAAGACTCGAATGGCTAAACCGTAAATGCCTCTCAAAAGACACAAAACAATCCTTGACACAAGCATCGACAAGGAAGCAACCTCCGCAGACACCGACAAAACACCTTTGTGCCTTCGACTTGGAATCCAGCAACCTATCAATCTAGTGTTGGGGGAACTCTAGCCAAATGCAAATAAACCCCCCAATCACAAAGACAACAAAAAGGGAAAAGATTTCAAGAACATGACAGATTCAAATGCTCCAGCAAAAGCAATTGGCGACGGAAGACAAGTGAGGCAAAGCACTGACATGAGAGTTCTAATGAAAGGCAATTTGGTGTGACCACCCACTACTTCGTAGCAGTTCTATCTGCCTTGCTGGCAGAAAAAACGGACACTGCAAAATACATATCTCCATAGGTGGAAACAGTCTGCCACTACATACCCCCGCACAATACAGATAATTTGACCGAACCCCAGAGCAATATGAAACCACCTAGCCCCCAAAACGTGCAGGATTTTTAGGCTTTGTACCACCACTCTTCCAAAAGGCCAAGTAAGAATGGGCCTATAGTCTCTGTCCTCTAGACAGAGCCAATAAAAAAATAAAAAATAACGACAGAGTTGATAAGCCCTACCTAACACGGATCCCACGCAGCTGGAAATAGTCCTCTCGCTGACGTCGTCCACGTTCAATAATGTTCTTCAAGAGGGACGGCTAAGGGCCTGTTTGCATGATAGGCCGGACCGGACCTCCACCAGGGCCTTGAAGGGTTCACAAGAGACAATTGCCAACCCGATTCTCGATGTAGAGCTCCAGTCCCTCCCTGGCTCTTCCATCCTTATATTTCGGATTTGCAAACCCGCTCTCCTCCCCATCAGCCCGACTTACTAAAAGAAACTAAGATTATCCTCCACATGTCTCCTTGTCTCACGTCATGCAAAATCTCCCTTGATTTTTGTGTTGTTCCATGTTCCCAATCATTACTTTGGAAAGGCGCTACTAATGCAACTCCATTATAATCCCTCTAGAGTTTGGAGGCTTGCACTGGCGTTTGGAGGCTTGTACTGGCGCTTGGAGGCTTGTACTGGAGCTTGAAGACTTGCATTCACTAGTAGAAAATCAGGCCCAATCTGTTGTTTTGGTCGCGTTGATCATCAACAAATTTCTGTTGATCAACAGAAATTTGTTGATGATCAACGTGACCAAAACAACAGATTGGGCCTGATTTTCTACTAGTGATTGAAGCTTGGAATTTAGAGGCCTAGAATTTCGAGTTTAAGCTTGAAGTCTTGAGCTGGTATTGTTGTTGTAATTAAACATGGATGCATTCCAGGGCTGCACTCTGCCTGGTCAATACTTAGTACTACATGTAACCTGTTTGAATTTGAAGTGATGCTGCCCTAGTCAATTACCACTTGTAACCTATTTGATTTTGAAGTGATGCAATTGCATTTGTATACACAGATGTCACTACTAGAAAATGATGTCCAAATCAACAAAAAATGAACAATTTTTTGTTATTTTGGTAGTACAACGTCCAAATCAACAAAATACTCAACAATTTTTTATTTATTTAGACTTACAAAACTTTTAAACAAGTTTTTGTCATTTGGGTAATGTTTATATTCCCACGGTTCAATTCTATGTACAATTTTCATTCAATTTTTAACTTAATCATTCACAATTCTGTGTTTTTGGAACTCAACTGACTTTGGTGACCGTTTTGAAATAGTAAAATACGTTTTTTGAAAAAACTTTGAACTAAGAAAAGTTAGGAAATTAAGCTAACTTTCACCTCCAAAAATCCGTTTGAAAATTGAAGTCTCCAATCAAAAGTTATGAGCAAAATTCAGAGCGGGGTTGAAATGAACTTTTTTGTTGATATTTTTAAGCACCCTCTCTGAATTTTGTCCATAACTTTTAATAGAAAACTTCAAATCTCAAATGGATTTTTGGAGGTGAAAGTAAGCTTAATTTCCTAACTTTTCTTAGTTCAAAGTTTTTCCAAAAAACGTATTTTACTATTTCAAAACGGCCACCAAAGTCTTCTGTTTTTACAAAATAAAAAAATAAATAACAATATAAATGCAATACAAATTCCTCATGTGTCATGTTCACTACCTAGTGGTTTAGTGGTGAGGAAGTGCAGCCCACAACCTCGAGGTCGGGGGATTGAATCCTCTTGGCGGGGTGGTCTGCCTGCGCAATGGCCTGCCATGGCCTGCCTGTGCGGTGGCTTGCGGTGGCCTAAAGTGGCCTAATACATGTGTAGGTGGTGAGGTGGGCATTAACTTTTTTTTCTTTTTAAATAATTATTATAAATAATAATAATAAAAATTAGGCCAAATCAACAAAAAAATCAACAATTTTTTGTTGAACAGTGTCCAAGTCAACTCAACCTTTTGAACAAAAAAAATCAACACTTTCTTGTAAATTTTTTGTTAATTTGGACACATATTTTCTAGTAGTGTGTTGGGTTGTTTGATAGTGACCTAGATTATCATGTTATCATAYTCTGTAATGATTTAGATAATATTCACAAGTCAGAACATTTTGTAAACATTTAGAAGTACTTGAACTTCACAATACCAATATTACTTTATAGTTGACCAACTTGAAAACAAGTTGTAATGAATTGAAGTTTTCAATTTGAATGACCTAAATATGTGTTGGTTGTTATGGGAATATACAAAACTCAAGATCACTATTTAAACTAGAATAGAATTCACCCCTAAATGCCCGAAACATCAGATTATGGTGTTGACAATAATTTAAAGTTGAAACCTTACCAAGTTTTTCAATAGTCTATACTTTAGAAAAAATATTTTTGAAGTTTAGTTTTAGTATCAATAATTCCTTTTTGAATATGAATGATTATGATTTCTCTATTCAAGGTTTTGTGCAACAATGTCCATTGCAAATTTGATTTTTCAATGTTGAGGGCTCTTGAAAATGAGCCTCAAATACACTAGATTGTGGAGAAAGAAACCCATTAGAGTTTATTAAAAAAACATATAAAGTAAATGTTGAGGAGTCATTAATTGATTGAGTTTAGGCATGATACACTAGTAGAAAACAGGCTATTAATAAATGACTGTCCTAAATGACTGAAAATTGTCCACAATGACTTCAAATGAGTCATTGTGGACACTTTTTAGTCATTAAGGATAGTCATTTAGGACATGTTTTTCTACTAGTGATATGCCATTTAACCTCATTTTTTAAGATTAGACATGTAAAAAAAGGATTAAAAGACTTTCAACCATTTTTCCAATTTTAACACCCTCATATTCAAACATTATAATCTTTCAATCTACAAGTGATATCAAGCTGTGTTTTATTTTCCCTTGTGATCTCTAACATGTATAGTTTGAATTTGCACAGTTATAATTCTCAAAAAAAAATTGATAATACTTATCAGTCTGTTGATTTCTTTTTCAAATTAGAGCATATTTTAAGAAGCTCAAAATGGCCTTGGGCATTTAGGGGTTAAAACGTTTGTTCCTAAAACTCACAAATCAATTAAATGTATCAATAAAAGGTTTGAATAACTAATCTAAAATCTGTAAAAGTAATTCAAGAGCTAAAAAAATAAAAGAATACACATGTTCCAAAATTGATTTTTTCAAATTGTAATGTAAAATTGTAAAAGGGACTTTGAATTTGAAAAATCACTAGGTAATATTTTAGATTTGAAAAACATTCTTCATAAAGTACAATCTAATGAAGGGGTTGTTTATACCCATGTTATGTCTTATAATCATTTTTGTTCGGTTATGTAAACATTTTGAGTTTGTTGTACATCATCCTTCCAATATTATTTTTCAAAATATAGTTATGCTTTATTTATATGATGAGCCTTCATTTTAGGCTCAATGTCTTGGCGGAGGTCACCTTCGAATTTGCCACAGTCCTCCTCCCAGCAAGAGAATCCAGGGCAATCTGAGTTTTTTTTATCTAAATAACTTAGATCCATCTCAAAATGATGAAGATGATTGTGAAATGGGAGGGCTTCAAGGGGATACTGTGCTTAGATGAGTATATAAAAAACACCTTGGAATACTTCAGACCTCATGGTTTTGCTTGTTGTGAAAAAAATTGATTGGCTTACATATGGTCTAGTGCTAGTTCAAAGGCTCTTCACAAACCCAGACATGAACATTGGGCACTTGTTTCAGAGAATTGTTTCCAACAAAGAATTAGCCACTCTCGGCAACAATGTCAAGATAAGTTTGAAGGTGTTCGTGGTGATTCCCAAAAAATTTGGGATTATGAAAGAAATATACCTAGAGGGAAAAAAAGCTATTGGGTAATGGATGCAGGAGAGAAGAAGGCAATCAAGGGATTGAAGGGTGCAAATCTGCAATGTATTGTGAAGTTTATGATTACATTGCTAGTTGGTTACCTAACTCTTCTCGATCAACCAATCCCACTAAGCTTATCGATTCATTGAACTCAGTTGATGACCTAGGTATATGATTTTACAAAGCCTACTCTTCAATTATTAGTTTACCTCTCAAATTGTTCATAGAATTGATACAACTTATATTGAGCCCCTTCAGAGATTATCATTCAATTTTCTTACATATATTTAGTTCCCTTCAATATTTTTTTATAGAATTGACATATATTCAAGTGGTGTTTGGATAATAACTTACATTTGTGAATATGTGATTCCTTATATCAAATATGGAACATATGTTTGGAAGAAAAAAAATTTAATTATGCCAGAGTGACATAAGCAACTTTTGACTTGTCAAATTTGTCACAATTCTTACTTCATTTTTATCATATATATATATATATATATATATATATATATATATATATATATATATGCAGATGGTGAAAGAGACCAGTCCCCTGAATCATCGATGTATACTGGCAAACGTCGTCGTAGTTTATCCCAAGGTATCAGATGGTTTAGCATCCATAATGGAAACCAACCGAGAAAAGACAATTGCAACAATGATTGAAAGTGAGGATCGGGCATATGCAAGACAAACTTAGTTACTTGACTTGGAATTGAAAAAGCACAATGACAACATGGCATTAGAGAAATCTTCATTGCAAGCTCAAAAAATTGTTCAAGAGAAGCTTCTAGTCATTGAAGAGAATAAACTACAAGCAAGCAAGGAAACATCTCAAGGGTTCATTGGAGCCCTAATGGCAATTAGCACTACCATTGGGTCCAAAATGCAAGAGTCATAGTTCATTGTTATTTCATGTTTATAATTATATTGTAGTTTTTGCAGATTTAGTGCTATGTGCCTTGTGTTTTGCATTGCCATTGATTTGTTGTGCTATGTTATTTTTTTCCTTCTCATATGAAGGTTTCAAGTTTTCAATATATGATTCTCATTTTTTATTTCATCATTTACATTTGTGCACTATGAATGCAATGCCTCTTCAAGCTCTATGAATTTAGTGGAATGAATTCAAAATTGGATCATCTCTCATGAAAGGGATCACTTGTTTTTCCCCTATTTCTTAACTTCATTTATGTTTATGAGTAAAGCACCTATTAAGTGATATAATGTTGATGCATTTGAATTAATAAAAAATATGTGAAGTTATTGTAGGCAATTTGGTTGAACCAATGATGTGTAGATATGATGATTCAGATTTTGAGAATTAGACCAAACTTCATCTAACTTCTGGAAAAGTTCAATAGAAATTAAAACCTAGCACCTTTAGTCCAAAAATTGGCACATCCTATAATAGACATGTTATCCTTCACTATCCAATATCCATCAAGTTTCAGTAGATTGATGAAAGCATATTGTTGAGTATATTGATGAAGTGAAGATCTCCATAAAAAACCAAGTGAAGATCCTCAAAGATTTTGTACATCAAATAAAATTGACTAAAGATTCTTCATTTGAATATGACATGTGAAAAAATTGTCAAAATACAATCTTTAATGTGTTTGTGAATGAAGGCTTTAAATTCAAATCTTAAAACTCAAGTCTTCCAAAACCAAAATCAAAAACATTTCATTCAAATACAAAGGTAGTGTTAATATGTAAATATGCCTATTGTTGCAGCCCTTCTAAATGCCACAAGTGCTCTATAATGGCATAATTTTATCAACAATGCCTCACCTGTAATAACTCTTCTATTTATTTGTTGCCTGTAACCTTCATCATTATGTCTAGCTAATGAAAGTTCATCATGTGGTATATGTGCTATATCAAGCATGATATTATGTAAAATACATGTTGCATGCATAATACTAGATACCATAGCACAATCAAGCATATACATTGGTCGTTTTAGAATTTGCCATACTAATTTGAGAATACCAAATGATCTTTCTACAGCCATTCGTGTGCTACTGTGCTTGAAATTATATTGATCAAACACACAAATCAATCTATAACCTGGAAGTGGAATCAACATATATGTGGTTTGTGTATACTCAGCATCACTAATCAATAATTCAAGTATGGGAATGCCTTGCAAATACTCTAGCATCATGAACCACACTTGGATAACTTACAATAATGTTCAAAAATCAAGTATCTACATCTACTATGGCTTGTAATATGAAGCTATAGTTTTTATCTTTATCATAAAAATCAGTGGACCTCTCATTACCAGGCAAATCCACTTCAATGTGCGTGACATCTATGGCACCACATATATGGGGGATTCCCCATTTGGATGCAAATCCATCTTTCACCTTCTGTAATTGTTCCCCAACTGGCCAAGTCAAATGATGTTGACCCCTACGAATCTACAATTTAAGGACTTCACAAATCGTGTAGTGACCTCACTAACAGTAGATCTTCCAACTCCAAAGAGTTCCCCTATTGAAAGTAAAGAATCCCCAGTAGCAAGTCTACGGATGGCCATTGTAACTTGCTTTGTAACTTCTAGTTTTTCATTTGGCAATCTATCTAATCCCACTAGAGGCTTGGTTTCAAGGTCATGCTCTACCAATGAACATACATATTGAAATGTAGAGACTGACATTCCGAACATCTCCTTAAAACGTGTTGGATCATCAACCATAATCATGTGGAAAAATTGATTCCACCAATGGATTGTTCAAGGCTTCACATACCATGGCCCCCATTGAATGCTTACCAATTCCCTATAGGTAGGGGGAGTGTCTGATAAAATGCAAATTGTCTCTGCATCTTCCAAAATGACCATGGATGCTATCTTACTACAACTTTTCCGGACATGAGGCAGATTTGAAGTTGCCAAAGTTTTGAAATTGGGAAGACTTACCGAAGGAGCTAAGCGGGATTCTTGGCAGTGACATTTGAGAGCCCATCCAATTGCAGTTGCAGCTCCTGCCATTATACACATAAGCCTTTGCACTTTCATTGCCATAATGTTAAAAAATATCCTTGTTCATGTATGAATGGAGTACTTGATGAATAATGCAAACATATGACTGGAAGGTTGAAGCAGAGTTCCAATGAAATGCTAAACTACCATTTGAGAATATAGGCAAATTAAGAGAGAATGTAGTGTCTAAGTGGAGTATATGCCAATGGTAAATACCACTTGAGAATACAAACAATTTGAGAAAACAGGTCACTTGGAACTAATGAAGAACTAAATCTGATATGGCAGCCTTTACTTGTGTCAAAAGAAAAGGAAAAAATGCCAGGAAGAAAAGGGAGAGAAAAATTGGGAAGGGAGGAGCCAGGGAGTTGATGCCAGGGAGGAAGGGAGAGAAGAATTGGAGCTAGGGAGTTGATGGGAGCCAGGGCATTAGATGAGAAACAAGGCCTCTAGAGGGCTGTTTTAGGCTTGTTCCCCATGCTGTTCTCAATGTAGTGATGGAACGGTTGACTGCTATCAGAAAAATAATTACAAAAAAAAAAAAAAAAAAAAAATTCTTTGATCCTGAAATGAAAATTTTTTTATTTTTATTTTATTTTTACAAAAAAAAAAATTTGACGTGGCAGTTGCTTTGCCACGTTAGGCTGCTGCAGTGCTGCTGTGCCGCAGGAACGCAACAGGGAACTCATAGCCCTACCTTAGCCTCAAAAAACATCTAATGAGAATTGATGGGAGCAAGGAGAGGAATTGAAATTGGAGGTGGGGTTTCATTATTCAAACTCAGTAAATATACATAAGAGCATCTGCAATCCAACCCCAGTATGATGGACAGTATCGGTATAACTAACTTTTGAACAATAAATGATGAGAACTTGAAAATTATCTCATTGGAAGTGCATCCAAAATAACTTGGAGAAGGTATAAAAAAAAAATTCAAAATTAGACATTGGACAAGTACTTCAAAAGCAAAGTAAAAATCTTAATTATAGAGGTCTTAGCAATCACGGTTACCAAAGCAAGATTTAGCCATTGACCCTCTAAAATCTAAATGACATGGTCTTTGTAAGGACTAGATGGTCATGATATTTAACCAAAAAAACAAGGTCATAACCATTTTTATTGTTTACAAGTGCATGTGCAAGGAAGGCCTATTTGCACGAACGTGGAGGACATAGAATAGTGTATTTTTAGATTCCCTTTAGTAGGGACATTTACGCGAACTATAGGAATATACCACAAAAATTTCAGCCAAAAATCATTAGTTCAAACAACTTTTTTGTATTCAAAACCCTAAATTCCAAAATGTGACAAATTAACAAAATTGACTTTTAAATATAAAATGAATTTTTTTAAAATTGAAAAATAAGGGATACAATAACAATCACAACATCTTGAAACAAATTTTTTATTTTGTGCATTGGATTCATTATTCAAAAGTTATAGCAAAGGACAAGAGAGATACTCTCATTGTGACGAAGAAAAGAGCCAATGTTTCTTACAATGACCCTCTTCTCCTTCTCCATTGTGGAGTAAATAGTTCGTGAGGAAGTTTTTACTTGAAGAGAGAGATATTGCCAAGTTGGTGGCCCTCGACGTCTAGGCAGCCTGCTCCACAATGAGCCCACTAATTTTCTCTACAGAGTCTTTGTAGTTTGTACATGCCTTTTGCACCTGGATGATCATGCATTCCAAAATGAATGGCAGCCCTACTCATTTTGGGATTATTACTATAGTAGTAGTAGATCTTGGCCTTGCACATGTTGAAGCACGTAAGTGTAGTCCTACAAACCTTGCAAACTATAGTAGATTTTTGGAAGTAACAACAAAAGAAAACATGATGTATCCAGTCCACTCTGTTTCATTCTTTCTAGAAGCCCTCTTTAGGTAATCACACTTTGGATTTTCACAAGCAAGATGATCGACACAATATGACTTACGAAACTTCATATTCTCGGAGTCGTGAATGTTTGTTGTGACCAACTTCCACCATGGGTGTCTGTCATAACACTTGTCCATTCCCTCCATGTTCTGAGCAGCTAACGAAGACAAAGATGATATATACGTACGGAGGTAACTCAAAGATAACGTCACCATCAAATAATGGTGGGAGAAACTGCACACAATGGTGTTTTACAGCAGACAAATCCATTCCATTGAGGACAATTTGTTTCGAGAGAGATGCATAGTGGCTAGTCTCTTGAAGCATTCCATTATGCTCACTCTTTCCACTAGATGTGGATGCAAGGAGGGGTGTGAAAAGAATGACTGTGAAGGACTATTGGATGGGGTACTGCATTTTGAGTCTTTCTTGGCTTTTGTATCCAATACAGTTTGCACAGGACAGGGTGTTATTTGAAGTCTCAATTGATGAGATTCCCCTTTGGATTTTCTAGACAACTCTACAACAGGATCTAATCTCTCAACTTTCACAGGATGTACAAGCTAGGACACACATAGGTAGGACCAAAAGCACATCACAAGGTCAAAAAGAAGAAATTGCAACTATATTGTAAGGCATATCCATTGTAGACGTAATTGACTATGGACTTAGAATTTTTGTAGCCAGTTGCAACTAGCATAGACAAAAGAAGCCCATGCGCCTAGATTGCCTTATATGACCAAACTTGTAGCAAGTGTTGTTACTCTACAATATGCTATGACATGCATTCAAGAGAAKCCATGTCACACAATGTACTAAGAGCGTCACCAATGGAGGAGCATTATTATTGGCAATAAATTGACTCATTGTGAACCTCTTCGAAAGCCATGCTTGTTGCATGCCAAGTTGGGCACATGGGGTCATGATCTTCTTGTAATAGTGTAGAAAATGCGACACACCATTTCTACTAGAGTGTCTATGAGGCTTGTCTAGTCAAATTATCTACAATAAACTCTTTTTTCATGATGATTGATCTTTGGGCCAATGCTATCATTTTTATTATTACAAAATGTCCTTCGAATAAAATTTGAAAAACCACAAATTTGATATCTATATTTCATTAGCAATTTCAAATTGATCACCATAGACTAGTAGAAAACGCAGAAATTTTAACATAATTCTATTGATTTGGTCGCGTTGTACCGGTCATTGTTCTGTTGATTTCAACAAAAATCTATTAAAACTAACAAATTTTTGTTGAAATCAACAGAACAGTGACTGGTACAACGCGACCAAATCAACAGAATTATGTTAAAATTTCTGCGTTTTCTACTAGTGATATTTTAATAAGCATAATCTTACTAATTCATAAAATTCTTAAAAATAATTTGTAAATTTTGAGGTTTTGATCAACTATTGCAAATTTGCAATTTGACTTTAGATCTTTTTGCAAGCACAAATTAGATTTAAGATGTACAATTTTTTCGCAAATCTTAAAATGTAATATACGTGCACATCTGAATTTGGATGCATTTTTTATAAATTATATAGTATTGTTTCTCCAAAATTTCAATTTTAGTAATTCTTGAAGGACTAGTGATAAATCGTTACATGGCAATCTCTTTGGCACTTGAGGCCATAACACTTTCATTGCTTTTAGGCAATAAAAATTGCATTGAATAAATTTTTCGACCCCCCTCCTACTTTGTATTACTTTAATGTAATAATCCGCTATTTAAGTATTCAAGGACAATGTTTTTTTAGTTTTTTTTAGTTTTTTTTAACTTATGAATATTTCTTGGTGTTTTTCTCCTTACCGAAAAATTACAAGAATGCAAGGTGAATAAATCTTCCACATAGAGAATTCAAGCTCTAATTTTTGGTGAATTAATTTACAATCAAAGTATCTTTATCATATTAAGATATGTAAACCAAATTATATATACTTGAATATTTCTTCAATTTTAAAGTTGAGATACACCCGTAGGCTTGCATTGAAAAAACAACTAAATTTTTAACACTATGATCACATAGATCACACAAATGGTAAAGAATTAAAAATTGACCATTTTTTTTGTGTTTTTTATATGGAGGTAAAAATGAAGATATTATTGTACAATTGTAAAGTTCTACAAAAAAAATTCTATCCTAAAATCTCAATCCCCAAATGGTCAATTTTTGCATTTTGGGTCTCAATGTGCAAATGATCTTTACAAGTTAAATTTGAAGTCTATACCAATCATGTGACCCTTAAGGACAAGATATATTTGTTCATATTCTCTTTCAATTGATAAACAAAAATGAAACATCTTTCCTCAACATAATGAATACATGTCTAAAAGATGAGTTACAAAACCTTAAGGTTTATTGATATAGAATGTTTTGCTTAGATAAACAAACTTTAAATCAACTTTAAGAATTATAATCTATAGCAATCACACTTAGAATTTTATAGCCACAATAAAGGCATTTGAAAAAGAATTAAAACAAAGAGTTAGGAATGGGGGGGTATGAAAAGTATGGGATGATATAACAATTAAAGAATAAAATTTATTTTTGCACCAAAATATTTGGCATAGGTGGATGGAGAGGCCAATACATGAATACATCAAGTAATAAATTAAGCATGCCAATCAAACCTATATTTATCAATCTATGCTATTTCTCACCTTAATTTCAAAGGTAGACTTTCATTTTCTCTTACAAAAGTCAAAATAAAGGCAACATGAATACACATGGCAAAATGACCCAACAAATAAAATAACTACTAAATAATTGATATAAAATTCAAATTTAAGAAAATTATTATTAGAAGCTTTTAAACAAACTTGCATGGATAGGCTTAAATAAATTTGATTTTGAAATTTAAATGTTTGAAACACTCTATTTGAAGCAAATTAAATTAATAAACATTAATTATAGAAAACCATGACAAATCACTTTTAACCCCTAAATGCTCAAAATTGCGTTTTTTGGCAACATAGTGATTTGGGGGAGCTCACTACAAATGTTTATTTTATTTTATTTTTCTTTGAAATTTTCACACAAAATTTTCCCATAGAGTTTTTTTACAGCCCAACAATTTTCATAATTTTTTACTGCATAGTTAAAAAGTTATTGTATGATATGTAATTTTCATTGCTCAATGGGAAGCCAGGGCAACAAAAAAAACTTCTTAAAAAATTATCTTTTTTAAAAATAAAAATTTGAAATTTGTTCTTTAGATTTATATCTAATTAGAAAGCTTTGAATTAATCTATTTTGATCATAGAGTCAAAAGTTATGAGGAGTTTTAGTTTGGAATAGTTTGTTGGTAGTTATTGAATTCGAATCCCCACTCGACAAAAAGGTTTGAAATCCATTATTTAATTCAATAGTTAATATTTTTGGAAAGAAATAAAAACAATACGTGTAAAGTGTTTATTGAAACATTTTAACAATTGGGATTGGCATATTTCAATTCCATAAATAAATTGTTTACAATTTAGTATTTAGAGTAATTTCCTATTTTTTTTTACTTACTATTTTTTTGCTTTATGTTGTACAATCCCAAATGATTTAAAAATTTTCAAGCATGTAAACAACTTGGCTTAAAGGAAGAATCAAAAGAGTAACCAACATTTTGGACATTTTTTCATAAAAATGTGACCTTGTGAAGTGTAGCTACCCAATTTTTTGTAGGGCCAAAAAAATGATTTTTATCAATCCAAACGCTAATATCTTGCAATCTACATTGCGGAAAATTTAGAAATTGTTTCCACATCTTTTCAAACCAATGTGCTACAAGATCCTACAATGATATGTGTAAAAAAATGTTTTTTTCCCTAAAATTTGGTATTTATATTAGAAATGGTAGTTTTGGAGCATTTTTGGTGAAAACATAGTAAAAAACATTTAGGGGTTAAGTATAAAAATCCTTCAAACTATACCACAAACCTTGCTAATGTATTGTTGCCACAAATTTTGACTAATAAAGGTGGACTTGCATACACTTAAAATCAACCATCCCTTGCATATAAGATCCAAAAAATGTTGAAACTAGGTTTACAAAAGTTGCAAGTGGAGAATYGTAATTGTAAGCCTACAAAATTTTCAGGAGAGGCTTGTGAAAAACAGGGACTCAAACATTTGACTTTTCAGAAAACTGTTTTTAACCCCTAAAGGTTTTCGACTATGTTTTCACCAAATCGCTCAAAAACTGCCATTTCTAGGACAAGTACCAAATTATTTTTTTGAAGACTTTTTTGAACACATGTGTCCGTAGGATCTTGTAGTACACTAGTTTGAGAACATGCGGAAAAAATTTCAGGAATTTCCTCCATGTAGATTGCAAGATATTAGCATTTGAATTGGAAAAAAAACTTTTTTTGGCCCTGCGAAAACCGGGCAGCTGTACTTCAATTGGTCACATGTGTATGAAAAAATGCCCAAAATGGTGGTTACTCTTTGGATTCATTTTTGAAGGCAAGCTGGACACATGCTTGAAAATTTTCAGATCATTTGGAATTGTACATCATATAGGAAAAAAATAGTGAGTAGAGAGAAGTAGAAAAGGACTCAAAGTATTAAATTGTAAACTATTTATTTATAGAATTGAAAAATGCCAATCCCAATGGTTAAAATGTTGTAATAAACAATTTACGCCTATAGGTTTTATTTTTTTCCAAACATATTAAAAATTAAATTAAATAATGGATTTCAAACTTTTTTGTAGAGTAAAGATCCTATAACTACCCGCAAACTACTCCAAACTAAAACTCCTCATAACTTTTGACTCAACTATCAAAATAGAATGATTCAAAGCTTTCCATGTATATATAGATTTAGAGAACCAATTTCAAATTTTAATTTTTTTTTTTAAATGATTTTTCAAGAAGTTTTTTTTTTTGCCCGGGCTGCCCGCGCTCCCATGAAAACAACATATCATACCATAACTTTTTAATCATGTAATCAAAAGTTATGAAAATTGTTGTGCCTTAAAGCTACTCCTCGGGCTCATGTTGTGTGAAAATTTCAAAGAAAGAAAAGGAAAACTCCACTTGTAGTGAGCTGCCCAAAAAATCTATAATCCCAAAAAACATGCCTTGGGACTTTAGGGGTTAATGTTGAACTTGAAATTTTGGGTTACTTTAGCTTGTCAACAAGGCCAAGGTACTCTTAAAATCTTATTGTCATAGAACTACATTGAATAGGGGTATTAACTATTAAGGGGACAAAACAATTGAAGGGATTTATTGTGAAAAAGTGTTGATGTTTGAAACATGATGTAAGGTAGGAGGCTCGAACTCCAACTGGGCATTTTGAACCGAACATGACACATAGGTACATTTTTCTCCTTCAATGTACATACTGTGTACATTCTAGGAGGTGGTCGCTTTTAGAGCCCTGTGGCATTTCAACTTCAAAATTTCATAACTAATTCTACAAAACTCCAAAAAATATGAAACAACTTGGGCCAGATGTCATTTCTTCTTGTCTTTAAACCAAAATTTACTGAAAAATATTCCAGAATGTTTTACCTCCTCAAAATTCAGTTTGAGTGCTTAGATGATCGCTTTAAGGACCTCCTACATTATAACCCTAGACACTTGGGTAACTACTGATGTACTACAAAGGTAGATATTTATATAGTGTGAAATGTTGAATAATTAAGATGGGTCCCCTATTCAATGTAGAAACATCGACAAAAAGCAATTCTTGAAAACTCAGAAATTCTTTTCTAATTCCACACAACACGGATTGCACTACGGTAATTTACTTAACTTTGGGAAGCACCCGATTCATAGATTCTGAAATTCTGATCATTACGGGCCTATAATAATGCGCGGAGATATATTCCTTCCAAAGCCTCCTAAGAATAATTCATAGATCAACCGTCCAAGATCTACGCATTTCCAAGACTAACCCTCCAGAGTCCAGACCAAGGCGGACGACGGCGCTACAGTTTCACTTTCAATCTGTTTGTGCAAGGAACAATTTCGTTGTCTGTTTCCTCGATGAATCAATCGCAACTACCATAACTCTGAGTCCGATTTCTCAAGTGAGCTACAAAATCTTGCATTCGGAGACATTTGAATTTCGGTAGCATTCTTAATTTGAGGAGCAGTTCGGTGCGAGCGCAATGGAGGTGACAGTGAAGGCGTTGTACATTTACCCCGTGAAATCATGCCGCGGAATTTCTGTTCCGCACGCTTCTATCGCTCCGACAGGTACTAGTTTAGGGATTGCACTTGTTTTGGAGTTGATTTCATTTGCGCATTTTAGCTGGAATTGAAGACACTGTGTGTTTTGGGGGTTCAAGAAAAGGTATCTGCATTCCAAAATCATATCGGAATGGAGGTTTTCGGCGAAGAAGTACTGTTGGAGTGCTTCGTTTCTATTTTTGATACTGCTGTGTTTTTTCACAGTCGTCAAAAATTGATTCAAAAGTAGAGGCTCCATTAACCGTACAGTGCATGACAGTGCATAGATGCTCCATTGATCATACAGGTGAACTTTGATCTGTGTTAAGTGAAACACTTGACCTGTTGACAATTATTTTTTTGCTACTGATTTCAAACTTACCACAAAATATATGTACAAAAATTGAGTTGACGCAATTTTCTAGATTGTTGTAGGCAAAAGGATCAAAGTTCACCTGAATTGGGAATGGAATCCTCTCCTTTGCTTTATGGTGAATGGAGACTTTGCATTAGTCTTTATCTTTTGATAGGTAGTTTTGGAAGATGTTTTGGATTCTTGAATGATTTTGTATATAATTGATACATTTATGGTTCATTGTTACTTCTCTTTGTAATAAACCCTACAGTAATGGCTAATTGTTCCGGAAAACTTCTTTTGTGGACATTGGGCAGAATTTCCGTTTCTCTTCTTCTGGCTAAAATTTGTGGAGAACGTTTTGCAATCGATTTTTGCTATGATCTCCTCTCGATCTTGTAATGTATGTTGTCCAATTATCGCTCCTGAAAGTTTGCTGATCTATGGGGTTTGAGTTAGAGGCTCTAAATCTGTCTCTTAGGCTAATTTAGTAGAGAGATTGATATTCAATTTTCCAAAGTACAACTATCAGATGAGAGACTTATTGAACCCCATGCATTTCAACATAAAATATATACATATATATAATCGTTTTGATCTGAATATGTCGTCGTGCTTGTATACATATTTTAATCCTACTCCATCGTGAATGCTGAAACGCTAAAAGTGTGGTTTATGAAACTCCTACCGTACAGGGTTTAAGTGGGATCGGCAATGGATGATAGTGAATGCCAATCGGCGGTTCTTGTCGCAGAGAGCTGTGAAGAAGATGGCGCTCATTGAGGTCTCACTACCGGAGGAGGCTCTCGACTCCCGCTGGGGTTCTCTCTCTCCTGACGCAGCTCTTTGTGAGTTTTTGTCGCTTTCATTTTCGATGCTTTCATAAGTCAAGTCTTTCAGTGACATGATCTTTTCTAGGACTGTCAGGAACTCCAATGAAGTGAATACTCTCTCGTTAGCAGGGACTTGGGAAAGGCAGTCAAAGGACATGGTCAAATATATTTGCAAGTTAGTGCTGGTGAAATCCAATCTTAGGATCTTGAAGAGTATGTCGTGGTTGTCCTATTATCAAGATTTTAGTTCTCTTCTCTAACTGCGCTTACTAATCATGATGTTAGTCAAAGTTTTATAAGTCAGAATTCAGTGCTGCACTTTGATCTTGAGCATAAATTTGTGCACTTCTCATTGGTTTCATATAGAGCGGGTTGTTAGTATGAGTCAGATGTGTTATCATGTTGAGGTTCTAATCCTCCTCTCTCCCACAGAGACTTTTGCACATCAGCTTCAAAATCTTGCATTGGAATACGCTGTTGACTCATTCACTAGAATTAATTAATTCAGTTTTTTTTTTTTTTTGGAAGGCATACGAGCACCGGGCATGGAGCCGCTGTATATTCCCCTTGTGCCTCAATATCCTCTGGAGGAGGTCGAGAACGTGACATGTTGGGAGTGGTCAGGAACGGCCCTTTCTGAAGGAGCAGAAGCAGCAGAGTGGTTTACGAAGTATATTGGAAAAACTGCCAGTCTTGTGCGCTTTGACACTGGTAGGCTATACCTTCTATCTATCTACCAATTATTTCATTCAAATGCGAAAACCCCCTCTTGCMAAAGTACGCCTCTTCAATGCATTTAGGRAATGTGTCTTGTGATTTGTGCAGAGAATACTGCGAGATCTACAGACCCGGATTATGCAGTGGGTCATAAGGTTTTATTCAGCGATGGCTATCCGTTCCTTCTTGCGTCACAGGTGAGGCATATGCCCCTCAGTGTTGGATGAGTCACTATTCAAAGGGACAGCCTGCTGATCTGACCCCGGCAATCTCGTTTTGGAAAATTTTCACAATTTTTTGTTCCTGAAGAAGGGCGATTTTTTTGGTGGGCACAGGCTTCTCTAGATGCCGTGAATGAAAAACTTCCTGCTCCGATTCCCATAAATCGCTTTCGCCCCAAGTAAGTCTCTCATGGCCTTCGCATCAGCACAAATCTGTGGATTCTGGACCTACACTGACTACCTTGTTTATTTAATTTGTCACTTTAGGCATTGTCGAGAATCTTGTCTTGTCCTGGGAATTCGCCCTCCTGCATGTGGAGAACGTTTCTTTTCACATTTTCATGAGCGTCATACTCATCAATTGCTGGACCCGGCTTGTAATTTGTAGCATCTTTGTGGACGGCTGTGAGGCTTTTGCTGAAGATAAGTGGGGCACTTTCAAAATTGGCGATCTTCAGTTTCATGGGGTGAAGCTGTGTGCGCGTTGTACGGTACGGTGATGGAACTCAAGTCAACTGGGCTTATTCAACCAAATCTAAACTGAAATAGTCAATTATAGTAACATTTGAATTATCATTCTATTATTCAAATTGCAGTCCTGATATGGATTCCTCTTTCTGTGGATGTATTCTGCTATCCTCCTCAGAACTTCCCAAAAGGTTTATTTCAACATTAAATTCATACATTTCGGGGTTTAAGTGATGACAGTTGGGGATTATGTGATCATTGTGATGCACAATGGATATAGGCGTTGCATCAACCCACTGGTGTCTGCATACATATACAAAGAATGAAGCCGCTTGTCATTGCCAGATGAATTTCCTATGACCTAAAGCGTATGAATACTGCCCGTGATGCTAATGAACTTCATACTAATCGAATGGGCGTTTGCGCTTTAGAAGAGAATAAAAGCTAGAATTTCCAAAAAATCCTAATGTTTGGTCTTCTTTCTCAAGGTCAGTAAAATTTCAATTTCAATTACTCTGGAATTTACATGAATTAGCGGTGCATCAAATGTGCATCTACTGCGCTGTTTGAAGTAGAAGTAGAGGGAAGTTGAGATCCAAGGCAGCAAGAATCCCCAACGAAATTCTGATAGTATTGAAGCTTGGTTGGTGATCACGAAGTTCAATCAGCACTTTCCCTAAAAAAAATTTGACAGTACTTACATGTGGTGATAAAAGAACCTTCAGTGCTGGAAAAGAAGTTCGTGCTTGCTAGTTGATCAGGTGTTAGAACTTGTTGGCATGCCTTACAGATTCCAACGATCAATCAGCAAACAGCTGAATCGGGAAAGGAGCCTACTCTCACGTTGAGATCGTTTCGCAAAGGCACATTTCTGGACATCCCGTCTATGAAAAATGAGGTGATGGATCCAACTTGCTATTGGCAACTCAGCTTCGTTTGTTTTGTTTTGACATAAATACACATCTTTCCTGCAAGATAATGAATGCCCATTTTATTTTCACAAGCTGGTGCTCATTCTCACTTCATTAGATCTGTGATGTGGCAGGTGTTCTTCGGCCAGAATGTTACTTGTGAAAACAAGGGGTTGGCGGTGGATGGGATTGCTCCTGCAGTTCGAGTTGGTGATGTGGTGAGAGTATTGAAAGCCGTTCCCATCCGGGAGATCATGTCGTGAATCAGAGACAATCATTGTCTTCGTGCATTCTGCTCCGATGTTGTAAAGAATTACCGACATCGTGGCAGTAGATTTTAGTGATGTATTTAAATTCAGRTGCAATAGAAGGTGCCATTGATGTGAGCTCTAGCGGGAGAGGAAAATTGTTGCCTTGTAATTTATTCTTGAAGGGCAAAAGTATCGGAAAGTTTTTTTTAGATGTCGGGTAGGTTCTTCTGATGTAAACTTTTACTGTAATTTTTATATCTGTTTTTTGAAGCTGTGGGAATATACTGGCTTTCTAGGGACATAATTCGGATCTCAATGAAGAAAATGCGCTGTTGTTTTGAGCAGAAATAGTCAACTTTAGGTGGCATGATTAAACTGAAGAAAACTCAAATTAATTTTTGCTAAATGGATGGAAGAGTGATGATTGAGAGATATCTAATTTTCCAGAATTGAATAGAGATCTTTTGGGTATAATAAGTAGATATGTTTCAAAGATCAAGTGTCTAGCCATTTCATTAAGTTGGCACACGAAGATGAGTTACACTTCACAAAGCATGACGACAAGTTTTCAAGCTTAGGTTAGTGCCAACAACATTAGAGTAGTCAACTTCTCATTGAAACAAGTGGTAGAAGACCATAACTTTTGATTGGAAGCTTGAAATCCTAAATTAGTTTTTTTAAATGAAATTGGCTTGACTTCACAATTTTTTTAGTTCGAAGTTTAAAAAAAATTCTTCTACTATGCCAAAATGAGGTCCGAAATTCTACTTTGCAATTCCTACATTTTGATAACGAACAATCAAGCTCTCATCTTCAAATTATCCCATACCCTCTAAGGGTTCATGACAGACAATGGATTTCATTATGAAAATGACCTCTTTACCATTATTGACATTTTAGGGGTCTATTTTGTTGTAGTGGAAGAGTTTGAAAAATTTGTAGAAAGAGCTGTTCTTATTTTTATCTAGGTTGCAATGCATCTTACATTTGTGAATTTGCTTGCTTTGGTCATGTTTTTGGTCCTAACTTGTATTCAAAATAGAACCTCTGCACTTTCTCGACAACAAATTCGTAGAAATTTTGCTCATTAACTAATTTACGTTTTATAAGTAAACTTATATACTCATCGCCAGATTGAAATTCCTGCATATCACACCCTCATGCCTACAAATTGATCAATGCAAAGTAATGCAAAGTAATACAAAGTAAATGAATTAACCATAATAATCAATCTCAGCTACTAACTGTAGGCTCCCAGCTGAACAACAATCATACATAAGTTAACCTCGACGCCTTGCATTGAATGTTGTAGCGGTTGGTGTAGAAGGGCGTTGCTGTTCGGTTGTTGCAGTGCAGACTCTGCAGGTTGGCGTTGTCAGGAATTGGTTAATTTGAGGACTTTGAAGCTGTTTTGGGTTGAGAATTTAATGAGACGCTGCATTTGGTGAATTTATTGAATATGTTGTTGTAGTACAGACTCTACAGACTACAGCTTTGGAAGTAATTTGCGATCGCGGTGCCAAATTGTAAGTTTAGATCTAAACCTTGCAGCTGTTTTGGGTTTTCGGGTTTTGGGTTTGGGATTGTATGYCACATATGGCGTAGTAATGTGTTCCTGCAGTACAGACTCTGCAGCTTTGAAAGTAATTTGCACTCGCGGTGACTTATTTACAGGACTTGAAGCTGTTTTGGGTTTTGGTATGGTGTTTGCATAGTACGCCTCATTGGGCGTAGGAAGCTGTGGTACAGAATCTGCAGCTTTGAAAGTAAWTTGCATCCGAGGTCACTAGTTTTAGAGAACTTGAACCTGTTTGGGGTTTTAGGTTGGTGTGCATTTTGGCGTGGTGAAGTGTCGCTGTAGTATGGACAGTGCAACTTTGGAATAGATTTTCAATCGACGACGGAAATTGTAGAGGACTAGGAGTTGTTTGGTGTTTTGGGTTGGTGATTGTATGCTGCATTTGGCGTTGTGCAGACTCTGCAGCKTTGGAAGAAATCTGCGCTGGAGTTCGCGAATTGTAGAGGACTTGAAGCTGYTCCGTGTCTTGGGTTGGTGATTGTRCGCTGTGAGGGAAATTTGTGAAGGAGTTAGGGTTATTTGTGGGYATGGGGGAGAAGCAGGAATTTGAGAAGATGACGATGAGTCCCACGGCAACGGAGGCGCAAGGGTTGAAACCCCAGAAACCGATGCCCTTGTACAAGCGCCGCAAGTGCCAAGTCTGCTGCGGCGTTTGTTTAGTARTCTTAATCGCCCTCGCAGTCGTGGCGATTGCACTGAGTCAGACGATTTTCAAGTTCCGTGATCCCAAGATCTCTCTGGAGGACGTGCGGTTGCAGAACATCTCCCTCAACTTCGACCTGGCGTCCATCTCGACCATATTGGACGTCTCGGTGTCGGCGGACGTGAGGGTGCAGAATCCCAACTATTACGATTTCAGGTACAGTTTTTCCATACCTGTTTTTTTAAAATGGATTAATATAGGTCCATCTACTAATTTTCCACGTTTGGAAGGGTGAGGGTGAGCATTCTCACAGGGGTTCTGTGTTCAAGAACTCGTAACTGCAGTTCACAAGTCACTGGAAATAGAATGTTTTTGTTCCAGAAATCTATCCAGCAGTTTCGATTCCAGAAGTTTTTGAAAACAAGATAATCACCAGTGAGAAATTGGGGGATTTGTGGTACAGAATTATTCTCTTGCTTACAAATCCATTTTCTTTTCAGAGTTTTGCTGGAAATTTGAAAAAAAAAATGGACAAAAATTAGCTGAATTGATATAAGTTATCCCATTTTATTGAATACAGATAGAATAAATTCACTTACTGGAAATGAATGCCTGTTGTATCTGCATCTAGGGAATCTCGCAAAATGAGGTTTTAGGCCACATTTCCAGATTCAAATACACAAGAATTGAATGTCCGAAGACCTCAATTTCGCCACATTGACTGTATTGCATGCACCGTTTTGACATTTACATAGTCTGTTGTGCCGATTGATAGCAGATTAAGTATCATCCACTTCATTGTGCACCAATAGACTAGGATTTCTTCCCCTTCCAGCCCCCTGAATCATTTCATTTCCTCCCATTTTTTAGGGTCCACTCTGCCATTTTGAAGGAGTTGCATCAATTTCAATAAAAGTGTCGATCTATCTCATTAATTTGAATCGCATAAAATGCCATCGCTTTTGATCTTTGAACCGATTTTCATATATAAGGTAGAGGCTTCATTAACCATACAATACATTAGAGTTCCATTGACCGTACATATGAGATTTGCTTTCTACTAAGTGTGAAAGTACTTAATTTATGGGCAATCACTTCAATGCGCGATTGATTTTTTGCTTAATACAAACTAAATGTGCCAAATATAAGATGGTGCAAGTTTCTCGATTATGTAGCCAGGGTTAGGTTCAAACTTCTCCTGTATGGTGTATGGAACCTCTCCCTTACTGCTGTATGGTGAACGGAGACGTGACATCACACTTTGTTCATCTCCCAGCAAAGAATTTTGGTGGATTCACTAGAAGACTGATTCASTCTGATTTTGGTTTTGGGTTGGTGTTTGTAAACTGCATTTGGCGTACTTATGTGTTCCTGAAGTGCAGATTCTGCAGCTTTGGAATTAATTTGCATCCAAGCTCGCACATTTTAGAGGATGGACTTGAAACTGTTTCTAGTATTGGGGTTGGAGATTGTGAATCCACGAATACTCATGTAGAGTTACTTACTTCATCTCCAAGCAGAAGAAATTGGTGGATTCACTAAAAGATTTTGAATTTGATTTTGTAAACTGTGTGCAGGTACAGTGACAGCCGCATGGTGATGTTGTATCATGATGAGGAAGTGGGCGTGATCGAGCTCGGGGCGGGCACTATTCGGTCTCGTAAGACGGTGGATCTGCCTGCGGTCGTCACCGTGCAGGCGGTGAAGCTGCTGTTCAACGCGCTCCAGGACATCGCCTCCAATGTGGCCACCTTCAACGTCAACGCAGTGTTGTCSGGGCGCGTCAACGTGGCCCGCCTTTTCAAGAAGCATGTCACCGCCATCGCCAACTGCACGGCGGATGTGTTTCTTAGTAACTCCACTTTGAGTCGATACGACTGCAAAAAAACAGTCAAGCTCTGACTGTTTCATTGTTCCACCTTTTCAATTGCCAGTTCATGTCAATTCTAGAGCGAGGTTCATATATTCTTACACCAGTGTATGTCAATTCTTACACCAGTTAATGTCCATTTTTGCACCAGTTTATATCCATTCTTACAGCAGTATACATATGTCCTTTCTCACTCCAGTTYATGTCGATTCTTACAGTAGTGTATGYTCATTCTTACACCASTTTATGTCAATCCTTTGACGGTACGTACGAATAGTCMAGTACAAGSTACTGTAATGGCCTTCAGGTCACCTCTAAATATCTTTAAAATATTTCSTTCTTTGGAGGGGACTGAGATTCTTAATTTAGAGTCATTTCACAGCCGTTAATCTTGTGASTAATGGAGGTCGTCTGGACTCGATGAGTTCTGAGTTCCCAGGACATCTCTAAAGTCTCGCAGATTATTTTGGAAGACTGGGTGTGGACTTGATGTGGATTTACAGGTCACCTCTAAACTACTTCTCTCGCTGGAGGGAAACCTCTATAGCAAGGCTTGGTCTGGCCCTCAATACTCAGTCTGTGGAGTAGATTTGGGTTTTTTGCATCATCGCCATTGATTTCAGGGTGTARCCAGGTGCCATGAAGCTTTTTCCATTAAAGTGAAGTTGCACACGAGAGCTTTTAGTTAGGAACAGCGGTTCAATGTGTGGTATACTGAAGTTCAACCAGTCGACTTCTGTTGTTGCATTAATAGTTTTTTATTGACTTTCTTTTATCTGGGCTTTCTTGAAGTTTCTATTGTACTGTACAAGGATTTCACAGACTGTTAGTTCAGCACATACTGTATAAGAAGTTACTGCTTGACGGGACTTTGCAGCTCCAAACCACCTTGTTATAAACTCGATGTTTTTGTTAATATTGGTAATATCTACAAGGTTCTGTGGTCTTGTGATTTCCCAAAACGGTTGTATTGCTTGCTTTTGATTCTGTATCTGTTTCTACTGCATCAATCGATTGAGAAGACTGAGGGGAGTTGCCACGGCAATGCAAGAGCAATGTTGGAGTGCAGAGGTCTGCCTTAACCAACGGGAGTTAGTATATGTGTTGTTAACACTTACTGTCTTTTGCATTTTGGCCCATTTATATTTAGTCACTGGTGCAAACCAGGCCTGAGATGATCAGTGGAGTTCAGCAGCACTTGGTGGAATTGTGCATAATGGTGAACTCCTTGATTCTCTCACTCATGCATTTTTTTTCATTCGTGGGCAGAACTTCCTCAAACAATATTAATCTCTTCATTCATGTTGATCAGACTGTGGCCATGATGATACCTCAAACTGTGGCCATGATGATACCTCAAACTGTGGTTATAACTCTGTTTCGATCGATTTGCGTTTGAGAGGACACTTAGCAAGTTGGTGTACATTTCTGCATGATCATTTACAATAAATTAATGTGCTAAGAACCTTCAGATTTTATTTTATTTTATTTGAAATCACTGTTTGATGCAGTAATTCAAGCATATGGAAGCTTGCAAGCTAGCTCAATGACGTGCACTCTCACTGAGTTATTGCTGCTGCCACTCAAACAAGTCATAAGTTATATGCAACAGAGGTAGTTTCTCCTGTATCCTCCAAACATCCTTGGCCACCGTGGAGGCTTTTTACAGCAATTACTTAATCGAAAAATCAAGACCCCAAGGATTTATGGGAAACGTTATTAAGATGGGGAAAGAAAAACTTTAATATCACCAGCATCAGTGAAGAGCATTGCATTTGCATGCCACAAATATGATGAAGAAAGTCTCACTGATGCACTTTGAGAGACTCTGTAAGCTGCTCTCTCCTTTCCCCACGTAGCTTGTGCACAGATGTGCGTTCTGTCACTGCATTCATTCCTAAAGTTGTGTTAATTGTTATAGTTGCCTGCTCAAAATCTCTAGATATGTTGACATGAGAGCACTCTTTAAAAACAATTTGATGCACATGATTTGCACTTTTGATTTATGGAGTTTGAAAAACTCAAACCTGCTATTAGTCACACAAGGACCAAGTGTCATATTCTTAACCTTTCTCTYGAGGTCGAGGTCAAGGTGCATTGCTTCCACAACATCCTGCAAATTGGCATAAGTTATTTGTGGGTTCTATTTTTGTCATTTTGAATGGTAACATGGCTCTCTACATTACTGAAAACATCTTCGAGGTTCCGTGGTTGAGTGAATCTATTGTTACAAGTATATACCCATAATGGATTAATCCATAGAATCCATGAAATTGTCATTTTGAAGCTCAACTYCAAACATWATAGCCCCAGTTCTACATTCAACTTGTCTCCATGTGAATGGAATAGAGTTTTCRCTATGTTAGGATGRAATACTAGGAAATTTGGGTCCAACCGTGGGGATTGCAATTGGATCTTTCCACCCTACGGCATCTGACACAACAAATTTGTCTTTTCTCTTAGATTGTGATGACAATCGACAAATCTTGCACAAGAAAATCAAATTCATGAAGGAATAGACCTACTTGGGTGTRAAGGGTCTGGCACTCTTTTGTATGTCTTGAATCAGGCTTTGTTAAATCTTGAGTTGTTTCAAACCGTTCTCTTCCCAGCCCCGCAGCAAGTCGAGCATTTTCCTTTACGTTCATCACTAAGTGCAATCCATCCATGATATTGGAGAAAAACTCTTATAATGTAATGTCTGACATCATKCATGATAGTGAATTCTATACATGAAAAACTGTATTCATCGTAATAAGGTGGTGTATGGTTTGACAAATGCACCTGGATAAGAGAATTGACTTGTTCCTCTAGGGTTGTGATCTTGTTTTCCAAGTGATCAAGCCTCTGTTGTATAMTATCTACAATTATAAGAATTTTTTTTGAACTTTTTCCACTTTTATTAGAATACATATAATGAAGTTGAACGATTCATATTGTGGATCTCAAGAATCAAATGTTAATTTATGCAAAAAAACTACTTTTCTTCAAAGAATAATGACTTAAAAAAAGGATGTTCAATGAGCAAATAAAATCTATCTATTTAAGAAGGGTGAGATCTACAATTGCTTTCTAATTTTATGCCAATAGCTTAATGARGTATATATTGGGAAAACCAAACCTACGTATATTGCAAGACAATGTTTTTAGACCTCCTTGACAATCTCCTCATGTTCAAAGTCTTGAGATAGAATCTCATTCCAAAAGACAATGAAAAAGGAAATGTGAAAGACRAGCCCCTTATAAGATATCACATGAYAAGTCATGGAATCAATAGACTAAACAAATAATGTTCTTTTTATAACRTTTARCTCTTTTGTGGTACTCAACACAACCTCAATGGTTGGGTCTTGTTCAATCATATTAATKCAATGACAAATCTTAGAAATGGATCTCCCCCATGCTAATAAAAGACAATATAATAAGATGTAGTCTTGCTCTGCGATTCTCGATTGCTACCTCTCTAAAGTAATGGTCTTTATTAATGTTATCATCTTGTGACTTAGGTCATGATCGTTTGAAATACTTGTGTTCAATAACCTAAGGTAGAAACCTAAATTTATTAAGACATAGTTTCAAGTCTTGTTGATTTCAAAGTCTTCAAATGGAAGCAATGACAAAGATTAATGCTATCTTGAAATAAAAGAATTGTAGTCTTCAACCTCAAACTTRAGGACAAGTTGGTCACTATGGAATTCATCCTTTTGARGTATCATAAGAATCATTTGCTCAAAAAAAATCCAAGAGCACTTATTAAAGTCAAACTAGTATGCAAGACCTTCCCTCTCCATACACAATTCCCAAGGATGAACATCCACACTGACTTCTCTCTTACATAGAAGGATTCTTTGTCATCCATTAGACAACAAAAGTCCACCACACCATTCATGAGTTCATGAAAAATCTGTTGGCGAATCTCGCCAGGCCTCACCTCTAGTTTTCTTGTACCGTTCCTTCTTATCAATGGGAGTCATCCATATGTTTCAACAAAAAAGAATCTGTTGGGGATAGTTCTACTAATTAGCGTCCCAACGTCTCATATATGACCTCTCCAAACTCAAAGATTTCCTTGTTTGACTATTATAATCTTTTCAGCGGTACAGTGAAAGGATTTGTCCTTTTCCCTCTAGCTCCAAACTTGTCTCCACTACCAATTAATACAGTGAGTTTATGTGGATCTTTTTTCAGATGATAGTTTGATTGGAATGAATTGAGAAGGGTCTAGATTTTAGTTTTAGTGAACATGAGCTGGGCGCTCAGGGGTTAAGACATGGGAGCATCGGGTTTTTTTACAACAAAGCAATTTTTAAGCATGCCCTAGATTATCATCCCCATGTAGTTATGCAATCTTATTTGCCCTGTGGAGCTGATCATGCACCTCTTGCTTSAATTGAGCTTGGCATTCTCTCCCCTCCCCAGGCTCTCGAATCATTTGATTGCTTGGCTTCTGTCTCTGCCATAAACCCAAGTTTGCAGTGTCTGAATATTGGGACGTTCCGTGTTAAAATAGGCTCACAAAACTGTTGAACCTTGTAATGTCAATTTCAATTTCATTAAAAGTGGCAGACTGATTTCATGACTTTGACCCTGTTTAGGGTTTGATGCCCCCGACAAAAATCAATACCAGTCTTAATTTTTGTAGCTTTGTTTAGAGAATGCTATAATTTTTGTACCCTATAATTGTGCCAATTTAACAAAATTGATGAATTGTACGGTACATTTTCATCTGAGATCCATGGCTTGTCGGTCACCTGAGAATGGAGCACAGCAATTTGAGTTTTGGCCTCTTGGATCTGAACTGTGCTGTCATGCAACTCCACCTCCAGTGCTTTCACCTGCCAATTCCATGTACAACTTTTCTCCATTCATAAAACAGGGCTTGGCATTAGATAAGAAATTCTTTGCAAATTTGGTCCTTGGGTTCCATGCAATTCTTGATCATCCTTTTATAAAAATGTTACACACTTATTACTCCATAAAATTTGGTGACCTAGGGTGTTTCTGACCATGAAATATTTTACATATCTTATTGTTCCAAATTGAAAGTCCTCCTGACCACTAGTTGTGCTTTTAGTGAATCCAAAGAACTAAACATTTGGAGGCCAAACATGCATAATTATTGAATAACTGGTTTCTATTAGCTGATCAAGTGGGGCATGTCTCTCGTCTACAGCGGCCGTGTTTTCACCAATGGAAGGACTGTGGAAGCTCATCAATTGGGGAAGGCATACACCCTAGAAAAAGTAATGCATTTTGTTTGAAATGTTTGACTGAATTTCACCTGTTTTATTGCTGCCAATTCGGTAAGATGCAGCTTCYTCTGCATTCCCAAGGGTAACCTAATAATTAGGAGAGTCTTTGTCAATTTGCATCTATGTATATTACAAGAAAAAGGGGTGTTTTAAGTGAGTTTTTAAGTGTCATCCTAGACATAAGATTATAAGTAAGGTTGAAGTATTTCTTTCTCATGATATAGTACCACTTACAATAACATTGAATGGTACTAAGATTGTCATCACACCCAACCCTTGTGCCATCATTTTACTTGTATCTTTCTTTCATAACTCATCCACACTACCATGAATGAGGAGAAAGTGGGTGGGTTATAAAGGGGAGATACTAGGATAATGACTGTTGAAAAATTAAAATAGCACATGTGGGTGACCTTTTGCTTGCATAATTGTAGGGGACAAGGATTTCATAGAAACATGCTCTAGAAGCAGCCTCAATTTTTGCTTGCGCTATACCATGACACTTACTTGAAAAAGGGCCTCAAAAAGGGGATCTTTTATGAAGTGGGTGCCAATTGATTTTCTAAAGACCCAATGATGTGGCCCTCTGAGTAGTTGAGGTAGCACATTTGGAAGGGACTGGTGGATTATGGGAGGGTGGAATGGGCCAATAGGACTGCGCACATGGGGGTGCGTGAGCCTTGCCTACGACGTCCCAAGGCAAGAGGCGGGCCCCCACCCCCCATGAACCAGTTCACCCTGACGCAACATCAGGGCAACTGCGTTGGGGGTCTTTTGCCCTGTCCCCTCCGCTAGGGGGGGATTTTTCCAAGGCAAGGGGGTAATTCCAAGGCGGGGGGATAACATAAGTATCACGGCCTCTAATTGAGTCTTTCTTTTTCCCACATTGCATTAGGGTTTTCAAGTCCTTTTTTTATATGTTTATTTGGTTTTAGGATTTAGGGTTTTAGGAAGTATTTGTGTGTGTTCTAAGTTTTTCAGTCTAATTTTCTTTGGATCTTTTACGTTGAATGGAAGGGAAGGCTTTCAAGGTTCTGTCCATCTTAGTTTTAGGGTATAAATTTTTTTTTAATATATATTTAGAGATACTTCTAAAAGGTATTATGGAACCTTCTTCTGTTGCTGAAGTTTTGATCACATGGATGTTGCTTTCAAGGGCAATGAGAACCCTTTTTGATCCTAAATCCATGATTCAAGAGATGTTGAGTCCGGGTGGTGGAACTGGGCTGGAAGTCCATTTTCTTTCACTGTGCTTTTATCTTCTTTCTAGAAAAAAATCCAATCCTCCTCGACTGTTTTGGGTAGAGCCTAGACAAGTTACCCATTGGAACTATATAAAAACTGTAGTGTGGAGATCAACTGATGAATTACACCACAGGAAATTCAAGAAGTTCTATAGGATGAGTTACGGTGCATTTGACAATTTGGTAAACTCAATAATTCTTTTTTTGAGAAGTAGGTGTGTGAATCAAGTGAGGCCACAAATGGAAATTAAAAAAAATTGTGGCATGCGTGATTTCTAGGTTTGCACAGGGTCATAGTCCGGAGCACATGGCAGATCGTTTCAAGATTGGAGCTTCAACTATTAGAAAGTATGTGGACATTGTTTGTAACGTACGTACTTACCGACAGAGACAAATTATTTAGCCAATACATTAGCATTCCAAGTGAAGACCGCCTGCAAAGCATCATTTCTGATTTCGAAGACATAACGGGCTTGCCTAATATTTGTGGAGCAATTGATGGAACACACATACCATTAGCAGAGCATCCAAGTAAGAGAGTGACAGTGGCAGCTAGTGATTTATCCAATAGAAAAAAATTTCATTCTCTTGTTTTGCAAGTTGTTTGTGACTCGAAGAAGATTTTCTAGAATGTGTGTGCTACCCGGAGGAGTGCATGATGGCGGACAATTCAAAATATCTAGTTTGTGCAAAAGTTTGCGTGAACGAGAGATTTTGCAAGAACCGGTGGTTTCAGTTGGAGGTGTCAGGTGTACTCCTTATCTTATTGGAGATGCTACCTATCCCATTCGCACATACTTGATGAAGAATTGGAAGGCCCCAAATGATTACCAAAAAAAAGGTTTGACAATTCTATGAATTCTAGAAGAGTTTTCATTGAGCAAGCATTTGGCACATTGAAAAATAGATGGAGAATTCTAAAGTGCTTTAATTCTAGAGTTGACAAAGCTTCTAGGATTACATTAGCTTGTTATTGGTTACATAATTATTGTGAGATGTTGAACGAGCCAGAGCCTCATGTGGCTAATGCACGTTTATGAGGAGATCCACATGTTGGATTTGGGAATGCTAGATTACCTATACATAGGGAGGGGGAACATGCAAAACGGCAAGGTGAAATCTTTAGACAAAAATTGTTTACTCAATGGGTTATTGAAAACCCTAATGATCAATGAACACAATAAAATGTTACATGCTGTTTATTTATACATGGAATACAAGTGCAAGTATTTATGAACATGAGTATGTATAGAAAAGCATCATTTATTGATGTAATGGAATTTTGAGCACATCAAATCAAACTCAAATCAAATCAAATTCCAGACAAGGTTGGAAAATAAAATTCCAATGCTATGAAGTCATAGTTGTAGATAATGTAAGAGGTGCAAGAGCTACTTAGAAGAGCTTGAGGAGTCCTCGCTCTTCAAAGCTTCTACAAATAAAGTTGCCATCTGTAATTGCCTCCTCATGGCCTTGGATCGACTCTCTTCCTCACTCTCTATTAACTTCTCAGTCATTTGCAACCTCATCTTCTCTACCTCCAAAATACCTTTAGAAAAATTGTTGATGGCCGCGGCAATAGATTCATCTCCGGCTTGCAATTTCTTCTTTCTCTTACCTGCACTCCTGTTGACTTGTCCTTCACATCTTGGTTGGTTCATTGCTTGAGTGCAAGGTGATTGTGAAGAACCAACACCTGCAACGAGAGCGGGAGGAGAATTCGGTTGTGTGCCTTCATCATCACTTAGAACTACATGCTCAGAATGTTGCACCCTAACACCTTAGTCAATACCGTAAGGAACACCATTAATAAGAGCAGTTCCACCAAAAATGTTATTGAAAATTTCATACCACAGTGTCCAGGTTGAAGGAGGCGCTCCTATTTTGTCATGCTTGGTCTTTTCCTCTTGGTAAGTGGACCTCATCTTCTCCCACTTGTGTTGAGTTTGTTGCCATGAATGTTGCAGTTCTTCAGGAAATTGTGTGTTGAGTTGCGCCACAAAGGACTCCCAATTCTCTTTTTTGAAAGGCTTCCGGTCGTATTCCCAATACTTCTCCTCACATAAGCTGACCAAAAACTTCAATGTGCCTTCCGTCCACTCCCTCCTCAAATTAACACCCGACCTTTTATCTCCAGTCCCCTAAGAACTTTCCCCCCACACCATAAATCATAAGAGCCATTAGGCCTCCTTCCTTAGGAATAGCCATAATGAATGAAATAAAAAAACCTTAAAACATGTAAGGAAATAAATAAATCAAAACGTCAACCCTTCAAATGCTTGCTGTTTTCAATAGCACACAAAACCACAAGTATCCTAGGGAGAGAGACATCTTGCAACTTAATGGCATACATTCTTCAAGTTAAAGCTCACTCCTAGGGAAGCCCAGTTATCTCGCAAGGAAGGAGGGTTAACTCCGAGTTAAAAAAGGGGGTGAAAACGCCGTGAGGGCTATTGGTCTCACAGTTTATGAGCCCACCCTCATGAGCCCTGCCTGCGGCTCAACCAGCTTTTTCGGCCCTTACCTGCGACTTCAAACGCCTCCGTTTGCCCTCATGTGCGTAGGCCTAATGTCTGCAGCCAAACCGTGCGGGCCCCCGCTACTCAACGCAAGCTGTTGAACAACTTCATCAAACGCCTTTGCAAAAGAGACCTCTTTGCCGTGATGATTGACAGCAAACCAAAATGGGAGGCTTCCAGACCCGATGCTGGCTTCATCTTTCAACCTCCCTGACTTCTTCCACCGACGCGACGTCACTTGGGTGCCTCCTCTTGCTAAGTCCAGCCGCAAGCGGCTCCCTACTTCTCCCTGTACTAGGCACTCTTGCTGGTCCCTTCTTGTGTCTGTCAGTCCAATTCCTTTTTGGGTGTGGTCGTGTTGTTTATTTCCTCCCAGGCCACCTGTGGCTGGGAGTCTTGTACTTTATTTTTGCAATGAAATTCCATTTCATTTGTGTCAAAAAAAAAAAAAAAAAAATGCTCATCCAACTTTTCCAACTCTATAATTATGCAATTTGAGTTAGTTTGAGGTAGAATATCTTTTAATGCAAACATGGGAGGGCCCATGTGGCAAGTTAACCATGGTCTTCACCATATCTTTGTCTTATTTTGTTATTTTGCAAGGCCAATAAAATATTCCAAATTGTCCAGCAAGAGCATAAAATTTCAAAGGCCATGAAAGTGCAAGATATTGTAAAGGTTTGATTGGGGGCACATTATTAATTGCCTCCACTAGCCCATCTCCTCTATAAGTCCAATGGATTGCTTTGATAACAAACCCATTCGGGATGCTATAAAGTATACAATACCAATATTTCATGACCAGAAAAGCAAATAAAATAGGTTGACTTTCCTAGTCTACAATAAAATATTCTATCTATTATATTACAAGTAGAACTCTTAGTGCATGGTGCCAGGACTATGCAYTAAGARAGGTTTCAGTATATATGTAGAGAGGTGTAATATGGTCCACCTAACTAACGTCGGCTCTTACTATACTACATTTTCAGAAAAGTGCTTGAAATGGGGCCCACCTATTAATTGCATAATTGACAATTATGTACTAAGAGACTAACTTATTGCACTAATAATGCAATAAAACAAGTTTTATGTGGAAGAGCATTGCCACTTATTGCCGCCCAAATTGGCTGGCCTCGGCTAGGGCATGCCCGGACTCCAGCACATGCCCCACCACAAACGTGGCCAAGCAAAGGAAGGAGCCAGGTCACACCAAAAGTGTCAATGGAAACCACATGCCCCCTTCCCCTCCAAGCGTGTTGACTTAGTAGGTTTAAGGTGTTGGCTCATATTTTGGCATGCTTCCATATTACTTGATCTTGTCGGTTTGTGGACGCTTCAAATTCAGTGACAAAATAAAATTGTGCTTGAGGCGTGCTTCTCAAGCACACTTCAACAAATTTTTTCTTTTTCTTTTTTAAATTCAAGTTTTTATAAATGTATTTTGTGCATATTCTTACTTATATGTATTTACAACTTGTAGCATTTGAAATATTTATTTATTTGTATCTCATAGATTATATTTTTGTCTACATAGAAAGCTTTCATTGATTCCATTTGGATTAGTGATGTAAGAGTCATGGAGCATCTTGTCTTGGAGACAATTACAAGATTGTTTCAAGAAAAAACACTACTAGGATTCATTTTTTAATTCAATATTAAAAAATTTTAAACAAAAAGTTACCCAATTTTAACTTTCATTGTTAGAACAATCCCACCATTGGTATCAATGTGTTCTAATTCCATCTTAATGCCATATTTAACTACTTTTGGACTTTGCAAAGTCCAAAATTGGTAAAGGGACATCTAAGACAATTGTAGACTTTGACTTCTGTAGATTTTATGAATCTAGAAATGATATAGATTTTGGACTAGGTGGTTTGAAAAATGTACAACAGGTTTAGATTTTAGATATCTATGACATCCGGAGATCTCCGGATGGACAAAGTCCAAAATTCCATTAAAAGTCCAAAAGTAGTTAAATATGGCATACTGTTAGAGCTATTAATAATTTAGTTTTTTCTTCTTCCACATCCTTTCTTGTACTTAAAATATTTTTGGAGAATTAAAATCATGTCTTTTTTTACTTTTGATTTTTTCTTTATTTTTAGACCAATTCTTTAAGATAAAGAAATTTAAATCAAAATGTATAATGCAAAAAAAAAAGCCCAGAAGGTTCAGGGCTTGGGCCACCCATTTCCCCAGCTGAGTTGCAGGGAATGGGTGGAGATGCTCTAAAATACTATAGAAGGGAYCAATTTAGAAGATTTCAGATGTCATCTAATAAAACTGCTGCTGCAACAAACTCTTCAATCAGTGAGTGACATGATGGTTTAATAAGGCCAAATATTTCTGTGAGACAACACTTATGTGGATTATCATGATTAATTTTATTAATAGGACTGAGTTGATATTCATGTGTTATTTGGGCAGTACAAATTCATTCAGTTCACATGTGTTGAGCTGAAGGTGATGCTGACTTGTTGGTTCATCCCCAGTCACAAGTAACTTACAGTACCTTACACTCAAATCAGGGAATGACCATAGGAGGCATCGCCATGAGAGAAATGGGTGTGTGTTAAGGTAGGTGAACCCAATACCAACCATTGACCTAATACCACCCAAATGTAGGACTCTTGTTGATTTTAGGATGAAAATCTATGCCATAAGTACATGCCTTAACTTCATGACAAGGGAAGTTAAGGCATGTATCACTGTCATAAATTCTCACTCTAGAATCAATGACAACCTTACATTTGGGTGGTATTAGGTCAATGGTTGGTATTGGGTTCACCTACCTTAGTCCTAGTAGTATAGTCCATGTGTATAGTACTAGAAATATGCGTGTACTAGAAATATGTGTGTACATCGAGGTGTATAGTACTAGAAATACATGTGTTTTCAGCAAAATTTTAGTAAGAACACTTGTTTCAAGTCATTATTTTTAGGAATTATAAAAACTAGGACCATACTTAAAACACACCTTTCTCTTGTGGTGCAATTACAGTATCTCTAAACAACACCTTCAATGCACAACCTCAATTCACTCCTCACTAGTTTTTTTTTTTTTTTTTCGTTACCTTTATGAAGTGTCAAAGTAGTGATATAATACATTATAGTAGTGCTCCAAATCTCAATATTCATCCACATATTGGAGAGGAAATATCACATGTCCATAAATATGTTGCCATCCGCAATCTGACAATTTCATCCAAGATTTTTTTAATTTTAATTTTCTAGAAAAAAACTTTATGGTTTGTTGCCATCTTTTAGCCAAATTAAATTTCCCTCATGCAACTTGACACAATGTGCCAAAAAGAGGCGTCCCACCACCTGGTTTGCATTAGTTCCCCCTTCTCTCTCCAAAACATCACAGGCCGTTGATTTTTTTCTTACCCCCCCCCCTTCCCTGCCGTTGATCTTGATACAGATACTAATACCGGAATATGAATACTGGGATATGAATATCGGGATATGGTATGGATACGGATACGATACGCATACAAATATGGATTCAATAAGGATACAAATACGGATACGGATACAGATATGGAAAGAATACCAAAACAAATTAACCCATATTGATTGTCATGTAAGTTTTTTTTCAAAATATAAGAGTGGGGGTACTCGGGTTTCCAAATTGTTTTCACATTGGATTATTTTTCATGCCCCCCAAAAAAAATTGAAGGGGTTATGAAAAAAAATCCAATCTGAATCTTTTGGGTACATTGTACCCAAAAAGATTGTACCTAAAAACAATGTACCCAAAAAAAGGCAGTCACTGCCTACCCCCGAATTATGCAATTTGACACTATAAGCCATAAAACCCCATGCTCTTCAATGCACTCCTCCATAAATTGCTACATTAGAATTTGAAGGTTAACAATGTATTGAAAAGTGCATTGAAGAGTGAATTGAGGTTGTGCATGCACTCAATATGYCCTAAGTGAGTCTAGTTGGATGGAATGTAGTCATCAAGCTTTTGAGGAAAGTAGATTTTGGTTTGAGAAGAGTTGAGAAGAAAAGAAAATCTTCATTTTTTTAAAGTTTTGTTATGATTCCATCTTCACAWGAGCTAATTCAAAATACTTTCAATACAAAAATTATAAAGCACTGAGTGAACAATTTAACTAGTTACATTAACCCTTAAAAGACTAACCTATCACCGCAGGCGAAGGCGGGGTGCAATATGTAGTGCTTGACCGAGGGGAAAAACACTCTTCACGCACATGTTTAGCTTTGGATAAATTGTACAAACCAATACCTCATGCTACCCATTCAAAAATTGCGAGAAGGACAGTGTGGCACAAAACACTTTCATGTGAAAATCTTTGCTATCTTTGTAGAATTAGGGATACCTAAAAATATGGAAGCAATTAAAAACACTAAATTTGACTTCCCATGTTGATTGACGTATGTGTGGTCACTTTCAGAAAAGGAACAGATGAAAATTAGTGATTGTATGCTCACGAGCGAGTTTTTTGTCATCGAAAGGACAATAAACGTCCATGGCGTCGTTTAAGGGTTAATAATGGATTATTGGCACAATTTGGCATTTGCAAACAATAAATATTAAATCGTAGAACCCGCACCTAATTTTGAGAACATTCTAATTTCATAGAAAATGTGGTTGCTCTAAATTCAACAAACTTACTACTGAAAATACTTATTTTTTGTTAGAATATAGCTAAACTTTGTGGAATTTGTAATAAGTTATTGGTTTTATGTCAATGGCTTCATGTATGTTCCCACTTGGCCTTATAAGTGGAATCAGTATCGTCCATTGTTATGTCATAATCTAGGCTCGCATTCCCACCTGTGTTGCTTACTAATTGCTGAGCGTAGCTCGAATGTGTAGTGGTAAATAATGTGTAGAATTGGAGTGTTTTCCAAGGTAGAGTCTGTTATAAAAGCATGCATGGCCTAAAAGCGATCATGAAACTCACATACGTTTTGTACCTTCAATGCACCAAAGGGTTCATATGAGGAGTTGGTTGCTTTCAATGACCACTGCRTTTCAATTTCAAAAATTTGTAACTAATTCCTTCAAGTTCCAAAAAATATGATACTAYTTGTGTTAAATGCCAATTCCATTTTTCTTCCTACAAAAAGTTCACTGAAATTTATCATTGCATCCAAATCAATATGAAGACAAAYATTTGTCACTATTGCATACTTCAGTATTTCATTCTTTTTCTACGTCAAATACCAAAAAACACCATGTTGTRTCCAAAACCAGACTTTCTAGATTGAGAGTACATTGTATTAGCACGTGAGTATAGAATCTATGAGCGCGTGAGTCTAGGAGTCTATATTATAGATACCTTCCATGGTTGTAGGTGTCTATGTTATAGGTACGTTTGTTATAGTCTCTTCCTATATTATAGTGTGTTTTTGTTATAAATACATATGTTATAACACCTTCAAATGGTTGTAGGTACAGACCTACAATTAGGTTCAAGGCTTGTAGGCTCATGTCTCTCAGGATGTCTCTGTGCTCACACGTTAGCATTGTTGATATGATACCACCTATAAGCATCTATACTCCAACTTTGTGACCCTCCAAAACAAAAAAAAATATCTATTTTTGTCTCTATGGAATCAAAACTTGAGAATATTTTCATTAGAAACACACYAAAAAAAATAATGTAAAATAAATGCAAAACAATAAATCTAAAATTTGGACATTGCATATTAACAACACTCCTAYCCCCCTCCAATGCAAGATGTATTGAATATAGTGCCCCCTCAAAAAAATTCTAAAGTTTGTTGTTGATTCAATAGATTTGTATGATTTGCCAAGCCAATAAAAACTTTTAGAATATTTTGAGGAAGACACTATTTCCTTGTGGCTTGCATCAGAAGACTTTTRGGATTGTTTTATCATATAATGTCAAAATTTAGAAAATTTCACATTTACTTTATGTGGTTTTAAAATTGCTTTCTATGAAAACATTCTCTATTTTAGATTTTTGTAAATAATATGGTTTTTAATACCATTTTGAGGGTTAAAAGTGGAGATTCTCTAAGACGCTAACATGATAACTTTGGCCACGTAATGCAACAACACTTGAATGAGTTTGAATGAGTTTGAATGAGTTTGAATGAGTTTTTGAGCATGATTTTTCATGTTTGATCATAAAAGCTTTAATTGGTCTTGTTGATATTTACAAGGGCATTTTAGAATGTAGTATTTGGATTTTGTAAGAATAAACTATAATTTTTCAAAGTGTTGAAGTAGGCGGTSTATCTCAAATCAAACCTAGACTCTCATGTATGGAGGTTGTATATTTTTGGAGATGGAAATGTGTTGATACCTTACCCCCAAATTGCCTGAGGCACCAAAATTTGATGTTGACAATACTTTGAAGTGAAATAAAACCAAACCAAGTTGCTATTTTTAGTAGTTATATATTTTTGAAAAATTTACTTTTGAAGTCTACTTTTAGCATCAATAAATCCAATCTTGAAAATAATTGATTGTGATTTTTTTATTCAAGATTTTGTGTAAGGATGTGCATTGTAAATCTTGATTTTCTAGTATTGAGGACTCTGGGAAATGATTATGAGCCTCAAGTACACTAGCCTCTTGGAGAAAAAATCACATTAGAAATTCATTTAAAAGAATTGTAGAGTAGATTTTGAAAACGCATAAATTTATTGGGTTTATGCATGTTTAGGCCCTTTAACCTTATATTTTTTTGGTGACCAATTTTTTAAATTTGACATGTTAATTTGACATGTGAAAAGAGGATTGAACGACTTCAAATTGCTTTTGCAATTTTACCACCCTCATGATCAAATATTATAATCTTTCAATCCATAAGTAATGTTGTTGTGTTTTTTTTTCCTATGTGATCTTTAACCCCTAAAGTTCCTTGATTATGTTCTCACCCAAAATGCTTCAAAACTGCCATTTCTAGTATAAGTACCAAATTTTTGAAAAATATCATTTTTTGACACATGTAACCATAGGATCTTGTAGTACTCTAATTTGAGAATATGTGGAAAAATTTCAGAAATTTCCACCATGTAGATTGCAAGATATTAGCATTTGAAGTGGCAAAAATCCTTTTTTGGGCCCTGCAAAAAACCAAGCAGCTGCACTTCACAAGGTCATATCATTATGAAAAAATGTCCAAAATGGTTGTCCTTCTTTGGATCCATTCTCCAGGGCAAGTTGGCTACATACATGAAAATTTTCAGATCATTTGGAGTTGTACAACATATAGGAAAAAACATAGTAAGTAGAAAGAAATAGAGAATGATTCATAATTCTAAATTGTTAATAAATTAGTTATAAAATTAAAAAAACTCCAATCCAAACGGTTGAATTGTTGTAATAATCAATCTACATCGAATAGCATTCTTTTTTTTCAAAAATATTGAAATTTCAGTAAAATAAAGGACTTCAAAGTTCTTTTTGGTGTAGGGATTCAATAACTGCCCTCAAACTAAAAAGCCTCATAACTTTCATCTTAACTATTGAAATGCAATGATTCAAAGGCTTTTTAAGTACATATAAATCTGAAGAACAAATTCCAAATTTTTATTTCTTAAAAAAGTGATTTATTCAGATCTGCCCGGATTGCCCGAGTTGAGAAACAAACAACATATTATGCAATAACTTTTTACTCATATTTTCGAATGTCATGAAATTTGTGCATATGAAAGATATTCCTCATCCCTACATCCTATAAAAATTTCAGCCCAAAATATGCAAAACTCCAGTCACACGTACCTGCCCAAAATTTCTATGTTGCCAAAAAACGCATGTTGGTCCTTTAGGAGTTAACATGCCTACTTTGAATTTGCATGATTACAATTTAAAAAATTGATAAAACTTATCAAAATGTTGGCTACTTTTTTGTTGCATTTAGAGCAAATTCCTAGAAGCTCAAAAAATGCCTAGGGGTTAATTAGGGGTTAATTAGGGGTTAATCAGGGGTTAATTGACGGACAAGAGCACCTGTGCTGAGAAAGAATCGGTCGGTTGCTCACACGAACGACAACCTTTCTGCTTCTTTTTCTTTCGTCTTCTTCGTCTTGGAGCTTGACTGAGTAGGTCCCTCTGTCTGCATCGAAATTTGTGCAGCTCGTCCAGAGCTTGTACGCAAGTTGTTCATTGAATCGATCAGAATGCGCATCAATTCCGTTGTCGTAGCTGGACTATGAAATTAGAGGTACTATTATATTTACTGCTTGTGTGTGTTTGAATTCTTGGTTGGAATGAAAGAGAAACGGGACAGCAAAAATATTGGAAAAGAATGGAAATTTCTGCTCGACATRTGTGTAGCGGGATGCGTTTTGGTACAATTTGGTTTGTGGGTTGCACTTGGGAAATGAAAGTGTCCAATTTCGGAGCTGAGTGTCATTGAATTGGCTATGAACGATGGTGAGTTTGGTTGAAGGCACGGACATTTTTCTTTGCTTGGACGGTGCGTTCCATGGGAAAGAGCATTGGATGTTTTGTCCAAGAAGATTAAACTTTTGAGAGACGCTTCAAGTACATCGCAAGAATAGATATTTTTTCCCTTTGTTTGTGACGTTTCTTGACACGTTTGTTTGTGTGTGTTTGCGTTCATCGTTGCATTGTGCTTGTAGGTTGACGGTAGTAGCACAAGCAATGCAGGGGTATGAGGGCGCCTGTCGGATAGGGATCGCCTTCTCAAGTGAGAATTCAGTGAGACCCATCTTGGGTCATTTGAGGTGGGAAATTCTTGATTGGGATTGTGCCGAAAATTGATTGTTATTATCAGAGACCGAAAACTGTCGATTGTATTTTTTTGTTATGACCCCAAAACAAAGGTGCACTCGTGAAGAGTATCCCAAAAAATGGGAATGTTAAAATCCCTAGAAAATATTAGTTGTACTTTCACATATTAATGTGAAGCAAAAAAAATGGGGATAATAATTTCACGTTCCATAATAATGTGAACCAAAAAAGAATGGAAATGTTTGGATGGTTCAAGGCCACTAATTTCACGTTCCATAATAATGTGAACCAAAAGAAAAGGTTTCATGGGCGGTCGTTTTTTGTAATAATGTTCCCAAAAATAAATGAGAATGTTCTCATTAATAGTATCCTTGTGTTTAAAAATTCCTTTGCGGATTTAAAGTTTAAAATTCCAACCGGGAGTTAGAGAGTGTAGGGTTGTTGAAGGGATAGGGTTTAGGGTTTAGGGTTGCAAGGATAGAGAGTGATTCTCTTGCTATTGACGCTGTTTGTGTGCATTTTCCTGTGCAACGTGCTTGCAGATTGAAGCACAAGCAATGCAGGGGAACGAGCATGCCTGTTGGKCAGGGATCCACATCGCCTTCATGACACCACAGTTCWGTGAGGTCCATATTACCAAATCGCTCGAGAGGAACTTCTAGTGAATTTTCCAGAATAGGGAGTTACTCCTTTGCTCTTGACACCATGTTTGTTGGATGTTATTCTGCGCAACGTTTCTTGACACTGTTTGTTTTGCATTTTCCTGTGCAATGTGCTTGCAGGGACCAACATCGCCTTCATGACGTGACGCTCCGTGAGGTCCAGATTGGCTTGAGGTTCAGATTGGGGCATTTGTTGTGCACATGATGGGGAAGTGTAAAGTGCACGTCGGCAAGATCCCACGCTCGTCCACAGGGATGGATCTGGTGGAATTGCTGGAGAGGTTCGTGGGCAAAGGGATGATCTACTGCGTCAACATCATCTCCGACCCCCAGACTTGCGAGTCCAAAGGCTTTGGCTTCGTGACTTTCAACACGGAGAAAGCGGCGGAGCGAGCAGCCATGATGGGAGAGAATGGGCACCTGGTTTTGCTCAACAGCAAACTCCGAGTCACCCTGGCCGAGCGTAATATAATCAAGCGGCCTCGGCATTCTATCACAACTTGGGAAGATGTACTCCTCGTCCACTTTCTCATCCTTCTGCCCACAATGTTTCAGTCGCTTTCGTTTCTGACTGACGAGCCATTTTTTTTTTCCTGCAACCCCTCCAGGACCGACGATTCATGGTTTGAAATTACTGTCCAGGGATCCCTTGTTGAGCACCCTCTGAATCTGCATGAAAAGGAATCCCTGACACCTTGTCTTGCAAACTTGAGGTCATTTGAAGGGGTGAGAGGTCTTTAAGTCAATGAGTTGATGTCAATGTTTTCTCATGTGAGAGAATGCCGGAGTTTGAATTGTGCTCTGATTTTGGCATGGCTTTGGTCTGACAACTCTACTTGGCGCTGTTCCTCAAAAAGTGCCATGCAAAGTATGCCCATTGTGGTCCTTTAGGGGTTATTTTATGCCAGTTTTCACTAACGGTTCTTCGTGTGCCGGGCTTTTTATCAGGGCAAGCTGTACTTGAGCTCTCTCGTCTCTGAAACTGTTGCAAATTGGCAGTGGTCCTCAAGCTCGAACTTGACCACAGAGTTTGCCTTTGACACCCGAAAAGTGCAGTTTATGGTTGATGTCGTGCACAATGCTGACAAGCATCATTACAAAATGGAAACCGAGTTTGAAGAGATCGAGAGTGTAAAGCTTGTTGCTGTGCAGGGAGCCCCTACTCGAGCATTATTACTGCAGGTATGAATCAACCTCACCTTGTGAACACTTGGTGATTTCTTTGTACTTAGTGACATGCAGGCCTACTACATGCTTGGCAATTTTTTTCTCACATTCATTTATCAGTATTGGGAGAGATGCTCTTGTCTTGGTTGTATCAAGGGATTGTATGCCGGTATTACTGACTAGACACGTTATGCACATGTAAGACTGGATACTGGACTTGAACCTTTTGACTCTCTTTTGTAAAATCGTTGTTATGTTTTCATAAGAAAAAGATGTCAGCTCTTTCTACGTATGTATTGCTTCTGAGTTCATCTTTGGTGATTTGTGATAAGAAAAGTTCGAGAACGTTGATAGGAAGGAATAGAGTAAGGACTGAATTTAGAGATGTCCCTCCCACCCGCTCACTGTAGTCTCATTGCTTTGCTGTTTTGTGATCAATCTAATATGGCGTCGGGATGATATGGTGGATGATGACATTCATGCCAAAGCGTCGGCTTGGTATCATGCCACTTACCATCCCGACCATATCAAGGTTTCTGCAATTGGGAGACGGGAGGTCCACCTCTTGAGTTTCCCCTGGGCTGTTTATGATGTGCTTCTCCAGATCAAAAAATCTGCTACCGGTAGCAGGTCCCATGACATGGCCGACCCTATTCACTGTAGCTCCGTTGTCAGTGGTTAGCAGGAACAAATCGCTCATTGAACTTGTCCATGACAGTTGACTGAGATTCAACTCTTTCATTCTTGAAACTGAAGACGTGGGAGGATCTGCGTTAACGAAGGTCTTGCAGAGTTGCAGCATCTGAGACACCCTGATTCTTCGTTGATTAAGGAGTTGGGACAAGCTGTAGGTAAGCTTAGGTCGTTTCAAAAATGCTAAGCGGCTGCTTACTGTTACTGCACCTTGGTTGAACTTCAATTTTGTCAGCCATATACAGAGTCTGATTCTCTGATTTAAGAGATTATCAGCATTTGCCAGTGCACTCTGTAAATTTTGGAAGAGCTGGTACCTGGCTCATGATTAGGAGGCTTCAATACTGGAAGGAGGTAATGTTTTATATAGCCACTGCTTTTGACTTTCAGGCCTAAATTTTTCATTGGTCTCCGTTATGTGAAAGGTATACTGGTGAATTTGGATCTGTACAGTAAATCCGGACGACTGGCTCCTGTGTCAGCCTGTAAGTTATGGTTTGTACTTTGTACTTGTGAATCAGAGCAGGCGATTTATTGACCATCATGATTTGCGACCAGCATCCAAGGCAGCTGAGAGGGGTCAGGTGTTCATTAGTACAACTGAAGGGCTCTTTGTGCAGTGACTTATGTCAAGCTCTACGTTAACTTTTCTGCAGTCTTTTTGAGCAATTTTGCTTTGAGTTTCTGTTCTTAGGAAGGTACTAGAGGCTGTCTGCTCRCATTTGTCTACTACCGGTAAGTTATCACATTGAATCAGGACTTGTCCAACTGCTGATGTCAAAGCAATTTGGAGATGACAAAAAGTTGTACGAGAGAATTCCGGACTTCCTATGTAGGCTTCATAGAGCAAACTTGGCCCCTATTTTGTAGCCCTGACTCCCCCATTGTAATGTWTACAGTAATGTTCACTCATCTCACATGTTCCAGCTTTTTATCTTTGATTGCCGGTATGCAGCAGAAAATAAAACATTACACCAATGTGGCATAACATTGTATAACCAGGAAGTGGTCCTCCTCATGCTGGGAAGGTATTATGTTTAGGGCAATGCCCGAGAAGGAGGGCATTGCGTGCAAAAAGGGTCGACGAGGAGGGCAAAGCCTAACGAGGAGGTACTCTTTTTGCATGCAATGCCCTCCTTCTCGGGGCATTGGCCCAGCGTAAACCACTGCTGAGAAATGTAAAATTTTGGATGACTGAAAACAATTTGGATGAAAAATCCGTAATGCCTAATTACGCAATTTTGCCTGAGTAATCGAGCATTACGGGCATGAAACCTTAATTACTCCGTAGAATCCTTCCCGGCGATGAACGACACATTTCTCGGCAGTGGTTTACGCTTTGTTACAGTAGATAATTGGGATTCAAGGATTGGGGTTGGATGAGGAGCCCTATTAAACAATGTCGTTGATTCCTTTTCAAGGATGTAAAAAGGGACTTTTGCCTCATTGGTAAGTTATGTAATGTTATGTAGTAGGAATGATTATGCGTTGATGCATTTGTCAAAAGTTGGACTATGAAGTCTCCAAGTTGTTTTGGCTTCCCATAACAAGTTGTGGCTACCCATACCACCTAAGGTAGGAGGTCCATAAAGCCGGCGCTCGGGCTCTAAAAACATCTTCTGAGGTAAAGGTACATTTTTCTTCCTCAATGCACCAACAATGTACAAGTAGAGTATATTTTAGGAAGAAAAACCTTTTAATAAAAGTTGTCTTTCAACTTCAAAAATTCATAACTAATTCCACAAAGCTCCAAAAAAGTATTAAACAACTTTGGTTACTTGCCAATTCCATTTGTCTTTCAAGGAAGATTTATTGAAAAGTATTTCAACGGGGCTAGCCTCCCCAAATTATTTATTAGCTCTTAAATGGGTGCTTTCTAGACCTTCTACTTTGACATATTCTTGTTGCCTTGACTCAAAATTTTACTAGGCTTATAATTGCAAAGCTAAATACAATTTGAAAGAGAAAGAGCCAACCATTTCAAATGGACACTATAAGTTTTGCTATTGTAATATAATACTAGTGAGTTTTGAATGTCTAATTTACCTTGAAATGCTACATAGGCCAAAAAGTGGCTAAATTGGATGACCTTCACAATTACTATAAAAATGAGTCATATAAATGCATCGATTGGTCCAYAAATCATATCCTTTTTGCCAAAGTATCTTGGTGATAGGTCTCATCCTCTTAAGATTAAAGTAATAGAAATAAAAATTTGTACACTATTTGTACATTGGACATGCCTCCATGTCAATCATTTCACTTCTTTGTCTTCAACAGTGAAATCAAATTTTTGTGCAATTTGAAGAGCATTTTCTTAGTTTTGAGCCAAGGGACTTTAGGGTTAAAATGAATAGGCTCTCATGAATAAAAGTTATAAAATTTAGGCAAGAATATGTACAAGTCAATTTTAGAAACAAGTCACAATCAAACGCAATGTTTTAGCCCAATGCTCTCACTTCTGAGCAACCATGCCAATAAATAATGTCAAGGCGACAATCTCATACCCATACTTTACCAKGACAACTTGGATGTGGGTTGAGACTAGTTAACCCCTAAAGTCCCAAGGCCTTTTTTTTCTCAAATCCATTCAAAACTGCCATTTCTATTGCAAGGTGCAAAGCTTTCTAACTTTTCAATTTTTTTGCATATTTAACTATAGGATCTTGCACTAGACTAGTACATGAATGTGTATGAAAATTTTCACAAACTTTGACTGCATAGATTGTAAGATATTTGCGTTTAAAGTGAAAAAAAACAAGCTTTTTTATACATTCTATGAGTAGATTTTTTGGCTTTGAAGCTTCCTAATCAAATTTTTTGCTCTACTGAGCTTGAAATTAAAATTATATGTGTTGAAGATTCATGTTGAGGATTAGGGGGAATTTTTTTTTTAAAACACACTTGATACTCAATCATTAAAAAATTGTGAAGTAGAAGTAGGTCAAAGATTGGAAAAAGAACTAAATGGTTAATAGTTCTAAGATGGGATTGAAACACAATAATCCCAACGGTGAGATTGTTTTGGCAAGTAAACTTAACCTTGTCCAACAATTTTTTCAAAGAATTGTGAAAATTGCATTTAGAAATGAATCCTATAAGTTATTTTTTCAAGAGGATGCTTAGATTGCCAAATAAAATGAATCAAAGCTTCAAATGTACAAAAAAATATAATCTTAGAGAGAAAAATTAAAAATAAAAATAAAAACATATTTTTGTGATTTTTTTATTCTGCCCGACAAATTGAAATTTATGCACAGTAAGGCATATGGCTCTCCCCAATGTTATGATTGTATACTTTTTGAATTATATGTGCATAAATTACATGTGATTTTTCTTGTATTTGTAAATTACAAATGGATCGAGTTGCCAATAACTTAGGTGAGTGTTCTAATTAAATTGAAGGATCCTTGAAAATTACATGTGCGGCACTTGATATCCAAGAATCTTGTCACAATTTAATTGAAAACTATGACTTTTTCATTTACAATGGTTTGAAGACCCATGTTAGAGTCTATGAAAGATTCATTGTAGTTTTTGTGATTATTAATGTAATATAGGCTACTCTCTTTTGTTTACTACCACATTGAATCACAATTTGTTGAATTATTGATGCAAAGTGGTTTGGAAATGAACATTGGAACTAGCAGAATGAAAATAACGTGAGTTTTTGTTTTTTGCAATATTGCATCTATAACATTTTGATGCCTTTGTCAATGTTCAAACTTCCTCATAATTTTAGTAGCTAGTTTTTACATTGATTGCAATTGAACTCAAACCCTTAGTATCTTAACTCAATTAAAAGCTTGTATAAGGTATAAGCATCCATTATTGACTTCGCTCGAATTTTGACACCTAGGTAAAATGGAACATGAATATTGAAGGAGGGTTTGGCAAATTACCAAAGTAGGAATTCAGAGCCATTGAGCATGTGCTAATGTGCTATTCTATGAATCCACCATTCTATGTGTTTGTTGTATTTTACTCAATGTGTCTTTTGCTTTTTTATTTATTTATTATTATGATATAGAACTTTATTCAAAATGAATATATTTCTACATTTTTTAGGCAAAATTCTCTACTTTCACTTTAACAAGCCTTCTATTAGCAAAAAAAAAACTCGTTATTCATTTGATCAAGGCTAGTCTTTTTTGCTTACTTGCAATAAATGTTAGTTATGGCAACATCAAAGAGAGAGTTTTATATATGGAATGCATCACAGTGTTTATCACTATCTAAATTTTTTTTGCACTTTGCTTTGTGTTAGTTGGCACTTGAGGTAAGCACCTCCAAAATGGCACTTGACCTGAAATCGCCATCTTCAAACCATGTATATCTTCAAAACCAATTATGTACCTAAAAACAAACTTCGACCCTCCATAACTTTTGTATATTGTATCCAAATGGCGTGTTATTTGGTGCATTGGAACCTCCTTTCACTTGCCAACAAGACAATATGAAATTTTGATAAACATAATAATAGTAACTAGGCACAATACCAATTTGTGGCTTTTTTGGGTGTACCCATCTTAGTACCAAGCTACATTTAGAAGCCAAGTGTCACATTGTTGAATGTCACTCATGAAATTGAAGTGAAGAAGCCCATTGGGACAAGTGGATATAAGCTTGAACAAGCTCATCGCTACAACATTTCTTTTTATAATATACATTTTAAATGGGGGTCATTGATTAAGTTATGCAAAAATGAAGTTTGAAGCATTTTTAAGTACACAATTAATACATTTTTGCCCTAATATAAAAAAAATGTATGGAAATTTATGTTCAAAGAGAATTTTTTTGATACTTAGCTCAATTACCACATTTTTGACACATCATTTTTGACGCATCTCTATGAATAGTTCTTATATTTAAATCAACAAAGGATAATTTCTAAAATCAATTGTTTTAACATCTTTTTTTTATTCCAAAAATAAATAAAGTTAAAAAAAATTATATGTTATAATAAATCTATAATCTTGTCCAAAACAATTAGGTAAAAAGGGGATGTGTAATATCTTGCACTTTCATATTATAATTTTTTTTTTTGTAATGAAGTTGTAAAACAATGGTTCTTTGAGGTGTTAGGTTTTATTCTAATAATATTTTAATAATAATATTTTAAATAAGTGATAAAAGATCATGTGGTACAAAAAAAATTCTTTTAACACTTGTTTGCATTAATTATGTATAAAAGTACTAAGTTGTTCTTAATGTAGGAAAGACAATGAAAGAAAGTACAATATTATATAAAAAATACTCTCTAATGCTACATAAGTTAATATAATTGGTACGAGCTACTTTAATCGTTTTAAATCACATGATTTTATATCTATTAGAATATAAACTTCCTTTAGCAATTCCAATAAGTTAAAGGCTTAGAAATACTGCCTTCTTCCAAATACCTTTTAATTAAATATAGTTTAACAAATTTGGATATCCTATCCTGGCCAAAGTGTTTAAAGTTTAAAATTTTAATATAATTTAAAGTAAAGAATGCAGTTTTAAGCAACTACTTTGTATTATACTAATTGAATTAATTTGAATACTCATGTTCATGACAAAAAAATTGGAATTAAAGAATATAAATAATAAATTAAATTGGCTCATCAAATCCAATACTTAGTTGAATAACTTGCACCAATGATTGTGAATATTAATTTTACTCGGTAGATAATCTTTTATAATACATCTACGATAATAGTTGTTATCAATATTACTAGTAAGCAAAATTTAACCTTAAAAAGCTGGGCTGGTGACCGTAGGTATCATCAATTTTGATACCGTGCGAATCATTGGTTTAAGAAAATCCAAAAGCACACATTCGAAGTCAAATTACTATAGAAGATCTTCCCTTTTCACCCCTCATTCCGAGATCAAATAGTTGTACTTTTGTCCTATATACATAGAAAGATATTTTCTCATTCATCGACCAAAAAATGGCCTTGGGGTCGTTTATTAGGTTTAAAGAAGGATGTTAAAAAGAATTGGTCAAAACAATTATTTTATTTTGCCAAATGATACATGATAAGCATYAAAGATAGATGAAATCATCCAAAAATGAGAAAATAAAATATGGATTTGTAAATGAAAAATGATTTCAAGCAAAAATGGCTACATGTTTGATTTTATTGTCACTAGTTTGAAAAATCTAAAAGACTTAGAACAACATCAACAAGGCCTCAAAATCTAAATGTTGAAAAGAAGAAATATAGTCCCTCTAAATCCCACATCTTGTTGTTGAAGATTGAGGTGTATGCCTTGCTCCAACACACGCTTCATGTGGGCTATTGCATAATTAGCCCTAAATATTTTTGACTATGTTTTCACCCAAAACGCTCTAAAACTGCCACTTCTAATGCAAGTACCAAATTTTAGAAAAAAAACGCTTTTTGACAAATGTAAAAGAAGGATCTTGTGGTATGTTGGTTTGAAAAAATGTGGAAAAAATTTCAGAATTTTCTACCATGTAGATTGCAAGATATTAGCATTTGAATTGGCAAAAATCATTTTTTTGACCCTTGGAAAAACGGGCAAACACTTCACAAGGTCACATTTATATGAAAAAATGTCCAAAAAGATGGTTACTCTTTGAATTCACTTTTCAAGGCAAGTTGGTTACATGCTTGAAAATTTTCAAATCATTTGGAATTGTACAACATATAGGAAAAAATAGTAAGTAGAAAGAAGTAGAAAATGACTTAAAGTACTAAATTGTAAACAACTTATTTATGGAATTGGAAAATGCCAATCTCAATGTTTAAAATGTTGTAATAAACAATTCACACCTACTTTGTTGCCTAGGCTGCGCGCCGAGCAATAAATACTACATATCATACAATAACTTCTTAACTATGTAGTCAAAAGTTATAAAAATTGTCGAGCCTTAAAGCTACTCTTCAGGCACATCTTTTGTGAAAATTAAAAAAAAAAATGAAACTCCATTCGTAGTGAGCAACCCAAAATTGCTATGTTGCCCAAAAAACCAATTTGAGCATTTAGGGGTTAATCCCTAAAGTCCTATTGTCTCTACATTAACCAAGTGAATTTTGGTTAGGCTCGTATAACATCATATTTTTACATGATTTTCTGAATTTTGAAGCAATATGATTATTTTGTTCTTTTCCATAGAAATGACAATTTCAAGTGATTTTTGATGACAAAAAAGGCCTTGGAACTTTAGGGATTAACCACGTTACCAAGACCTTTCTAGGCTATGGATGCCTCGCTTGTAGCCATCTAGATGTCAACGAATCTATCTGAAGGAGTTTAGAATACATTGGAAAAATAGTGTTTTTGGCCGTTCCCTAGTAGGGGAGGCAACCTATTCCAATCTATAGACTACTGTCTTTTTGTGAAGATATGGCGCAGTCCATAGAGTAGTTGTGACTCATTATGATTGGTTGCAAGGCTCTCAATATTGCAATCATCCCTTGGTCAATTTTGCAATTAGCCTATGGTCAGGAATAGAAACGTCTATATCACTAGTAGGTCGAAGAGAATCTTCCACTAAAAAATTCATAGTAATTTTGTTTTATGTAATAATATTTTGGGAAAATATCCAATCCTTCCAAACTTTATTGCAGTAGATGGGAAAAATTCCACATTCAAAAAACTTGCACTCTAAATATGCATAATTGCTTATTTGATCAGAAATGGGTTGCCTCCCCTAGTGTTTGGAAAATGTTTTTGAGATTTTGTGGCTAATCTCCTTCGATTCCCAAATTGATCCGTTTTTTCAAAATAAGGTGTCTACATATTTCTTTATTTTTTACTCAGAATAGAAATTCCATAGATTTTTCCACCAATTTATTGCCAATGTTTTCAAATTGCAACCAAAATTTTTCCCAATTCCTCCGAGTAACTTTGAACTAGCTGCCTGTTTTTCCCAATCATTGTTCCCAAGCTTTTCTTTGGAGCCCCTATGACTGGAGAAACAGGGAATCGTTCAGACCTGCTTTGGGTTCGATTATGGAGTTAAACCCTGATCCCATGATCTCACGACTCACGCGGTACGTTCACGCTGCAGCAGTGGCTATTAACTTCCAGAGACATTGATGATACTCTTGCAGAAACAGTGGCAGGAGAAACTGAGAACTTTTCAAACTTCTATAATGAAATATAAGAGACAATGAATTGTACACACATGATTTCAAGCACCATCATTAGAAACCGTACCTCGAGTCTTATCTTCTTCATATTTTCCTCGGCGTGTCAACTGTACAAGTATACATACTGTACACACGTGGTCGCATGCAGTTCTCTTTCTTACATATACGATACGAAACTACGAATACGTATTTCACGACACCGTAGTCTTCTCCTTCCGGCCGCAAAGAAAGTGGAGCAGTAGGCAAACCTCCGGACGTGTGCCGCGCATATTGGAGCTCCTTTCACGTTTACGTCCTTGGATTCGTTGACTCTGAATTGCTTGCTACCTGATTCCTGGCACGAGGAGCTTCCTCTTGTTCCATTTCTCGCTCGGAGGAGAATAGTGCTACCCCCGTTCTTGGAGTTTTTCCCATGAATTTCCGGTTGGATCTTGGTCGATCGCTTTCTCATGGCGCAATTTGTGCGGAGCGGAGGACCTGGTTTCTGATTCCCTGTCGTGAATGAGGAGAGTTTTCTACGATTCTGTGGATGGATTTCGGAAGAAATTTTGGCGAAGCTTTAAATCCCGCTCTTGTGGATAGAACGCTAGTGGTTTCGCTTGCGATGTACGCTGAGGACGGGACTCGCAAGTGGAG